>CM038233.1:848942-1040390 GCA_021442155.1 Cymbidium sinense | reverse complement strand
TTAAATAATCTAATAACCAAAAAAATTTATGAACAAATTAGATGAAAAATTCTTAATAGTTCTTTAAAAGTATAAGTATGTCATTTTAAAGAAACAATAATACCAAAATATCTTAATATAAATAATTTTAAAATTGCATCATGTGTTTCAAAATTCAACTCATTTGTTTTGAAATTACTTAAGTTAAACCCCTTAGCTTAATTAATCATTAATCATGAGCCAAATTGCATTAGGCTCCTTTATTCCTAGGTGCATTGCAAATTTAAATTCTTTGTGAGATTTTATGTCATCTCATTGGCTCGTTATTATTTGATTAACTATGCTAAGTTGGTGTAGGTAAGGGGTAATTAATATGCATAATTCATACCTAACCTAATCAAAATATAAAATGAATCTAATCATCTAAAAATTGAACAAAAATATTAAACACATGTGGGAATGGATTAGGAATAGAAAACTCACTTCATATATTCAAAATTAAATCAAATTCAAAATCAAACAAAAATCATATTAAATAAATTTTGATTTACTTTATGCTTTCTTATTTCATAAGATTGTCTTAGATTTACTTAAAGTGAATGTGTTTACATGCTTTCATTGCTTTAGTTCTTCCCCAACATGCTAAATATGTGTTTCATATGGTTTTATGCATCCATGCTTTCGAAAATCAAATTTAAAATAAAAATATTTCTTTTATGTCAAATTATATGTGTTGGCTAAAGTAAGAATATGAGTAGCTATTATCACTATTAAATTAAAATTATTTTCAAAATATATAAATCAATTATCTAAACTGAAAGTGTGTTACTTATATCTTATTTATACATTTGCATATGAGTAAAATATAAGGATGTGCTTAGTATAGGTTTTCCTTCTCCTCTCTTTTAGTATAATTTTGAATAGGATTTGGCAAAGTGTATGGTTCATTTGAAAAGAACCTAACACTTGCCTAATTTCATATGCTATTCATTCCTATACTATCACTTAAGAAGGATACCTATGCTTATACATAAAAATTGCATAAAGAAAAATAAATCAAGCAACATGAACTTTTGCATTCTTTCTTTTCCATCCATTTCTTTTGTATACATGCTTGTATTTAAGGAAAAAGTATATTAGTCGGACAATCGGGTTGTGAGGCTTTAAGTAGTCCTAAGTAGGTCTTGTACCTTATATCCCACAGTTAACAATGGCATCATACTCACTTATGTCTTTCATATATTCATGTGTGGATGTAAAAATTGCATAAGAAACCCTTTGCTACTTAATGAAAATCATGCATCATAAGCATTTAAATTTTCTTAAGTAAACTACTTAGCATTTATCATAAAGTGTGCTAAACATTCCCATTTGGTATGTATAGATATTCTTAGGATTCATTCATATGCATGTTATACATGTTGGGAAAGAAATGAAGTGATGTGTTTTGTGAATTTAGTTCACTTTACTTAATCTTGAAATGCCTTTCTTTTTGAATAGGTTTGTTTAGAGTTCATATAAACTTAGGATTAATTAAAACATATAATAAAACATTCACTAAATAAAACTAAAACATGAATCCACTTTAGAAATCACTTAGGTTAGGGAAGGAAAGAGAAGTTCTCTTCTCTTTCCCTCTCTTTATAACTTTGTGATTAATTGTAGGATTCATTTGAACCAAATCAAAACATCAAATAAAATCAACCCAAAACAACTAAACCACTTAAATAAAACCACCCTCTAAGTTGAATATTCTTCACACTTAAAAAATTCTAACTTAAATTCATAGCTAAGCATACCACATAAACTTTTAAAGCACACACATTAGGCTAAGTCACCACTTCTAGCTTGGGTTAGGCGTGCATGATTTGATGTTTACTTTTATTTAGTGATATATGTTTTAGTCGGATGTTAGGATATATGCACATATAATGAATGATAGGATAATTTAGTCTAATCATTATCTTATACAGGGAATTATGCTTAAGGGGTGCTGTCATAAATAAAAATATAATTGCTTTTTACTGTGCAGGTGCTTATACCCCAAAGCATAAGCTAATAGGCCATGTGGACTTAGTCACCCATGTGTGGGGTGTTAAGTCCAATCTACATGCTTGAGATTGTATGGTCTGTTTTAGTTAATCCCTATTTTACAGGTGTTAGTTAGATTTCCATTTTCCCTTTTTCATGTTAATTTTGTAATCAAGATTTTGGAATAATTGTTATGGGGATTAGAATGAGCATTAGTCATAAGATCTTATCTTGTACCATGTGAAGCAACCTTCAACCATCCAAAAGAAGGAACCAAAGAAGAAAGAAGAAAGAAGGAAGAAGAAAGGAAAAGAAGAAAAGAAGAATGAAGACCCCATAACAATGAATTCCTTGCTTAATTGTATTTAATTCATTTATAATATTGTATAAGGGTAGAGCTCTACCCAATTTGTTTTTGACTTTGTCGATGATTCCAAACACAACGGCCTCTTATTCTTTTGTGATTAGCTTTATAAATTGATTGATGATTTGTTCAGCTTGTGCATTAAGTGGCATCCTTTTCCTAGTTTATTCTTTACTTTATATTTGGCCTGGATGTATATTAGGCTTTTATGAAAAAATAAATCTTCTATCAAATTTAATAATTCAAAATTAAAATAAAAAACTCATAACCTCATCTAAAAGCTTAAGTTTAAAATCAAGATAAAAGAATTAGTAACCCCTTAGCTGGGTGAGTATTTCTTCTATAATATCATGTACAAATGCATATTATTTTCACTCTTGATTGGAGGGCTTTCACCTTTGCTAGAGAAACTTGGATTGACCTTTGAGAGCCATGGTGGAAATACACCTCATCCATTCTAGCTGATTTTGGCCAATAATCCCATTTCTCATGCATTATGCATATGAATCCTATTAGCCTAATTCAAAATGATTGTCCAAAATGAAAATAAAATGAAACTTGAATTACTATAGATTTAGGTCATTTGAATCATACCCTTACATGATCTAGTCTCTTTAGGGAGTGAGTTTAAAGACTTAATCTCTTTCTAAATAAATAACAGTCTAGTTATCTTGCATAAAGTATATGACTTGCCTACATGAATTTAAAACCATAGGAGGAGTTAGTTGGTGACCTCCCACAAGCGATTGTAAGTCCAAGGAGTTGAGTGATTTGTCCTCTCTTGTGGAGGCAAACCAAATACCCATTTCTACCTTAGATTTAGGTTGTGCTTTCAGCCCTCACCAAAGCTCCCTAGGTTTAGTTCTGAGGTTGCTTCTCCCCTTTATAGGTCATAAGCATAAATTCTCACCTCTTAGGCATTTCCTTAATTTCGTGTTATAGAATCATAAGTCCTAAAATAAACCCTACTTTACTTTTCCATATAAAGTAGAAAATAATCTTTGGTACATATGCAGACCCATTGTCTTTAGGAGTCTTTATTGAGCTGATTAATTTTATTATAGGGTGGTGACTTCTATCTTTCAAGATAGTACACCTCTCCTCAATATCGTACCCAATCACCCTCAACAACATCAGATCTAAGTGGTGTCAAAATGCATAAAAAGAGAAGGAGATGTATATTTCCATCCTCATTTTATTCCGCATAAAGTGAAGACAAAAGTATATATCTTATTCTTCTAAAAAAAATTGATAAAATTTTCACCACACACTTGGACCACAGATCCAAGAATCTGCGACCGAAAGGTCCTGGCAAAAAGGTAAGCAAATTTAAAGATCTCAGACTATCATTAAAGAACACGAGTTTGGACTTAAACAAAAATAAGTCAATAGTCACACAAGTGAAAAAGAAGATTCTATGGTATTATCTTGGTGCTAAGGAGATCATTCATTCGCTATAAAGGAATGGTGGAAAAATCATAATCGAATTGACAAGGCTCTTATGCCATCAAGAAGACTTATCATGAAAGTTCCTATGAACTCACCACTTCGAATGACCAATGACAAACGCTGCCAATCAATGGTCAATATTTAAAAAAGTATTACACATAAAAATGTAATCGCAAGAATACATTCGATCATATGGTGCGTCCTCAAACTTTTCAAGAAGGAGAATTGGTCCTAGTGCTGAGAAGATCAATTATTCCTCACCGACAATATATGTGTAAGCTTTATTTGAAAATTATCTTGTAATACAAGAATGCATTTTGAGATAAACAAAAATCTTTGTTAGATAGGGGGCATTTTTTAAAAAAAAATTTATAGCAAAATACTAGGCTTTCACTATAATATAGGGGGCTTCCTTTTGTATTTGGGTTGACATCACGCCTAAGGCTGAGATCCCCATATACATATTTAAATTATGTATTCAAGTTCTTAAGTCTCAAAGTCTTACTCCAAATGAAGAAATTTTCAAGTCTGAAAACTGCAACAAATCAAGTTGGAGACACATCATCACTTCATACATCAAATCTAGGGCTCGAGTTGGTGCAGGAGGTCTAACTCAACAAGCCCAATATGGTAGTTGTTGACGTCTACTTACTCAACATGCCAAATAGGCTGTAGTAAAAGATCCCCCATCTCACTATCCCGATGATAAAATCCTCCATCAATTGCTCTCAAGTCCAAGATTCTAGTGGGTGCATAAGGTTGGACTAAACATACCCAAATATGGTGGTTGATTAATCGCACTCAACATGCTACAAGGTCGTAGTAAGGGATTCTACTTTGTTAGTTCAAATACATGAGCATCCAAAGTTTTATATCCCTCCAATTTGGTAAGTTCAAGTGACCCAGACTAGGAAACCATCTCTAATGGTCATAAGGTCATTTCTAAAATCCAACAAAAAAGATATCCTCACTCAAGAAGGCAGCTGAGTTTGGTATCAATGAAAATGTGAAATCTTAAATTCTTCAACAAGTTTGTTAAGCATAAAGCAAAGATCGAAGGAAACTCTTCTTCAGTAAGTCCAATCAAACATAAGGAAATGGAGCAAAGAAGTCATCCAAATGTTCATACAAAGCCAAAGGCTAAACTGAGGGAGTTATGTCATCAACATGTCTGTTATACATAAAGTGTAGGACTGATGACTCTTTATCATTAACCCAACACAAGCTCTGAGGGCTGGGTCATTGGCAAGCATCCATCTATAAGCCCATGAAAGCAAAAAAGCTAGCCAGGAGGCAATTTTGTATCACCTGACAAGTCTGTAAGATAATTCAAGAATTTCCTCCATCAAATCCGTCAAGGCATGAAGCTAGGATTGAAGGAAAATATAAGGATACAAATCCCTGAGATGAAGTTTTCAATAAGTCCATCCAAGCATAAAGCATAGGACAGAAGTCATTTTTATCTCATCAACTCCATCAAGTCTGCTAAGGCACAAAGCCAGGATAGGAGAAAAATACAAATTTCAAATTTTGAGATGAAGTCTTCAACAAGTCCATCAAAGCACAAAGCATAGGACCAAAGATGTTTTCATCACAGCAACAAATCATCAACTCCATTAAGTCCACCAACGCACAAAATCAAAATAAGAGAAAAATGCAAATATCAAACTCTCAGGAGGAAGTCTTCAACAAGTCTGAGAGCATAAAGCATAGAACCATAGACATTCCAAATTATCTCAATAGTTACCGCAACCCCCCCCCCCCCGACATCATGCTTCAATTGATATCCTTATATATATATCAGAATGAGCTTCGTTTATTTATATTAAAGAAGTTCAAACTCTATAATATATTTTTGAACTAATCTGCAATCCCCTTATAAGACAGGGGCATTTTTTAGTTTTTATAAATCAAAGTTATTCAACCCTCTCATAAGAAAAAGAGGTCTTCTTGTATATATATTTAGGTTGACATCAAGCTTTATGCCGAGATCCCTGAATACATCTATAATCATTATTATTAAAGTTGCAGGCTTTTGCAACGATAAAAAAATCTATTTCTACATGAAAAGATGGCCCTAAATAGATCAAAGGTTTGTCTCCTATATTCATCAAATGTTGAAGATCAATTCAGAAAAATTCCCAATTTTTGAAGCATCAATTGACTAAGTTGGAAAAACATCAACATCTACATCTCCAAGTCTAGGGCACGAACGGGTTCTAAAGATCAAACTCAATAAGCCCATAAATGGCCGAATTGCTGATGCTCTCCTCACTCAATAAGCCACGAGAAAAGGCTGATGTGAAAGAGCCCCCATTCGTTGGTCTGATGACCAAATCATCAATCCATCACAGCTTAAGTCGAAGTAGGTTCTAAAGGTTAAAGGACTCAATAAGCTCATAAATGGTCGAGTTGATGCCCTCCTCACTCGCCAGCTATAAAAAAGCGCTGAAAGAGCATCTGCCCATCAGTCTAATGATGATAGTTGTTCAATCTCAAATCAAATTCAGCTTAGTGATTACAAGTAGCTAGAATCTAAGAGATCTTTCTACTTGATCGATGGACCAAGATAATCTGAGGAAACCCTCAATTTAGAGCTGTCTCAAATCAATCTATATATTGCCTGCAATGCGATATCCCAATCCATTTTCAATGATCTGATCAAGCACAAAGCACATATCAAAGCCAATTTTCTCAACAAGTCCACAAAGTAGAAAGCACAGATGAGGAAGAAATTTTATAGTTCATACAAAGTCGATGGTTGAACTAAAAAAATTTTGTGGTTATTCAATTTGTTAAAGCACTTATTGCTATAGTGATAACTCAACCAGATAAACCTAATATGGAAGGTCGGTTCATCTATATGCACCCATCAAAGAGCCCATCAAAGTAGAAAGCATATAAATGAATACATACATACACCTCCTAACAAGTCTATACGGACAAATCAGGTCAATCCTTCATCAAGTCTATAAAGCTTAAAGCTAGGATAAAAGGAATTTCAAATCTCAAAGCAAAAAACCTAATTCCTCCATCAAACCCGATCAAACATGAAGCTAGGGTCAGAGAAAATTTGAATCTACAATTACACAAGAGAAAGAGATCTTCGACAAACCCATCGAAGTAGAGAGTAGATGGAAGAAGAGTTCTTATCCATTTGACAAGTAGATCCTGGCAAATCGGTCAATCCCATCATCAAGCATGTCCAAAATAAGGCATCATACTATTGATAAATCATGTCAAATCTCTATAAGCTATTGAAATCGAAGCTAAAGTGATCCAAGATCAATGGTCGGTCATCAACCAAACAACAAACATGACTTGCTCCATGAGTGAGTCATAATTGTTGGGGCATTTGTTGACCTCCATTCATGAGCCATAAGTCAAGTTGTGCTCAAAAGCTGAATTCGAGCATCAACACACAAATCGAAGCTAAAATATACTTGACATCACCAAAGAGTGGTCAAAATGATCTCTGATTGACCAACGGACTTTGCCATCATGTTCAGAATGTCAAAATTAATCTGAATATAAATATTGCACAATCCAACAATCGACCGATCAAGAGGGAGAACCGTTAACACACCTAGGTGTATATCGGGGTTGGGAAGCGCGATTGCCCAACCGACCTCTGAAATTGATTAATCTATTAGCATTGAAATGTAAAAATATATTAATTAAGACTGATCATGCTCAATTCGGATGATTCTACATGAACGTCGAGCAGACGGAAGAGATAATACACATTTTTTAGCGAAAATGAAATGATTCAAGACTTGAATGAAGTAGCCCGACATAAAGCATCGCCATTGCATCTGGAACATTGAAATTACCTAGAATAGATATCTAATTTGACTAAGATTTTTGTACTTAAAATTCTATCAAAATTAACACATATTTTGAGATAAATCTACTTAATTATCTCATAATTGCGACCAGTCATCGCCTCAAAAATCATAGTCGCCCATCCCCATACTTTCACCTCCCATTTGGCCAACAAGGAGCTGCTACATCATCCCTCCCATACCACCCTTGCCTTATCCTATCATCCACTAAGTCAAAAGAAGAACATCCCAATCGAAGTGGCATATCATGCATTCTTTATGGGAAGCATGAGAAGCCAAATGCCTAGAGCTTTCTTCTTCAGTCAAGGGAACGAACCCCCCCTTTTTCATCTCTATTATAGTAACAAGCCCCTTTCCATCCATCTCACACAACAACGAACAAAGAAAATATGAATTCGCTTCCTTCACGTAAACTATAAGCCAAATAATCCAAGCCACAGTTGAGGCCACCGTCCAAGGTGGAGCAATTCTTTACTTTCCTTCATTCCAGAGGGCATGACTAACACATGGAAAAGGACATCATTGGGAGTTCTTGTAGTTGGGATTCGCCAATGAACTCCTCTCAGAAGCAGAGGCATCGTAAACTCAAGGTCTATCAAGATGTCCTCTATTGGCTCAAAGACTCAGGCTGCTCCGAGGCATTCTCTTCTTCGTTTGAGGAAGAACTCTATTTCAATTGTCTTACGGCACGAGACGTGAATGTAGAGAGGGCATGAAACCTCTTGGGAAACTCCTTAGTGTGGGTAGAAAAAAATATATTATAAGGATGCGATCACCATCATCAATCAATCTCCTCCCTTCTTCTTCCTTGGTTCTCTCTTCTTATCTTCATCCATCTTAGAAAGAAAGATGAAGATAAAAGAAAGAAAAGAAAGAAGAGAGGAAAAATTCAATATGATGGGTTATTGCTCCTTTCTCTTTAGATGAAACCACATAGAATCGCAAGTGTACTTATTAGGGCGATCAAGTACGGCATTGAGGAAAAGGTGTACTATCTCGAAAGATAGAAATCACCACCCTATAATGGACCTAATCATCTAAATAAGGACTCCTAAGGACTTATTGGTCCGTGGGATGATGTACCAAAGATTCTTCCCTTTACATGGAAAAGTAAAGCGATTTATTTTTTTATCTGTTCATTAAGTTTCCTATGGCAAGCCCCATAGTTAATTACATCCTAAAGAACGGATTCTTTACAAATACTGAAGGTAAATGATCATTGTATCCAAAGATTTCAATAGGTAGGACTATCAATCGATTAATTTATTTTTAGCAAATCAAGTGGGATTGATCAACATGAGGGAGTTCTTATCGAAGCCAAATGAAAATAAATAGGGGATGCTTAAGATACTAAGAAGCCTAATAAGGATCCCAAACTACCCTATGGTTGGACTTTACATTTTGAAATTGAATTAATATGTTTGAGTTGAATTTTTATTAGAAATGTAAGGCTTATAATTCTACAATATAAGATTATGGAAATACCTAGGAGGTGAGAATTTATACTTAAGGCCCGTAGAAGGGAGAAGCAACCTCTGAACCTAAATCTAGGGAGCTTTGGCGAGGGCCAAAAGCATGACCTAAATTTAAGGAGAAAAATGGGAATTTGGTTTGCCTCCACAAGAGAGGACAAACCACCCGACTGCTTGGACTTACAACCGCCTAGGGGTGGCCGATTTTAGCCTTAGGCTAGGTTGAGCTGACCGAAACCCATTGGGCTAGGTGCACCACACTCACTAGTGTTCACTTGGTCCACCAAGAGAGTGTCAAGTGGTCATGGAGAGGATTTGACCAAATTCTAAGTGAATTTGGCCAAAATTTACCATTTGACCTAGGATAAAATGGACATTTTGCTTGGATTTCAATTTGCATATGTTTGGTATGTTTGAAAAATGGGTCAGGCCAAGTTTCATTGAATTTGGAATTGGTTTGATGTGATTTGACTCATGTTGGCCCATTAGGTCAAAATGGGTCAACTTGGGTCAATTTGACCAATTGGTCAAATTGGGTCAAACTAAGGGTTGGGTCAAGTTCATATGATCATTTGAAATGTTTTGTTGGCTTTGGTTTGATTTAATTTGAAATTTAATTTGGATTTCAATCTTGGGTGCCAATCATGAGTTTCAATCATTTAGAATTGATTCATGATTTGAGAAAATCCATTGAATTGGTTTGAGGTTTGACTGAGAGTTGAAGTTGACATGAGTTTGGAGTTTGACTTGAAAGAAGGAAGTGAGGATTTGGTTCAAGCTATAGGGTAGGAAAATTTCCTGACACCCTTAAGGCATAACCTATTCCTATGGCTAACTCTTCTAAGTCTCTAGGGTTAGGTTGAGTGTCCACCTAATCACTAGATGTGTCTTAAGACTAAGGAACTCTTAAAGTCTAAGAGAAATCATATGCCTAAGATGGAGGGGTTGAGAGCTCATTCTAAAAATGAGGTCAACAAAGGGTGCCTAATAGGTGTGGTGTGAAACAAGGCATATACATATTGGTTGAGGTGATCAACAACAAAGCGATCACAAGCACTAATAAAATGATCTACTCCCAACCCAAGGTGTAGAAGGAATCAAGAGCTTAGTAATGACTCTACTTATGTCAAAGACATAAGAGAGGGAATGATGAATCCACTGGATAAAGTAAGTGAACCTTCAACTAGGGAAGCAGGTTCAAGTCATCCACTGGGGGATGAGAGGTTTGATTTGATTTGAGTCTCGTTGGAGAGAAATTTGATTTGTTTAATTACTGGGGAAGAGGGTTGAATTTATTTCAATTTGTTGTTTATTTAATTGTGTTTATTTTGATTCCACGGAGGATAGAGAAGTGAACTCTCCAATGGGAAAGCAAGTTCAAGTCATCCACTATAGAGGAAGGGTTGCAGAATCTGCTAAGGGATTAGAATTCAAGATCCAGGGGAACTAAAAATATTTGCATCTCACTAAGGAGAAGCAAAAGATGTGATTTGGATTGTTTGATTATTTTATTTGTTTCATTGAGTTTGTTTCAATTTTTAGATTTTGAGGTGGGTCATATTGGTTTGCGATAAGCTGTACTGAGTAGGGGCCATGATGGCTTTCATCTACTACAGATTTACTAATCCAAAGGGGTGGGTAGTCCAAAGTAGGGCTATCCAACCAAAGGAATGTCTTTTATGCATATACTAAGAAAAAACATAGTAAACTTACATCCTCCAAAGTAAAGACAGTTCTTTGGGGTGATCTAGCAAGGCAACGATCAAACCCAACCTAGACCGACTATTGAGTGAATTTATGCATTTAAATCACTTGAAGATTGTCAAAGATTGATTTCATTTTTAGATTTATTTTGATTATGATGGATCCCATTGGTTTACGATGGATTACACTGTGTAAAGGACATGGAGGCCTAGGGCTAACACAGATTTACCAATCCAAATGGAGTATTCTACCAACACGAGGTAGGACCATCCAACCAAGAGGGTGTCTTTCGGTGTGCAATGGTCAAGTTATGAAGAAAGCGTGGAGACTCACATCTTCCAAAAGAAGGAACCACTAGGGTGATGGTTGCTTTGGGCAACAAATTGAACCTGATCTAGGGCTGACTATTGAATGAATGCCACTGGGAGACTTAGATTAGCTGAAAGATAGTCAAAGATTAATTTCATTTTTTAGTTTATTTTGATGAATTTCATTGGTCCGTGATGGATCACACGAGAATGAGCTTATATCAACCTAGGTCTATATCAGATTTACTAAACCAAAGGAAGTAGCTTCCCAGCCGATGGGAGAACTATCCTACCAAAGGAGTTCCTTTCAGTTTGCAATGATCAATTCAGGGGAAGAAAGCTCGAGGACTCAGATCTTCCACTACAAAAGACCACTAGGGTGATCGGTTGCTTTGGGCAACAAATCGGACCTAATGTAGGGCTGCCGATTGATTTACGACATTCATGCTAGAAAGAATGTGTCATAGTCTTACATTTTTCAAAGCGAAATGACTACCGGGATAACCTATTTGTGGAAAAATAGATTGAACCCGACCTAAGGCTGACTACTGAGTGAATGCCACTGGAGGACTTAAATTAACTCAAAGATAGTCAAAGATTAATTTCATTTTTTAATCTATTTTGATGGATTCTGTTGGTTTGTGATGGATCACTCTGAGAAGGAGCTTATATCAGCCTAGACCTATCTCAGATTTACTGAACCAAAGAGAATAGCTTCCCGACCAATGGAAGAATTATTCGACCAAAGGAGTGCCTTTCAATTTGCAATGATCAATTCAGGGGAAGAAAGCTCAGGGACTCACATCTTCCACTATAAAAAGACCACTGGGAGATTGGTTGCTTTGGGAAACAAATTGAACCCACCTGCGCCCCGATTTGTGATAGTCATGCTAGAAAGAATGCGTCAAAGTCTTATGACTTCCAAAGTGGAATGACTATTGGGGCAACCTGCTTATGGAAAAATAGATTGACCTGACCTGAGGGTGACTACGGAGTGAGTACCAACCTGGGGATTTATCTCAACTCAGGTAGTCAAGCAATTCTTATAAGGAGTTCTACTGACATTGTCGTAAAGATAAGATGCCTGCTTGGGAAAAGGAGCCCTTTGGGGCTTGAATTCCTGATCCACAAGCGAATTAATTTATTTATTTTATTTGTTTAGTTTGTCTTAACGTGGACCCTATTGACCGAGGGATCAAACCGAGAAGGAGCTTATATCGACATATCTCGCATTTACTAAACCAAGGGGAGAATCGATCCAAACAAATTCTCCAATGATAGGGTACTAGAAAAGGGGAACTGCCCAATCCAAGAGTAACCTGGGTAGTGTTTAAATGGGGTCACAAAGGACGTGATCCAAATAGAATGCCCACAAAGAGATAGATCACTGAAGGCTTGATACAAAATCCTAGAGAAGATGACATGGCTAGTCATATATCAAATAGGTATTCGGTGTCCAACTCAAGGAGAAAGCTCAGGGACTCATATCTGCCAAGAGTGGTGTACCCACCGAGTGAGTCGATGTCAGCATAGCAAACATTAACCAACCTAAGGTGCCCATTGGTTTGCAATAATCAACCTAGGAAGAAAGCTCAGGGACTCACATCCTCCTAAAGTGAAACTGATTGTTGGGATAGTCTATCTTTGGCTCGATAGGTGCCATCCGACCTAGGTCGACTACTGAGTGAATGTCGTTGGGGGACTTATATCAACTCAAATGTAGTCAAGAGGAAAGGAGCCTCTGGGTGACTTACCCTAAACCTCAAATATACTCAACCTAGTTAGTACATGATGGCTAGTTCAAGAAGAAAGCTCGGACTCAATCTTCTTAAATAAAATCAACATGAGGTGCTTTGGGCGGAAGACTACCACTAATAAAGAGCTCATTGGTTTGTAATGATCAAGTCAGGAAGAAAGCGTGGGGACTCATATCTGCCCAACAAATGACCACTAGAGTGACATACCAGCAAGGTAGCAGGTAGACCCGACCTAGAACAGCTAATGAGTGAGTGCCACAGGGGGCTTGCTCCCACATCAAAATAGCTCGAGGAGAAGATATGTGTTTATTTTTATGCCTGTGTCAAAAGGAGTAGGATGTCATTGGGGGACTCTCACACCTACCTTAAAGCATGCTAGGGAATTTGATGAAATGGTGCCACGATGGCAAATTCCCCACTAAGAAAGGATGTCGCCAGGACTCTTACACCTAACCTATGCTAGATGAAATAGGATGCCTCTTGGGTTCTCTCACACCTATTCTAATAGTGTCAGGAGATAGTGTTTGTGTTGTGAAAAAGGGATAAGATGCCACTAGAGGACTCTTACACCTATCCTAGACATGTCATGGCGGATTCACAAGACAAGCAAACAATGCTTCAAAAGAAGAGAAGATTTGAATGAAAGGGAATCAGATTTTTGTTGATTGATAGAATTGTTTTCAAACATGATTTTTATGGGTAATATTTCTTCAAATAGAGCTCATTAATTAGAAGCATCGGGTGTTCCCCTTTACAATTAATAAGTTAATATGATCCTCCTTGGTAGGCCTTCTTTATAACATAGGAGCCTTCCCAAGTGGGTTCAAACTTGTCTCCCATGTTTCAACGGACAACAATTGGTCTCCTTAAGACTAACACAGGTTCTCCTACTTCGAAAGACCTAAGGCGGACCAACTTGTTGTGAGCTTGAATCATTTTAGCATTGTATAACTAAAGGTTCTGGCATGCCCATAGGCGACTCTCCTCCAAACCTTCGAGCTCTTCTAACTGTAACTTTGTATTCTTCTTTATAGTGATCTTTCTACCCAATGTTATCATTAATGATGGGCGTTGGACTTCTAAAGTTAGAACAGCTTCGGACCCATACACTAAGGAAAATGGGATAGATTGAGTTGGAATTTGGTATGTGGTGCGGTAGGCCCACAAGGCTTCAATCAACTGCTCATGCCATTATCGCTTATTGTCATCAAGAGTCTTCTTTAGTAGCTGGATGAAAGTTTTATTGAATGCTTCTGCTAAGCCATTTGCTATGGGGTAGTAGATGGTGGAGTATCTTCAATCTATACTATGTCTTCTGGCAAAACTATTGATCTTGGTGCTTTTGAATGCAGTACCATTATCGGATATAATTCATCGAGGCACCCCGAACCTATATATAATATGATTTCTGAAAAACTGAAGCACATGCTGAGCTGTGACCTTTTGAGTGGGATTGCCTCCGCCCACTTAGAAAAGTAGTTTGTGGTAGCTAAGACGAACTGATGCCCTTTAGAAGAAGGAGGATCGATAGGACCAACAATGTCAGTACCCCCAACACTCAAATGGCCATGAGGCCAATGTAGGTTGTAGAATGTTGGGTGGTTGATGGAGGACCACACCATGCACCAGACACTGATGGCATCTCCAAGCTACATCCATGCAATCTGTAATCATCAAAGGCTAGTAGTATCCTAATCTCTTGATCTTCATCTTCATCTTTGGAGCAAATTGATGCACTCCGCATAGACCTGAATGTACCGGTTATAATGTCATGGGCTTTGTGTTTGTCTAAATAATGTAACCACATTTGGAAGCCAGTTATACAGTGCCATCAACGAGAGCATAAGAGAGAGCTCTCTGTTTCACCTGATGGGCTTGTGACTTTTCTTGAGGTAGTTTATCGGTGTTCAAATAGTCTATGAACGGTTGCCTCCAATCCAACTCCTTGTCCTTATAGGCAATGACAACCTCCCCTTCAAGAGAAAGTCTCAATGAGTTCGATCAATAAGGGATGGACTTGTCTATTTTGGACCCTTATTGGAATGGTCTCATCTTTTGGACATGTCAATTCTTTAGTAAAGTAAGCATCGCTTTCTCTGTGGGAACCTTGTAGATGGTGACTTGTGGATTTGGTCCAATAACTTCATGGTATACTCATGGTAATGACAAAGCTTGGGTTTGATAACCTTGTAAGACTCGAGTCGATTGATGACCAACCGAGAATCCCCAAAGATGTTGACACACAAGTGATAGCTAACTCCAAACCTACAATCAAAGCCTCATACTCAGCTTCATTGTTAGTGCAGGGGTTGGAAAGATAGTATAAGAATCTCATCATATTGTGGTCATATGTAAGAACTATTCCTACCACTGCTTTCCGAAGAGTAGATCGTAATGCTTCCCCTTTATGAAAAGAAGCTGCACCATCAAAATACATCTTCCATTGATGGTTGTCAACCTCCCTTAAGTTCATGATTTGTTCATCAGGGAGATCATCACTAAGTAGAGAATCAGCAGGAAGTGGGTATGCTGCTAAGAAATTTGCCAGTGCTTGTCCTTTTACCGCATAAAGGGGTACAAATGTGATATCAAACTTTGAGAGTATCATGGACCATCGTGCCAACCATCTGGATAGCATTGGTCGTGTCATGAGATACTGCAGTGAATTGGTTCTGGAAATTAAGTTAACCTTATGAGAAAGCATATAGTGTCATAGCTTTTGAGAGGCAAAGATTAAAGCTAGGCAATGTTTCTCAATAGGTGGATAGTTTACTTCAACAAGGATTAGATGATGGCTGAGGAAGTAGAGAGCACTCTCCTTCCCTTCATCAGTGGCTTAGGCCAACAAAGCACCGAGGGAGTCAACCAATGAAGCAGTGTAGAGGATGAGTGGCCTACCCAGGATAGGGGATGCTAGAACTGGCGGCTTCACCAAATACTGCTTGATATCTTTGAAGGCATGCTGACACTTATCATCTCACTTGAACTTGGCATCCTTTTTTATAAGTGCTAAGAATGGCTTGCATCTCCCTGATAGGTTGGAAATAAAGCATCTTAGATATGCCAACTGTCATTGGAAATATCTTAGTTGAGTTAAACTCTTTGGAGGTAGCATTTCTAAGATGTCTTTAATCTTTTTTGGATCTATCTCTATTCCCTGATGTTGGACAACAAAACCAAGGAACTTCCTTGAAGCTACTCCGAATGCACACTTCAAGGGGTTCATTTTGAGGCTATATTATTCAAAAAATTACTCGAAGTCAAAGAGGTGGTCTTTCTTTTCTCTGCTCTTGACTACTAGATCATCAATGTAGCACTCAACCTGATGATGGATGAGTTTGTTAAAGATCTAAGTCATGGCCTGTTGGTATGTAGCACCAGCATTTTAAGGTTGAAAGGCATGACCTTATAACAATAGATTCTGATCAGGGTTCGAAAGGTAGTATTCTTTCATCTTCAGAGGATATCTTAATTTAGTTGTAGCCAGATGACCCATCCATGAAAGAGAACACTGCATGAGATGAGGGGATGTACACCATTAATTACATAGGAAGAGGAAACTCATCCTTAGGGCATGCCTTGTTTGAGTCCTTGAAACCAACCATGAAAATTTAATCATTCTTCTTCTTAAGGTACAACCGGTTAATCATATAAGATATTTTTCTTCCCGATGAAACAAGCATCGATCAATCTTGACTTAAATAACTTATTGTTCAATTTCTAACGCATGTCTAGAGCTTGCTTGATAGGGTTAGTGCTAGGATCTATTGCTAGTGGAGTTACATGAGATAATCCAAGCATTTCTTCATAGCTCCATGCAAAGCATTCTTTAAACTCAATCAATAGCCTAACTAAGTCATTGGTTTCTTCTTCATTCAATAATGAACTGATGTATGTTGGGTGTAGGTTTTCTTCGATCCCGATATTGATTTCTTTAAGCTTGTCAATTATTGAATGAATCTCCTCTTCAAATTTTGGTAGTGCATCTTTAATTTGGAGATCATCTGGATCATCTGAGGTTTCTAAACATATATTCTCATAAGAGTTAGTGTTGTGTGAAAAGAACCTATCAAACTCCAAATGATTGGTAACAACTAAGCAGTAATCGTTATCGCCGACTGGACCAACTATCTTGAATCTAGTCATGATCTTGATTGTGCCTCCCTGCCTGTGTTGTTCCATAACTTTTCCAAATACTCTGACCTATGCCTGGACCATGTATGAGGCACCAAACCTTTCTATATAAGATTATGAACATAAGGCGAGTAAAAGTCAAATGGTAATTCTATTAATTCTTTAAATGAGTCCTCCTCAAGTTCTACATCAACTTCAGGACTTGAGGATGATGATCCTAAAAAGAATCTCTTCAGGTTCATATCCTTGGAAGACTGAGGGGCTTCCTTAACTACTAAACCTTAAGTTTTTTAGGGTGAAAGTGAGGTTAGCTAAGGTTCCCTCTTGCATGATAGTTTACATACGTTTGATTTGAATACTTTGCTTTGTCTAAAGGCTTGGCCTTCATCATTATTTGGATTGAAAGTCACCTCCAATGGAACCCATTGAGAGGGGTTGGTTGGTATACTAATCACATTAGACTCATCCTCTGAACTGGATTCCAAGTATATGTGAATAGTAAGGGTACTCCTATGCACTAGAACATAACCCATGTTGGCTGATGGCCAACCAGGGGGTCTTCCGCCTCTAGAACTACCTCTATTTCTATCTTTGCCTCTGCCTAGTGGAGGTCGAGTCATTCTACCCACTTGTACATATGATGGAATAAACTATGGGTGGAATGTGATATGACTCTATTTCTTCAATTCTCCTTTCTTGTTCACTTGGATTTTTATTTTTCTTTTCTTTTTCTTTCGCCTTTTCTTTGTCTTCATTTTCTTTTGCATTTGCATTTGAATTTTGTCCAAGTTCATGAGAAAGGGTGTTTTGAGGAAGATAGTTAGTCAGCATCCTCATATATCTCAACCTCTAATTGAAAATGGTTTTCAACTCCTTTGACACAGTAATCAATATCATCCTTCCTGAACTTGATGCATTGATGAAGGGAGAATGGAATCATCTTATTCTGATGTATCCAAGGCCTACCGAGCAAAGCGTTGAATGAAGTATTTGAATGATGATATAAACTTGACTTGTTCGGTCACCTATCTCCAAAGGCAACACTATGAAACCTAAAGCCCTCTCGCCTTGTTCATTGAATCCTCTCAACATCATCCGGTCTCCTCGGAGTGTGAGATGTCGATCATCAAATAGGCAAGGGTTAACTAATGCACCTGAATCGATGCAAACTCTGGAAAGTCTGAATCTGCCTATGTCAACTGTAATGTAGAGGGGATGATTGTGCTCCATGTCCCCCAGAAGTAGGTCTTCATCTATGAAAGTGATCCCTTGAGCTTCTCTCTAATAATGTGTCTCTTCACCAATAGCAGTCAACTGAGCTAAGCATATTTCAGGATCAAAGAGAGCCTTGATTAATGATTCTCTCATCTCTTTTGATAAGACAAGGGCATCGTATATGCTTAGCTTAGATGGAAACTTTCTTAGATGAGAGAGGACATTGTAGTCCACCTTGGGCTGATCCTCCACAAGCATATCCAAGGGTGGAGCATCCCGTGGAGGGGCTTCTCGATCCTGCACCAATGACTTATTTCTCTATCTTGAGGTGCCCTAGAAGGTAGAACCCTATAGAGGTTGACTTTGTTGATCTCTTGTGCAAAATGGAAGGTTTTACACGCGTCAGGCTTACCTACTCTCCTATGGGACCCTCGAAATTCAATGATTTCAAGTCTATCTCAAGAGGCAAACCCATAGTATTCAGTAGGAAAATCTAACTCAATCGAGAGGAAGATCAAATTATAGTTGTTGTTTAGTCTTGAAGAGTTATCATTAGGAATAGAAGTAGACAACCCATCAGAAATGACACAGATGTAATTCATGCTAACTTTAATCTTCAATTTCTTGGATTTAATAAGAGGTACAAAGTAGAAATCAAGTAAAGTAAGTGGGGTAAGTGATTTGATGCCCTTATCCTTCGATACAAGAGTTCTACTAGAAGAAGAAGAGCTAGCCGAAGTAGAAGAGGTACTCGCAGATGTGGTAGCTACAATGGCGGAGGATGGACTCGGTGGTTATGCCACCTGGACTATCCTGGCACATACTATTATGTTGCCTTTCCCTAACTTTTCCTGAACAACTTGTAAATCTCCTTTAATGTTGGAAGTTTGAGCTACCTCAGGCACCTGCGGGGAAAGTTTCTTAATTTTATTTAGAATCTTCTTAGAGGTACGGGATAAGGAGATATCCCAACCATCCTTAGTTTTGGAAGGATCACAAGTATCCCCAAGGATTACCCTAATGGAACCGGATGATTGTTCCACCAAGTATTCCTTGGGATGACTATAACACTGCAGTCGGTTCAAGCCAGTCCTTAAATGTGAAGCAATCTTCCAAAATATGACCTAGCATACGGTGGTAGGGGCAAAAGTTAGGATCATGGCTTTTGCCCACTTCCTCCGGTCTCCTAGGTTCAGGTAGCTAAAAATTAGGCTTCTTTAATAGATTTTTAAATATCTTCTTGATTATCGCCCTCTTAAATGAATAATTCTTGTTAAGTTTATCCAAAAGAGTAGGTGGACCATTGCTACCTGGCAGCGGGTACGTCTACCGCTCCTACTTATGATGTGGCTGAGGAGAAAGCAGTGTTGGCCATGGAGGCTGTTATGGTGGCCAGTAGAGCTACCTCGGTGGTGGTAGAGGAGGTGGAAGCAAAGGCTGCTGAGGTCGTGGTCTCTCAGACTGATCTCTAGCTGGTTGCTTCCCCTTATCTATCATTGTCACTGTTCTTGGCTTCTTCTCATACCTTCTGTAGCTTTGACTTGGGTAACTGGTCTTGAAAAGGCAACTATTTGGCCTCTCCTTATAGACCATCTGCCTCTTTGATTAACTTCTCAAAGGTTTTAATGGTGAAGCCCTTAAGCATGAAGGCGATGGGGCCATGGATATTCTTTAAAATAATTTCAATGGAATGTTGTTCAGACAGCTATGGCTCACATTTCATACTCAGTTACACCATCTAAGAATGTAGTCAATAGGGGACTCACCTAGGTGTTGTTGTGCTACAACTAGATCGCTCACAATGACACTTTATTGAGCTCCAGCAAATCTCTTGATAAAGAGTTTCTCCAACTCATATTTTCCAACTGGAAGTTCAGATGCCAAATGCTATACTGCTAAACTCTAAGAGATAGAAGAGTAAAGTGTCACTACCACCAGGATTACAACAACTAGCTCTGAAATGTGCAATATGCTGCCATGGGTTCCCACTGCCATCAAAACTCTTGAAACAAGGTGGCATGAAACCCTTAGGATATTGGATTGCATCAAATTCCTCCGGGTAGGGTCTACCCTTTGGAACTAATGATCCTCCTCGGGTTTGAGCCAACAATTCCTGTACATGTTGCTCAACCATGGACTTGATGTCTTTTTCTTGTATGGAGATACTATCTACTACCTTCCTATACATGTTGGTGCTACCTTGCTCTACTGGAGGTAAGGTCTTGGATGGGTCCAAGACATGCACCAACTCTGGCTGACTAGTCTCAGCTATGGTAAGATGAACTGTCGGTGTCTGTCTCTGCAATGCTAAGACAGCTGCTAACAGATCTTCGAGCCTCTTCTCCATCATATCTATCTTTCATCTTTCTGATTTATTTGTGCTAGGAGATGTTAGGTCGAGTAGGTTGTGTCTTCCCGCCTCCAACACCTTCCATAGTTGTTCTCTAAGAGAGAACCCTATATCTACCATGCAAATTCCCACTGAGTCTCCTAATAAATCATCTTCATTAAGATTGAACCTGATTTTCTCTTCATCAAACCAATCATATCCTAGGATCTCTTTCTTCTCTATGAGATAATGAGCTACTATATCATCTAGGGAACAATTTGTCAAAATTGGCACAAATGACTTTGTCTGACCGGTGATGGGATCAATATCATGTACTAAGAGGCACCGAACCTCCCCTGCTGCTGGAGAGTTAACCCTGTGAGGGCTATACTCGCTGGAAGAGATACACTCCTGATTGTCACTAACTATGTATGGGGTGACACTCCTAGGTGAATCTATCATCATGGGTGCAACTGGGCTATCATCTGTAATCGCAACCTCCATCATATGTCGTATTGGTGGTGGTGGAGATGGGATGACCGTGATGCTTCGAGGTCGCCATTCCTTCGTACGCCACAAGGAAGGTCGAGCGGAGAGCTCGCCTCACCACAAGAGGCGGTGGATGGAATAAGATCCCTTGGCCATAGCCAGATCACCAGAAGGGGTCTCTTCTCCCCATATGCAGCCTTTATGGCCTTGGATGGAACAGGAGATGTTGGAACATAAACAAATGACGGTGGACGGGGGTAGAGTGGTGTGGTGGAGACACCACGACTCTCTCTGAACAGGAATTGCTCTCTTGTGATGGGTAGTCCCCGTAAGCAGAATATTATCTGTATGATCGATGCGAGTAGCGTGCCAATCAGAAAAATCAATGAGTACAGAAGCCGTTGACTAATGGTTGAACCTCCACCTCTCCTGATTGGTAATCTGAACTGAAGTGCAGGCATCCCTGGCCCTCTCCTGCGAATATGCTTCCCCACACTGCAGGGGATAACGGATCTCAAATCAAATTAAGCCCTGGACTTAGATCGTCCATAAGCTCTGCCAACCTAGCGTAACAAACTAAGACTAGTATGACCTTCTTCACTAACTGGGTAGCTAAAACTAAATTACTGGTGGAGGTGAAGTAGATATCCTCCTAACATCCTCTCTGTCAAACCTAGAGAGAGGATGGAATGGGTTCGCTGTAACCAGCGGGGAAACCAAAGTGGGTAACTCCTCAACAATAGAATGTGTAGCTACCTCCATCTCCCTAGCAAAGCATGTATGGTACCACTTTATCATGCGATTCTTGTTCCTCCTTTGGGTCTTGGTAGGGCGAGCAGAGTAAGAGCTAGACCTAATCTTAAAAGTAGGGGAGACAATCCCTGGTATCAGGGGAGCCTTACCCTTTGAGGGTGCTAGTGAGTGAGTGCTAGCCCTGACTGGGGTAGCACGGGAAACCATGGGGTGCACAGGCGTTGTCACCTACACTGCTACTGATGCTGGTACTGTAGGAACCACCACTGCCTTCCTCTTCAGTGAGAGAATATCAGAATCTGATGGCATGTCAATCTGAATGACCGGCATCTACCCAGTCACTGTGCTCCTGATAACAGTGGTGAGGGGAGTGCCCTCATAGGTAATCTTCTCCCCCTCAAAACCTCATCCATAGTGGATGAGATAAGCATAGTCAGAGTGGGGAAGGCTGGCCTGATCCAAGGCCAAGTCCATCCCATGGGGAAAGGTAAACACATACTTGGGCGCTGTCATTTCTATTATCAAAAAACTAAATTGAGACTGAAACTGAAACTGTCGCTGAACGAGAGTCTGCAATATTAAAAATAAATTTGAATCAGATTTCTGTTGATTTTGAATTCAAAATTTATAAATTGAACCCCTACTCAACATCTCGAAAGTGTTAAGTCGGGTTTAAAAGGATTTAGAAGAGATTTGATTGGGAAGTGGAATTCTTTGAATATAGAATCCACTTTCAACAAATTTGGGGATGTTAAAAAATGGGTTCAAATATTTTTGAAGAGATGCTTCCATAGGTTCATATTTGAATTTTAATTTTTGGCTTGGTTTTGTGATTTTTGGAGTTTACTCATTTAGCAAATTTGGATATGCTAAATGAGATATTTGAAAATAATTTCTTTTTTTTTCTTTGTTTGCTTTATTTTGTGAATCATTTGTGGTTTGAAAATGGAATTCCCATTTAGCAAATACTAAATGAGGAATCCAAGTGTATTTTGTTTTATTTTGAAAAAATTTTGAAAATAAGATCTTAGCAAATTTAGGTATGCTAATGAAATCCTAGTGTATTTCTTTTATTTTTAGACATTTTGATTTTGAAAATGGAGACTTCACTTTAGCAAATGTGGTATGCAAAAATGAAGTTCCATATGTGCTTTGAAAATTTTATGAAATGGAGATTTCACTTAGCAAATTTGAGTATGCTAAATGAAGTTCCCAAAAGTGTTTTGAAAATTTTTGTTTTGATGGAAATTTCACTTAGCAAATTTGAGTATGCTAAATGAAATTCCAAAATGTGTTTCAAATTTTTGTTTTAGATTTTGTTTTGAAAATTTTGTGAAATGGAGATTTCACTTAGCAAATTTGAGTATGCTAAATGAAATTCCAAGATGTGTTTCAATTTTTATATTTTGGATTTTGTTTTGAAAATGGAGACTTCTCTTTAGCAAATGTGGTATGCTAAAATGAAGTTCTCAAAATTGTTTTGAAAATTTTGTTGTGTTTTATTGATTTTGAAAAGAAAGATTTCCATTTACCAAATTTGGGTATGAAAAATAGAAATCAATTCTGTTTCATTGTTCAAAGATGTATTTTCATGTGTGATTATTATTTTTTGAAAGAGGTAATCCCAACTTATCCATATATGGAATATGTTAAGTGGCATTTCAAAATAATGTTATTTTATTTGGAAATAAAATCTTTATTCAATAAATTTGGGTATAATGAATGGAGATGTTCATATGTGCTTTTTGGAAATTTTATTTTTGATTTTGATTGAAATGAAACCTCCATCTAATAAATGTGGGTATATTGAATGGAGAGGTTTCATATGTGCTTTTTTTTTTTTTTTTGAAAATTTATTTTTGGTTTTGATTTGAAAATGTGAAAATTCCAACCTAACACATCTAGGATGTGTTGAGTGGAATTTTAAAGTTGTGATTTTGGCTCGAAGATGCAACATCCATTCAACATATTTGAATGTTTGAATGGAAATGCCCATCTTCAAATTTTGTGCTTTTTTGAAAGTTTAGGAATGTTGAAATTTTATTATTGAAAATGAAGTCTTCATCAAAAATGAATTGAGTGAAGAAGTTCATTTGTGCTTTTAGAAAATTATGATTGTTGGAATTTTATAAAGATGATCCTACATATAACAATTATGAAGATTGTTAGATGAAGGTGATTTAGGAAAAAATTTGTGCAAAACATTTTATTATGTGCATTTGGAAGAGTGCTTTTGAAAAGAAAAATTTTTATTAAAGATTTATTTTATCTTAATTTTTTAGAATGAACCATTCCTTACCATAAAAATGATAAGGAGGAAGTCTTTGATCATTTTCTTTTTATTAAATTTTTATTTTACCCATTGGGGAACCTAACAGGGGTTTTAAGACTAACACGAGGTGGGGTCCTAAAACTTAAAGATGTTGTCTAACTTAACTTAAGGGTGAAAGAAGCTAAGTTTCAACAGAAAGAAAGATAGTCTTGGATTCATATAAAAGTAAAAACCCACTATCGATACTTGGAGACAACGATTATTTATCGAAGATGGAGAGAGGAACCATCCCAGCGGAGTCGCCAGAAGAATCTGTGAGTAGAAAAATATATATTATAAGGATGTGATCATTATCATCAATCAATCTCCTCCCTTCTTCTTCCTTGGTTCTCTCTTCTTATCTTCATCTCTCTTAGAAAGAAAGATGAAGACAAAAGAAAGAAAGAAAAGAAAAGAGGAAAAATTCAATATGATGGTGATTGCTCCTTTCTCTTTAGATGGAAACCACATAGAATCGCAAGTGTACTTATTAGGGTGATCAGGTACGTCATTGAGGGAAAGGTGTACTATCTCGAAAGATAGAAATCATCACCCTACAATGGACCTAATCACCTAAATAAGGACTCCTAAAAACTTATGAGTTTATGGGATAATGTACCAGAGATTCTTCCCTTACTTTACATTTAAAAGTAAAGCAAGATTTATTTTCTTACCAGGTTTGTTAAGTTCCCTATGGAGGCAAGCCCCCATAGTTAATTACATCCTAATGAACATGATACTTTATGAATACTCTCGATTAAGGTAAATGATCATTGTCTCCAAAGATTTTAATATGTAGGACTGTCAATCGAATAGCTTATTTTTAGCAAATCAAGTGGGATTGATCAAGAGGAGGGAGTTCTTATCAAGCCAAAAGAAAATAAGTATAGGATGCTTAAGATACTAGGAAGCCTAGTAAGGATCCCAAACTACCCTCTGGTTGGGCTTTACATTTTTGAAATTGAATTAATAAGTTTGAGTTAAATTTTTATTAGAAATATAGGGCTTACAATTCCATAATACAAGGTTATGAAAATGTCTAGGAGATGAGGATTTATACTTAAGGCCCGTAGAAGGGAGAAGCAACCTCTGAACCTAAATCTAGGGAGCTTTGGCGAGGCCAAAAGCATGACCTAAATCTAAGGTGAAAAATGAGTATTTGGTTTGCCTCCACAAGAGAAGACAAACCACCCAACTACTTGAACTTACAACCGCTAGGGGTGGCTGATTTTAACCTTAGGCTAGGTTGGGTTGACCCAAACCCATTGGGCTAGGTGCACCATACTCACTAGTGTCCACTTGGTTTACTAAGAGAGTGTCAAGTAGTCATGGAGAGGATTTGACCAAATTCTAAGTGAATTTGGCCAAAATTTACCCTTTGACCTAGGGCTAAAATGGTTATTTTACTTGGATTTCAATTTGGATATATTTGGTATGTTTGAAAAATGGGTTAGGCTAAGTTTCATTGAATTTGGAATTGGTTTGATGTGATTTGGCTCATGTTGACCCATTTAGGTCAAAATGGGTCAACTCAAGTTGACCAATTGGTCAAATTAGATCAAACCAAGGGTTGGGTCAAGTTCATATGACCATTTGAAATATTTTGGTGGCTTTGGTTTGATTCAATTTGGTTTATATTTGATTTTGGTTCAATTGAGTTCATTTAGGTCAAATGGGTTAAGTTGACCAATTTGACCCATTTGACCTATTTGGGTTAGTCCATGGGTTGGTTTATGTTTGGTTGGTCATATGAAATGGATTGGTATCTTTGTTTCCAATCAATTTGGTTTATATTTGAGTTTGGCTCAATTTGACCCTTTAGGTCAAGTTGGGTTCATGGTCAATTTGATCTAGTTGGTTAATTAAGGCTTTGGTCAACTTCAACAATTGATTTGGAATGAATTTGACCCATTGGTTTCAATCAATTTGGCTTATATCAACTTTTAACATATTTTGACTTTTTAGGTCAAGTTGAGTCAACTTGGGTCAAGTGGCCAATTGGGCTAAGTTAGGCTCAAATGTTGACTTGGTCAAGTTCAAACATTGATCATAAATGAGCTTATATCAATGATTTCAATCAATTTGGCCTATGGTGGATTTTGGCTATGTTTGGTTTCATTTTGACTAAGTGTTGACTTGGTCAACCCTGAGATTTGACCCAATTTGAGTGATTGATCATCTCATAATGATTATTGATCATGATGAGAGGCTTAGATGAGCTTAGTTTAATCTAATTTGATTAGGATTAAAATTTGGCTCATAAGGATATTTTAGGTCACTTTGGGTCAAGTGAACCTAAGTGGGTCAAATGGCTTGGTCAAAGCTTGATTTGAGTTTGATTGAACTCACATATGGACTTATGATTGAAATATAAATCCATTTGCAAGTGGTTTGAAGTCAAATGGGTTTTGATTCATTTGATAATTTCAAGTTCAAAGGGTGAACATGAGTTTGGTTTGGGTTTGATTTTTGGATTGAATTTTGGTTAAGTGATTGAAGTTTGTGTTTATATTTGGATTCATGATTGTAGGATTGATTGAATCATGAAGAAAAATCAAGAGTTTGGCTTAATTTGAATTGGATTTGGCTAAGTTCATGGGTTTATCTTGAAAGGCTTAGGTTGAATTTTGAGTAGATTTGATTTTGGATATTTGAATTTATATTTCATTCATATATGTGAATATAAATGAAAATATAAATGGGTTATGAGAAAATTTTATGAGTTTGAAGTGATTTGAACTTGATTTGAGCTAAGTCCATAAGAGGGAATCAAAGGACTTAGGAAAGATTTTGGAATTTGATTTGGATTTCAATCATGGGTTTCAATCATTTAGAATTGATTCATGATTTGTGAAAATCCATTGAATTGGTTCAAAGTTTAATTGAGAGTTGAAGTTGACATAAGTTTGGAGTTTGACTTGAAAGAAGAAAGTGAGGATTTGGTTCAAGCTATAGGGTGGACAAATTTCCTAACACCCTTAAGGCATAACCTATTCCTATGGCTAACTCTTCTAAGTCTCAAGGGTTAAGTTGAGCGTCCACATAATCACTAGATGTGTCTTAAGACTAAGGAACTCTTAAAGTCTAAGAGAAATCCTATGCCTAAGATGGAGAGGTTGAGAGCTCATTCTAAAAATGATGTCAACACCTAGTTACATATCAAGCACTAAACGTGGATCGGTGTAGTCACCAAGAACGCTTTGCAATCTAGCCGACCTTATATTTAATGGAAGATTGTCGTCCAGCTTATACCAACTGTTGTACCTACTTCTACCATCTCCGATAAAGCTTGTTTTCTACTGTCTAATCCGATTCCAGCCCTTCGCCAGCTCATCTTGCTCCAACCAACCATGAGTCTTTTACTGTTTGGGCATCAACTATATGCATAATCAGAGTTTTCCAACCTATTTTGCTGCTGTCCAATCCACCGATCCATTGGAATCCCATACCTGCAGCAACTGGCAAAGAAATTTAGAAAAAAATTAATATTATTATGCTGCGTACTTGGCTGAAGCAGATTTGATCGACCACCTATATTCAATGTCTATAAATGAAAATGTGATGGAGTGTTTTAGCAAGTCTCGCTGCAGGAGAAGCTGTTGAAACTTTGGAAGTGCAAAATATTAATTCCTCTTATATCGAAATTGGACAAATTTCACTTATAGAATCGTTTGTTTCTGTTAGGAATTCTGCATAGGTTGTAGCATGAATTCATGCTACCTTCAGGGCTCAATCATTCCGCCAATGATAGTTGACAAAAAAATGATGAAATTTCTGATATTGCTTGTGAAGTTATGTTGCATCCTTCTCCAAACAAGATTCACAAAATCGATCACTTTAATGAATATTTACATACTTCTGCTATTAAAATACAACAAATGTATCGAGGATGGAAGATTCGTAAGGAATTTCTGAAAATACAAGGTAGCCCACTCTTGATTTTTGGCATCCCGGCTGATCATGACTAGAGGTTGCTATTAAGAAGAGATCAAGGAGGCACATGCTGGATACTGATGAGATTTTTGCCAACAGCACTGAAGAAAATTTAGTGGGTGTTGTTGGAATCACTACTGCTTATAAAAAAAAGATGAAAACTCTGTGTTATAATTTACTCAAAGAAATTAGTACTGATATTGAAATACACAATCATCACATTTTTCCTAAGTATTATTAGAAGAGTGTGGTGGGATTGAAGACTACGACCGCAGTGTCGCAAGACATTGATCGTTGCGCTTAGAAGAGCATGACGGATAGGTCAAAGCAGTCCTTGATGCAGCCCCCTATGCGGGGATGACGTCGGGAGGCTGCCGAATTTGGACCGACATAAAGCTTAAAGAGAATCAAATGAAAAATGAGTTTAAACTTAACTTAAATGAAAATAATAAATCAAAGTTAAATCAACATTCAAAAATATATGTATATATTTTATTCTATGTAGATATTTGAAGACCCCACTATGCTTTAGAGCGTGGTGGGATTGAAGAACGACCGCGCACAGACACACGCTATTTAGAAGAGTGTGACGAGTGTGTCAAAATAGCTTCTGATGCTACCCCTTACACGAGGATGATGCCGAGAGGCTGCCAAAATTTAACCAAATTTTTGGACTTAAATTAAATATTAAATCAAAACTAAAGTTGAATATAAAACTTCTAAAATATCAAAAAAAAAACCAAGCTACAATGAGCAAATTCAAATGATATTTGTAATACGACTCAATAGCTCATTATGAGTACAAATGAAGCTTATCGTGGATTTAAGAGCTTGGCCTTGGACAAAAAGAAATGTAAAACAAGTCTTACAAGAGATTCTACACCTCTCAAATTATAAATTCAATGAATATTTGAGTTGTATTGTATCTAAATAATTATAAGAACTAGATTCAAATGTGAGCAAGACTCGAAACTTATACAAGACATATAAAGGATAATATGCTTGAAATTCATCTTCCACATGAAATTAAAGCTCAAGTTAGATTTGAAAGGTGATTTACAAGAGGGCTTGATGGGTCACTTGCAAGCAAGAATATGACTTGATAACTTTGCATCTAATGCAAATAAAGCTACTAAATGAATGATTGAATTTTATTATAGCTCTCTTTGAAATTATTAAGAAGAGATGAAGGAATAAAAAAAAGAGGAAGAATGAGAAGTTTATACTACATTCACCTATATGCATTACATGTGATATTTCGATAAACATTCAGATGATACTTACATTTTATCTTGAAAGAACAAAAAAGTTGGATACGCATGAGCAAGCACAAAGAAGATGCAACAGTTTGTCCATGAATGAGAATCAATACTAGACATGGTGAACTTGTAGAAAATGGAAGCTCGAATAAGAACAAATCAAGCTTCATAAAAACTCATAAATTCAATGAATTCAAAACTAAATGTGAAGAAAACAAATATTAGTTTGATTGATTGAATAAGTGCCAAAATGACTACACCGCCGAATCTGCGACTCTTCATACAAGCAGACAAAAGGCGTTGGCTTAAATTATGAATAAACTTCAAATGCATTAATTTTGCATAAATTATGGACTCAACTATCACTCAATTCAAGTACTTTAGAATTTGTGCGATTATTTGAAAGAAATGAATTCGTATATGAAATATAAAGCAATCTTCAATTCAATTTGAGCTTTCCAAAAATTCGTACACAAGTATTCTAAATACGCATGGGCCCCGACACTACGTTGAATGCTTAAACTTAGTGTATGAGGATACTGCTCGGGTTACTTTCCAGTTTAGTCTTAAGACTAAGTCCGGGTTAACAAAACCTAAAAATCTATTATAAGAATTTCAACTTAGTAAAATATCTAAGAAGCTAATTTTGTCATGTGATAGTAGATCTGATCCTCTGTTAAGAGCTAAACAGAGTTGATAGGATCTAAAATTCTCAAATATATTTGATTCAGTTAATTTACTACCCCAATGATGGCTGTGGTAAATGGAGATTTCAACCGAATGGAATACTTCCATCAAAATATGATTATAATTTCAAATCAAATTAACTCAAATTGAATATCTATCCAAATGCAGAATCTAAAGTAACATTAAGTTATAAATGATTAAATGAAATTCAATCTAAAAACTTAAAGCTAAAATTCAATCTACCTTCCGTAATTATTTGCTGAATAAGACAAATTAAGAAAACTCTAACTCACAAAGGATCCAAAGTCAAATCAAGTACACAACTATGTTTATTCTCAAATAATCTCATGTCAGTAATGACGTGGCCCATGTCCTCTGACTGTGTGGTTTGGCCAGTAGGCTCCATACATGATACAGTTACGACCAGAGTCCTCTAATCGGGTGGTTCTCGCCAAATGACATCATTATATTACGATCACAATTGTAGCTTGTATGCTCCCCAATGGCTCTGTACTTTGAGTTGTGAACCATAGGGTGCACTTGATAAGACAAAAAGCTCTCTGTTAGCTAATGTATACTTTAACATGTCTCCTTAGACAAACACTACCCAGGTCTACAAGGATTTTTTGGATGACGTAACTCATCTACGATAAGGATCCCTTGGGTTGGGTCACCTTCTCTCGACTAAGTAGGCTATGGACCACGATAACCCGGGATGATGGAACCATGTAACCTAGATGAGGCGTCGTAACCATCCACTTTAAGTTAAATATAATGAATTTCATAAATTCTAAATTTCAAAACTCCACATGCTGCTACTATACACTATGCATTAAGTGATCTAACGATTAGTCTTAATCGAAAGTTCTCTCTCAACATTGGGAGGGGTAATTAACTATAGGTGCTTGCTTTATATGGGAACCATATATAAAGTCCACACAAATCGAGGGTGAAATCTCTGGGTAGTGTCTTGTATACTATTTCATCTGTCTTCTAAAAATTTAACTGACATAAATCATACTCTCGTAATTGAGAGGTCGGTGGCGAATTTTTGGAGCCCACATGTTCTTTGGTGGTAGCTTCCCTTCAACAGTTTTGCTAGTATTAGGTGTATTCAAAGAGCTAAGTGGTACTACCTTTTGTTGTGGGTCTATAATTTTACTTCTTCTGGATTGTTTACAATGCTGGTCTTTCTATTGAATCCCCCTTTTGTTAGTCTCAATAGTTGTTATTCCGCCTTATAAGCGAAATTAATGGCTTGTGAAAGGGACCAGATGGAGTTCAATCCCAACTTATCTTGTATAACTTCTCTCAGACCTCCAATATACCGTGCTATCAGCTGGTTATTGGATTCATTCAAGTTGTTTCTTGCACTTAAACAATAGAATTCCTCAGTATAATCCCCCACTGATCTTGTACCTTGGTTGCACTACTGGTATTGAATGTATAATAACTGTTCGAAATCGGTTGGCAGAAAATGTTCCCGGAGGAGCTGTTTCATTCACTTCCAATGTCTTACAGGACCCTTACTATCCCTTTGGCGCGTTTGTAGTAACTGATTCCACCATGTGGCCACATCGCCCTTCAATTTGCATGCCATAAGCCGAACTTGTCTATCCGGTCGGATTTCCATATAGTTAAAGAAGTTTTCAACCGATTGTGCCCAGTCAAGATAATCTTTGATGTGAAGATGTCCATCAAAAAGAGGGATGTCTATCTTTGGATGATAGCCGATGAGGGAATATTGTTCGTATCTAAGTTCTTGACCTCTTCTGAAAGCATGTTCTCGTGTTGGGTTATCGCCTTCCTCGTCTGACTCAGAAGGATTAGATCGTTGTTGCTCTTCCACTTCGGCATTAGCTCTGAAGTTCTATCTACCAATATTCTAAAACCACCCCAGTCCTCATCATCTACCTTCAGCAACGCAGAACACATTCACATCTCTTTCATCGGAGTTAAGTAACGTACCTTCACCCATTTTTGGAGTTTGCAATTCTTGTCACACCTCCAGGGTGAATAGTTTAAACTCATCGATGACTTCCGCCACTCGATCTTCTAGCTTCAAATGAATTGCCCAAAGGGCGTCAAGGTTCGACGGAACCCCACCCCACTTCCTTCGCCATTCACTTGGCTCGATACCGATCGATGCCTACAAAAGCAGAAACTAACCAAGCAACAAAGGCACAATAGGGCACAAGCTATAATGGTGTTAACAGAAAAATAAGGAATCACTATATATATATCGTATCATAATAGAATTGTCAGAGAATAAATGAGTAAGGCTGCAAAGTAAATGTGTAATATGTAAATATATATAAGTAGGAAATAAAAGCTTATAGTTGAGCTACATCATATGTATGTGATATATTTTTTATATAGACCTTAAAATAAAATAATTTTTAAATATATTGTATTGCTTTAAACATAAAAATAATATCCATCCTAATCAAAATTGTTAAAATTGAATAAATCATGAGATCTTATGGACCGATAGCTAAATGATTGTGACTGTTACTTTCATGACCTATGTACCCTACTACTTGCTATCTCGTAGGTTAATAAAAATTTATCTTCACTTGTCACATTACCCACCAGCCTATTGTATAATCATGATGTATGTGCATCTATGCTCTACATCTAGACTACAATAATGATAATATCATGTGACGCTCAATCAATACGTAATTACTATCTATTGGCTATAAAATGCTTTATATTATTATGTATTAATGTAATATTAAGCTCGTATGCGGTAATACACTTATACATACAACACTTCAATATATAACACTTTATAGTCAATAGCTCTAACGCCATGATGCTATGTTATTAGAGTCCGGATGTAGAAGCTACATATGAATTCCGTACATAATACATTTTTTTTATAACAATGCGACTCTCATCACACTTCTTCGAGCTGCCCATGTACAACCCTAATTTTGGCTAGTGCACACAGAGTATGCTAGCTCACTTAGGCCACCTTAACACTCCAACTTATGCAACTAGTCAAATGCTTCAACACATTCACCTCGACATCTTCCCCTTTCTGCATGTGCACTCACCATGATTTGATCGATGTTTTATGTTACCTTTTGAAGTGATTGTCCATGTCTTCTCTCAAAGCCATTGCATGCACTTACACGCTCATACTGCTCATCGCTCTATTGCACTTGTCATCACGCTACTTCGCTTAGGAGAAACCCTACTATGGTTGCTTGTCTCCGTGCTCCGTTAGCTATCTACTCTGCAAAACTTTGCTCCACTATATTCTAGGAGAAATTATTATGTGCAGAGAGTGGACGTAGAACTACATTCCAATTTTCGTTATGTACTGGTGTACACATGTTGCGTACATGATTTTTTTCTTTTTTTTATTAGGATTTAGAGAGAATTTTAAACAATTTTAACATTAGTACACAATGTGTGTACATGGATATTTTGAGCACAATTAAAAAAATAAAAAAAAAACTAAAAAATAATGTATTTTAGCAATTTTTTCATTATTTAAATTATGCTCAAAATATTTATATGCATGCACTGTTAAAAGTATTTAAAATATCTCCTAAATCCTAAATAAAAAATAAAAACAGATGTACACAATCTGTGTACGTCATTGCACAATAAAAATCTAGACATAGCTCAACATCTAGACTCCGCACGTAATAATTTCTCCTATTCTAGCCAACCCTTTACTCCACTAGCCATAACTTTGCTCTATTAATCAATCATTGCATGTGTTTGTGTCCCCATTACTATGTGTGTGCCCTTATGTCTTTGTGCTTCTTGTAGTTCACATCCCAAGTTGCATCAATAAGGAACACTCCACAAGTCACCCTTCACCACACTCGACTCATTACCAAGCAATATAGGTAGAGCCATTTTGCAATAAACACCTTATAAAACACAATCTTGATCATATCGTATGAATGCGATCATAAATATATGTTCACATTTATATTAAATCTCCATTTATTCTTCTCCTCATCATAAATAATTTTGGAAGCCGATGGTTGCATGTTAACACTTATATTGATATAATAACAGACGTGAAGAGGGAATCTTGGACGTCGGCGATCACGACGGTTGCACCATGAGACGTGAAGAGGCGGGCAGTGGCCTCGCCGATGCCGCTGGCTCCGCCGGTGACTATGGCTACCTTACCCTCTAGTCTCAGATTGGAAGCCATAATTAAAAAGCTCGTTTCTTCTTTCAGTGTGCGAATTGAAGGAGGAGAGTGTCGGCTTTTATAGAGTTTTAAGGGCTCTAATAACATGATATAATAACATAATATCATAAAATATTCATTTAGTAAATAATTATTATATATTAGCTATAAAATAATATTTATTGAGCGTGAAGTATTATACATTATTATATATATAAATACTGTGCAATAACGTACAGTTAATATTACATTAATATACAGTTATATACATCAATTTACACTCAATATATAACAGTTATATATTGATTAAGTATTACATGATACTATATTATTAAAATTTAAATATAAAATAATGTTCGAACTCTATAGGTAATAATCTCTAATAATTTATTTTAGGCTAATATTGGTCAAAATAGCATGTACCATTTTCTAAACATTTAAGTGTAGTTCAATATTGGTCAACCTTACTATAGGTTGAATTATTCAATAAATTGGAAAATAGTATAGCATGAGACATTTTTTAATTATTTCTCTTTGATACTTGATTATTTAATATAAAAATATCAAAGAAGATGACAACACTAAGAACTAGTAGAGATCAATTTAGATTGATTTATTGAGGGTGGCTTGAAAATTAGTGACGGAATGGAGGTTTGAAGATTCTAATTAGGGCACCTTGAGGTAGTTTATTATTCCAAATGGAAGAAGGAAGGAAAAAATTTTATATATAAAAAAAATTTTATTTTATTAGCATTAAAAATATGGACGCAATGATTTCATTTTTTTTAAGATGAGTTTAAATTTATGACTCTTACTTCATCACTTCATTCCTTAAAATATTTTATTCATTCACTCTTAATTGAGAGGCCCATTTGAATCGATTTTATTTTTAATTTATATTTTATTTCAAAATAAAATATATTTGATTGTAATAATTATATTTAGAAATATTGAAAATATGTTAAAGTTATTTTGAGTAGTTTTAAGCATAATATTATTTTTTAAAAAAATTAAAATATAACAAAATATTTAAAATATATATAAAAATAAATATATTTTCAAAAATAACATAAAAATAAAAATTCAAAAAATAAAAAATAAAAAACAAAACAAACCCTAAGTCTATCTATGAACATTATTTCAACCTTAGTCTAGGTTGAATATGACTTGACTTCAAAGTAATCATAGTGAAGATTATTGGAGAAACATTTTAATCATCCAATTAAAAATTATTTTTAAAATCAATCCTTTTAAAAATAAAGTGGGAAAATATTAGTAAAATGCTTTGTACTCTCATGAAAATACAGAGAGTACATAGAATATAGATGCAAAAATCTCCCAAAACCCACTCCAAATTACTTCTAATGGAATCTAATGAACATAATCTCAACAACCAGGCCAATGAAACTAGAAAAAATGGCCAAAATCATTTGTACTCTCAAGAGAGTACAGATGCAAAATAACACTAAAAAATTAATCGAGCAGCCTCCAAATTATTCCTAATTAATTATAATGAACATATTTCCTCCAAACAGACTAAAGAAAGTGAGAAAATATTAGCAAAAGCTCAGACACTCATGACGATGAATGCGATGAAAATCTCTTGTAAAATTAAAAGCGACAAAATTACTTCCAATGGAATATAATGACCATATTCTATCCATACCGGAAAAATAAACTAAAAAATATGAGAAAATGTTATGTGCTCTCATGAGAGTACAGAGAGTACAGATGCAAAAATTTTCCAAAAATCATCCAAACTGCCTCCAAATTGCTTCCAATAGAATGTAATGAACATAATCTCAATAACCAGAAAGCGGAAAAATGACAAAATCATCTATATACTCAAGAATCTGAAACTCCCCTAAAAATCAACCAAATAGCCTCCAAATTATTCCTAATGGATTGTAATGAACATATATCCTCCAAACAGGCCAAAGAAATTAAAAAAAATGCCCAAAATCATTTGTACTCTCATGAGAATGCAGTGAGTCTGAGAGTGAGAGAAATCTCCCATAAAATTAACCAAACGACCAAAATTACTTAATGAAATGTAATGACCATATTCTCCATCCAACCAGCGAAAAAATATCGAGAAATACTATACTCTCATGAGTGCAGAATCTGATACAAAAATCCCCAAAATCATCCAAAACCTCCAAATTGCTTCCAATAGAATGTAATGAACATAATCTCAACAATCAGGCCAAAAAAAGTGTGAAAAAAAGTGCAAAATATTTTGTACTATCATGAAATGAGTGCAGGGCCGAAACTCTCCAAAATCAACCAAACACCTCCAAATTACTTGAATGTAATGAACATATTCTCTCAGGGGTGCGAACTCATGAGAAGTAATATGAAATTGGTCAGTACTCTCATGATATTATAGAAAGTACCCATGCAAAGCAGTTCCTAAAACAAGCAAAGTCCTCTTGCAAAGAACTCCAAACAGTGTATAAAATATACATTAAATAAAAGAATTTCAAGGAATATCACAAACAAATCATAGAAAAATTATACGTATATAACGGTTGAGAAAAAAATGAATTTTTTATTAATACATCCTACTAAATTGGTTGATATTTCGCAGGCCATAACTTCCAAATTGCTCTTCATCTCCATGGTTCTTTTGTAAAAGAAAATGAGATTTTCTATTCTCTCTCTCGATTTACAAGAAAAATACTCCCTAAATCATATATATATATATATATATATATATATATATATATATATATTTCTTTTCAATTCTCTCCTTCCAACGACGCTTCTTCTCCCTTGTTTGAGCGAGGCAGACGGGGGAGCGTAATGGCGTCGTGAATCTGTAGTCCATTCGGCGTCATCAGTGCTGATTAAGCGCTAAACGGAAAAAAATGTTGAACATCGTCGACCAGGATTGAGTCCACATAAAGCTACATGCGGCGTAATATTTTCTCATGAAGGAGAAGAGTGTCGCTTTATAGCCTTTTAAGGGCTCTAATAACATGATAAAATAACATAATATCATATAATATTCATTTAATAAATAATTATTACATATTAACTATAAAATAATATTTATTGAGTGTGAAGTGTTATATATTATTATGTATATAAATACTGTGCAATAACGTATAGTTAATATTACATCAATACACAATTATATATATCAATTTATAGTCAATATATAACAGTTGTATATTGATTAAGCATCACATGATATTATATTATTGAAGTCTAAATATAAAACAACATTCGAACTTCATACATAATAATCTCTAATAATTTATTTTAGGCTAATATATATATATATATATATATATATATATATATATATATATATATATATATATATATATATATATATATATATATATTATAGTCTAATATTGGTCAACCTTACTATAGGCTGAATTATTCAATAAATTGGAAAATAGTATAGCATGAGACATTTTTTAATTATTTCTCTTTGAAACTTCATTATTTAATATAAAAATATCAAAGAAGATGACAACACTAACAACTAGTAGAGATCATTTTAGATTGATTTATTGAGGGTGGCTTGAAAATTAGTGATGGAATGGAGGTTTGAAGATTCTAATTAGGGCACCTTGAGGTAGTTTATTATTCCAAATGGAAGAAGGAAGGAAAAATTTTATATATAAAAAAATTTTATTTTATTAGCATTCAAAATATGACAAAATGATTTCATTTTTTTTAATATGAGTTTAAATTTATGACTCTTACTTCTTCACTTCAATCCTTAAAATATTTTATACATTCACTCTTAATTGAGAGGCCCATTTGAATCGTTTTTATTTTTAATTTATATTTTATTTCAAAATAAAATATATTTGGTTGTAATAATTATATTTAGAAATAGTGAAAACATGTTAAAATTATTTTGAGTATTTTTAAACATAATATTATTTATTTTTAAATTAAAATATAACAAAATATTTAAAATATATAAAAACAAATATATTTTCAAAAATAATATAAAAATAAAAATTCAAAAAATAAAAAATAAAAAACAAAACAAACCCTAAGTCTATCTATGAACATTATTTCAACCTTAGTTTAGGTTGAATATGACTTGACTTCAAAGTAATCATAGTGAAGATTATTGGAGAAACCTTTTAATCATCCAATTAAAAATTATTTTTAAAATCAATCCTTTTAATATGTTTAACTCTAGTTAACCCTTGAATTGATCTCATTCATACATATCGTTAATTGTTCTTGGTGAAAAAATTTATCGATGCAAGTGATCAATCTCTTTCATTGATTTAGTTGCTTATCGATATACTATAATTGTCTGAAAGATTTGTGAATATATTACGTGATTTTCAAATCAACCCTAATTTCTCTTTGATCCCATTATCATTTAGTGATTTTCAATCGACCAAATGATCAAATCTTTTTCATAGAGTTTAGATCACCAAATCTTAGGATCTTAGTTAACTATTAAACAAGGCTAGTCCTTTCTTGAAACCTCATATTGTTTAATAAGACACTATTAGGTCAATATGAAATTAGATCCTATAAAATAAGAAAATTGTTATTAAACAATCCTTTGAATTAGTTCTAATAGATTGATAATCACCCAATATAAACAAATTTACCTTTGATGAAGCTTAGTTCAACTAATTGGCACAACTAAGTTTAATTGATCTTGTGGAGATCACTTGAACATTTTGACCAAATTGACTTCGATTGGTCAAATTGATTGGACCATTCACTTCCAAGATCTTGTCCGACAAATACATGATAACAATGATGCCTATTGGTATTAAAGATTTAGATAAGCATAGAAAAAGCTTAGGAGGTTCTCTATTACAAACTTTTTATTATTATTTTCAAATTATTTAACATTACAAAAATGTATTTTAAAAAAAGTGGCATTTACATAATTACCTCATAATTCTTATTTTTTTACATATCTAATATTAGTGGTGTAAATGAGCCAAGCTTCAGCGAGCTGAACCTTTATTCGTGTTTGGCTCTTGTTCGAGATGACTTGAAATTTTAGTGTTTGTGTTCGACTGGAATTGTTCAAAATAGCATGCATAAGTTCAAAATAGCTCGAAAAGTAATAATCTGAAAATTTTGTAAGAGAGAGGATTTAAACTGATCTTTGAATAGCAAAGCTTTACTAAACCACGCTTGAGATTGTAATATATGTATGTATGTGTGTGTGTAATATAATATAATTTCTTTTTATTTTGAGCTAAATCAAATCGAATACGATCGAATGAAATATTATTCATATTCATCTCGTTTATAAATTGAGCTTAAAATATTTGTTGTATTATTTTGCTTGCAAACGAGCACATACAATAAGTGAACAAGTTTTTTTTGCAACCCTCTAATACTAAAATTTTGATATTTAAATATATAATACTTAAATATTTAACATCACATTAAAAACATCTTTTTTAAAAGTGAATGTGGTTTTTCAACGTAGGACTGTTGGTCTCGTCGATTGGGAGTGAAGCTCCCAATGCGGTGACTAACGTTCGAAGTCGAGTATATGCATTTAGTTTGACATTAAATCTCAACATAAAAAATGTAATTTTTCAATAATAAATTTAAATATTAACCTTTAGATATTAAATATATAAATACATATGAAGTATATGATATGTATGAAAATCATCACTTAAAAAACTAAAAAAAATAGATTTACTATAACCTACATGGTTATATTTTTCATAATCGTTAATTTTTATTAAAATTTATATAATACTTGTTTATAAACTCTCCTCTCTCTCTCTCTCTCTCTCTCGATCGGTCGGTGGAACCCTAAAACCTACTTAAAGAAAGAAAGATGTCGGTTCTGGGCCAAGCGTCGCCGGAGTCCTTCTTGGTGGTCATCAACGACATCAATTTAGAAGCCACGGTGACGAATCGCAGCGATGTCGCCGCCGCTTGGATCAACAAGACGAGCCCTATCGACGATCGCCATCTCATCGTCGGCATCAGCACCAATAACAAGTACGGCACTATCCCTCCCCCAATCTCTCCCCCTCACGAAAATCCCCCAACCTCCGCCCACAATTTCCTCCGTCGCCACCCTTCCTTCTTTGGCAGTGGCTGATCTCGACCTCTTCTCCGGCCGAACCAGAGGCCGGATGCTCAAAATCCAATGCTATCTCCAATGAATCTGAAACTCAGCCCGCCACCACACTATATGAATCAAATGCTTCTGTAGATCGTACCTCCGCATCGGAATCGCCCCCCTATTCTTCAATTTTCTTACCGCCTGAAATTGAGGAAATCAGTAATTCATCCTTCCCTTCATCATCAACCCCCACAACTCTATCCAATCCAAAGGCTCTCATTGATCCCTCTTCCCCCGTAACCGCTGCCGCCGCATCCACATCCTCCGGCAAATCTTCCTCAGGCACTATCGCAACCCTCCAGCTCTGCTGCGGGAACAGATGCCTCATATTCTCCCTCCTCTACAACGACGGAGGAATCCCCGACGCTCTCGTCAACTTCCTCTTCAATCGGGATCAGGTCACGCTGGTCGGAGCTGGGGTTCGGCGAGCCGGCGATTGGCTTGGTCCGACCCGATGCTTGTATACAGGGATCCATGGGAGCTCGGCGAAGCGAGGGCGTGGCCAGGGCGGCGGCTGACTACTCTAGATCAGCTCGCCGGAAATTGCTGGGGAGGGAGAAGGCGATCAGGCTTTAGCAGGTTCAGTACTGGGATAGGTGGCCGCTGACGGAGAATCAGATGGGCGGCTTGTCTGAACGCCTATATACTATCTCAGATTGGTGGGAAGCTGGTGGAGATAACTCGGGAGGCTTTCTATTGTCACTTTATTAGCTTGTTGTAGAGTTGTTGGGGTTGGTTTCCTGAGGGTGGTAAAAACTAGGGTTTAGGGACTTCAATTATGAATCAAGAAAAGATTTTAAAATTTGAATTTTGAATATATATATATATATATATATATATATATAAATTGAGTAAATATTAATTTGATATATCATATATTATTCTAATTATTACACTTTTATCTTAATTAATGTTAAAAAAAAACTAATGCAAATGAAAGACATTTCTTAATTATAATAAGTTCATAATAAATTTTAATTTTAATTCTAAATGTTTAAATGACAAAGAATGAAAACTCTATAGAAAAATCTATTATAATAGAGAATTTTATTTGAGCTTTTTCTGATTGAAAATATATTCTTTTTTTAACTCATTTAATTTTTTTTTAAAAAAATGTAGTAATGATTTTTAAAATATTAATGGATAGATTGATCATTTTAAATTACATTTAAAATAGTAATAAATTAATAATATGTATTATTTATATTTAAAATAATCAATACAAGAAAATAAAATATATCAAGATTGATGATTAAACGTTTAGAATATTTTATTCTATTGTGTTTTAACATTTCATCTATAAATTAAACTGTTCACTTTTACTTATACTTTGTATGTAAAAGCTGAAATTACTATTGTTTCGATTAATTGTTATTAGTATTATTAAAAAACTTAAGTATGATAATTTAAAATTTAGGCTTTGGTTGAGATAGTTTATCATTGTTTTCTTTTTTAATTCATAATTATAATTTAATATGATTTTTTTATTAATTTAAAATATATTATAATCAAAAGTAAACTGCTTAACTAAATCTATTAAATTGCAATAATTGCATGAAAAATTAAAACGTCGAAAACTAAACTTTTAAAAAAAAAATTACGACAATTATTATGCATTAGTTTTGATTAATGTAAAAAACTAATGCAAATGAAAGATAGTTAAGTAAACTCTATAGCAAAATCTATTATAATAGAGAATATATGAGCTCGTTGTAGGGTTGTTGGGGTTGGTTTCCGAGGGCGGTAAGAACTAGGGTTTAGGGACTTCAATTATGAATTAAGAAAAGATTTTAAAATTAGAATTTTGCATAATTAGAATTTTGAATATATATATATATATATAAGTTAAAAAATAATTAATTCATACTTATTCATGCAAATTAATATATACTCTGGTTTGTTTATATATCATATATTATTTTAATTATTACACTTTTATCTTAATGTAAAAAAACTAATGTAAATGAAAGACATTTCTTAATTATGTGTTATGTATGTAAAAAACTAATGTAATTAATTCTTAAGATATATATATATAGGACAAAATTTTTAAATTAAGTATTAAATAATAATTAATTATTATATTAATTATATTTAAAAAAATTTTAAATATAGGTACAGTCGCCCCATAAGTGGGCGACTGGCCAGCCACCTCACCGCCGAGGTGGCATAGGTCCAGTCGCCCACTTATGGGGCGACTGGCTATACTTAGGCCAGTCGCCCGATAATCGGTCGACTGGCCTTAAGTGAAGCCAGTCGACCGATTATCGGGTGACTGGCTTCACCGTAAATTCATGTAGATTCATGCATTCTTGACATCCGACCCCGAAGTCTGCTTTTCGACATCCACCCGCCAGATCGCCGCCGCTTTAGGTCGACCGTCCCCACTCTCACGCCGCTCCACCACAATGCGTCGTCGGCTCCACCGCAAGTTCTCACCCGCCTCCCCCGCTAGTTGGAAGGTACTTAAGTTTTTTTTTTTTCATTTTTGTTTCTCATTCCAATAGGCAACAATGGAAAAGGAACTTCGAAAGTGGGGAAGAACTTTATTCTACTCCTTAGGTGATGAGGGTGACGAGGGTGATGATTATTAGGATTGTGAAGCTCATCATGTCTCTATTACTACTTATGGTCTGCTATGGGTTTTCCATGATTTTGTCATTCTTTCTAAAGATGTCTTTTGTGTCTGAAGCTGCTCATACAACTTTTTCATCACAACTTTGGTATTTGTTTTTCATTTAAAGATTGTAGTAGTATGCTCTCTTTTGTTGCTTTTTCATCACAGCTTTTTAGGTTTTGTTAAAAATTTCGTTGTTGAGCATATAGTAGAATGAGTCAGGAGCTCGTTTCCTTAATTCTCTTCTATGACGGTCAACTGATCGTTGATGATCAGTTCATTCCAAGTTATGTTGGTGGCAAAAATCGGCACATACGAATTTCGCGTCATACAAGCTTAGGAGATTTAAAACAGAAAGTGCTCAGATCTCTACGTTATGACGTTGATAACTTCATGGTGGAGATTACATATCATTTTTCTTTCGGCGTGTGATACATAGCTTCTACTATTTCTGATGATGAAGTCTGTAGTACTGTATTGGATGAAGCTTCCCGTCAGACATTAATTCTTTATGTGGAAATAAAGCCAAAATGTACTGCTGCAACAGAAACTAATACGGATGTCATGCAGCATAATGTACAGTCCGATTACGCTCATGAGTTCACTTGGCCAACAGTTGCTGAACCGCAACAGTACTATGACGACTCAGAAATAAGGTAAGCATTTACCTCAACAGCAGTGTTAGTGTCTTCATTTTTTTTGTTAAAGTATCTTCTATTTTTTAAAAGATTATAACTTTTTAATACAGAATTGAGCTGCATGTTCAAGCACAACTGCATGAGCAACCTAATTCATCTAGACTATTATCAGATGACGAGTACGAAATGATGAATAGTGAATTCAGCAATGCATCTAATGATAGTGATGATGAGGAGGATTCTTTACTGGGTAATGTCAATTTATGTGACATCAATGTTGGTCACAAGCTTATTCAGAGTCATTCAATCCAGAATTCATCAAATGACGATGTTATGATTTGCAATAATGACTATGTCCGCATATGTCAAACCGCAAAAGATTGGGATGCAGATATTGTGTTTGATGGTCCATCTGATAGTTCAACTTTTCAGATGACATCGAAGTTCCAGTTGAGTTATATGAAGGTATATATTTCTCAAATAAGAATGAGCTTTAGTTCGCAGTAACTGGTTAGTCAATTCTTAATAATGTTCGCTTACTCAATCAAGAATTTTACCGTTATATGTGCAACATAAGTAATCCTCAGATATCTTGTCAATGCATGCACTATGAAAGAGGTTGGGAGATGCCCGAGAATATCAATTTTAGGTGCACACGCGCATTACTATCGCGTCGACATCGCTGTACTTCTAAGTTCATTAGTTATTTCATAATGTCGCTTATGTGATTTCAAATAGACTTGAAACCTAGAGAGATCATAGGAATGATGGAATCGAAATTTAATATTAAAATCTCTTACATGAAGACTTGGGATGCGAGGCGTAAGAGTAACAGAGTAATATTTTCACTTGCTTTTGCGAATAACGGACTATTTTCGCTTGCTTTTGTTGTGGTTGAATCTAAGAATAATGAATCCTGGTTCTGGTTCATTATGTGTATACAGCAACTGTTACCTATTATTTCAGCAAGGGGTGATTTATGTATAATCTCAAATAAGCATTCAAAGTTGGTACGCGGATGCCGTGATATTTTTCCATGGGCCGCACATCGTCATTGCTTAAGACATCTTAGGAAAAACTTCAAGAAAGCGGAGAAAGATGGGTATTGGATGTTGAGTTTATGTGTAAGAAAATGTACATGTAAAAGACGGATGACATCAACATATTCAACCGTCACATGGCAGACATAAAAAAAATTAAACCTGAAGCATACTGGGTAGATCGTGATGTGTCCAAGTGGACATTGGTTCACGATGTGTTACAAGCATATGACGATAAATGCATCAGAGTATTTTAATGGGGTACTTAAACGTGCACAGGGACTACCGATTCAAGCACTGATCAATGTTATTTACTATAACATTGTGAGTTTATTTTTTAAGCAAGCAAGTACCATTGATTCGGAAGAACCGACTACTGAATTCACATTCTCTCCTAGAACACAGACAGTGCTCAGCAAATTTGAGCGTGAGGCCAGACACTATCCGTAACCATTCAATATTAATGTGAATGAAGTGCAAGTGTTTGACAGGAATTGTCACTCCTTAGAGTTTCACTGACGCGATGTACTATGTAATGTATTACCTAACACCGATTTATCATATGTCATGTCGTCATTCTATAGCAGCTCTAGTCCATAGAAGATTGAATCATTTGGCTTATGTGTCAAAGTATTACACCATGTCAATGTATGGGCATACATACTCTTCAAATTTTCATGTTTTGCATGATCGAAATACCTGGCCAAACTACGATGCCAATCGGGGTCTGTATCCTTTAATGCCACCAGTGGTTAAAGTTAGGTCGAGGAGACCACAATCAAGTAGGTACAATAACACAATGGACGAGAGCACAGCACAAAGCAATCGTATGTGCAGTATCTGCAAATCATTTAGTCATTACCGGACATCGTGTCCACATAATCCAACTAGTAGGAGGTTAGTTTAGATAGTGTTGCAAAATATTTTAACTAAAACTGCATAGATTTTCTAAATGAACTCAAACTACATTTGATTATAAGACCGAATCATCTATATTCATAATATTAAATTACAGTGATATTATGATATCAATTTTCTAAAGAATTTAAATTACACATAAGTCATAGACCCGATCATCTACTAGCAAATAAGTATAGTTGACAAGGTTTATCCCGATGATGGTCGCATTGACTGAAAATCTCAACTGGAGAGGATGTTATCATGAAAAGATATTTGAGCTCTAAATTAATTCATCTTAAAACTAAATTCAACTAAGAAAATATCTGAATTAAATGAATTTTATCATTTAAATACTTAAAGCAAACAACTCATCCACCCATCCACCATCGTTTGTTGGGGATGACAGATTAAGAAAACTCTAGCTCACAATGAAGTTAATGTCAAATCAAATAAATCACTATATTCAAACTCAAATAATCTCATTCTAGTAAGGACGTAGCCCGTACCCTCTGTCCCCGTAGTTTGGCCAGTATACTCCATATATAATGCGATTACGACCAAAGTCCTTTGATCATGTGGTTGCTACCAAATGATATCATTATATTACTGTCACAACTGTAGCCCGTATGTTTTCCAATGGCTCAGCCCTTTGAGTTATGACTCATATGGTATATTTGATAGGCACAATTCTCTTTTGTCAGCTAAAGTGGACTTAAGATTGTCTCCTTAGACAAACATCACCTCAGGTTTACAATGATTTCGAAGCGTGCACGTGTGTTCTTAAGGATCCTCGATCCAAACATCCACATCTCTCGCCCCAAAACCCTTACCCTAAGCCAACAACCCCTTAAAGAGAAAGGCCCAGAAACACCAGAAATGTTCAAAGAAATTCTCTCTCTCCCCCTCCGACGAGGGAAAGAGATGGGCCCATGGCCTTTTATAGCATCGAGGCGGAGTTTCTTCAACGATATTAATAATAGATGCTTGCTCGAGCGAGAGAGGCTGGGGCGGGGCATGTTATCGTGTTGGGTGGCTAAGGAATAGGCTTCCTTCGACTTTGTAACCCATCAATGCTTGCTAGCAATAATATTGCCCGACACAGCCACTCACACTGTCACCCAAAAGGCACGGAGCACACTCACACTGTCACCCAAAAGGCACGGAGCACGTATTTTACGGACCCACAAAAAAAAATTATTTTATATTTATTAATGTATATGAATACATCACATATATTTGTATAAAGATTGAATATGTAACATTTAAATTTATTTATGATTTATATTAAATTTGACATATTTATATTTATATCACATAATTTATATATATTTATATATTTAAAGAGCTTCAAGGAATAAGAAAATTGAAAAAGTACAAATGAACCTTCTTATATAACCTATTTCTGGATGATTAAGAAGAAAAAAAATATAAGGAATTAAATTCAGAACTAGCCTCAATTTGAACAAATTTATATATTATAATAAAAGTAAAAGATAAAAATAATTTTAAGAGAGTACAAATAATTAATTTGATTATTTATATAAGAGAAATTATTAAATATTTTTTTCGATTAAACCTTAGTTTTATCGGAACAAGACCCTAAAAGCCTTCGAATCCTATGCTACAAGCTCATTCTCTCTGCTTTGTTCCAACCACCACTGCCTGCCTCTCTCTCCTCCAATCATCCCCTTCCTTCGCCCATTTCCTCCAAATCCATGCCCAGATTATTCGCCGCCACCTCGCCGGTGATCCCTTCATCGCCAGCAAGCTTCTCGAGTTCTGCGCTGCTTCCCCTCATGGCAGTCTCTCTTACGCCCGCAAGCTGTTCGACAATATTCCCCATCCCAATGTTTTCTCTTGGAACACCCTCATCCGCGGCCATGCGGGTTCACCGGACCCCAGTGCAGCTCTCCTTCTCTTTCGCAGCATGCTCTCCACTGACGCAGCACCAAACACCCATACCTACCCTTTTGCGCTCAAGGCTTGTGCTCGCCTCTCTGCGTTCAAGCAAGGGGAGCAGCTTCATGGCCTCATGCTTAAATCTGGTGCTGAAAGCGACGTTTTTTCCATTAATGGACTGATCAGCATGTACTGTGCTTGCGGCCAGGTGGAGCTTGGTCAGAAGGTTTTTGATACTAGTAGTAATGTGAGGGATGTGGCGTCATGGAATTCGATGCTTTCTGGGTGTATTGAATGTGGATTATTAGATCGCGCACGGAACTTATTTGTTGAGATGCCTGAGAGAGGAATTGTCTCTTGGAATGCAATGATTAATGGATATGTTAAGTTTGGAGATGTGAGAGCAGCAAGGGAGCTCTTTGATAGAATGCCGGATCATGTAGAATCTTGGAATACACTTATTGCTGGTTATGCGAAGTGTGGATGGCTGGATATGGCCAGGAAGGTGTTTGATGATATGCCTGTGAGGAATGCAGTGAGTTGGAGCACTATGATAAGCGCTTATTCTCGAGGGGACCAAGTGATGCATTGAGATTGTTTGCAGAGATGACAAGCGTAGGAGCATGGCCAAACTATGCTGCTATTGTTAGTTTGCTGTCAGCTTGTTCCCAGCTTGGTGCTCTTGATATGGGCAGAAAGGTTCATTCTTATATTGAAAGGAACAAGATGAAGATGGATTCAGTCATTGGGACTGCACTAATAGACATGTATTCTAAGTGTGGATGCATTGATAAAGCATTTGAGATATTTTCCATTCTCCCACATAAGGATGTTTTCTCATGGTCAGCTATTATCGGTGGTTTAGCTGTAAATGGGCATGGAACCAAGGCTTTGATGGTGTTCGATAGGATGAAGCAAGATGGAGTTAGGCCTAACGAGGTTACTTTTGTGGGAGTCTTATGTGCTTGTAGTCATGGCGGCTTGGTGGATTTAGCCAAGCATTACTTTAGTTCGATGAGCTCAAATTATGGGGTCGAGCCCCAGAGTGAGCATTATGGTTGTATGGTTGATGCCTTTGGACGAGCAGGGCTTCTACGCGAAGCAGTGGCTCTTGTGGAGTCCATTCCTGGGAAAGGAAATCCTGTGCTATGGGTAACTCTTCTTGGAGCTTCTTGGATTCATGGTAATGTAAAGGTTGCAGAGATGGCAGTCGAAAGGGTGATTGAGCTCAAGCCGGATGATGGTGGTGTCTATGTTATTTTGTCAAACATCTATGCCATGAAAGGAATGTGGGACAAAGCAAGGGAGGCTAGAATGTTAATGAAATCCAAAGGTCTCAACAAGGAACCTAGCCGGAGCTCGATTGAGGTTTATGGAGTAGTACATGAATTCTCTGTTGGAAATCAATCTCATCCCGAGTCATCAAAGATCTATATAAAGTTAGATGAAATTTTTATGAGGATAAGGATTGAAGGCTATAGCCCAAACACAAGGCCAGTGTTTTTGATGTAGAGGAGGAGGAGAAGGAGAATCTTGTGGCTCATCACAGTGAGAAGCTTGCCATTGCATTTGGTCTTATTAGTACCCATGGGGAGGAGGCCATTAGAGTTATCAAGAACATTAGGGTATGTAAAGATTGTCACACATTTGCAAAGCTTGTGTCAACTGTTTATGAAAGAGAGATTATATTAAGAGATAGGAATGTCTTCCATTATTTTAGAGGAGGTTCTTGCTCTTGTGGAGACTACTGGTGAAGCTGAATTAGTAAGTATGAATCCCATTGCCACTATTGTTAAATTGCACACAAAAAAGTTTCATGCCTGTTTAGTAGTTTGAGTTATTATACATTTTTTTGATGAAAATCACATAGCTGAGGTTCTCAAAATCAAATCAAACATTAAACTAAAAGGAGAGATTTAAGATTCAAAGATTGAATCAAATGATATAATAAATATTAAAATTATTTTAATATAAATTTATGTTAAATATTTGAAATAAAATTCCAAATAAAAATTTTGAGATATAATATTTTAATAACAATCAACTGCCCAATTTTAGTTGTGGCTCTGTGCTCGAATAATTTTGAGCTGTGACCAAACTAGCTGAAAGATCGATTCACAATTGAACCAATCAAAGTAGCTAATCAAGTCAGATTTTTTAAAATCATGCTTCTTGTGTATGTGTGTGTGCGCGTGCGTGTAAAGAACGAGAAAAGTCCTCATTGAGTGATCAAAAACACTGTACTGTAGCAAGATAAAGAATCCATGAAATTCTTCACAAAAGCATCTTTTTTTACTTTACTTCCCTTTTGTTAATAACTACCAAAAAAAAATCTCACATTTGGAACTATGCATATATCACAATTCACATATCAGACAGAACAGATGAAGAGCAATAACAGTGTGTTTATCATAGCTTTCAACCAAATTCCATAAATACAATTAAAATCAGCTCAAAGCTTGAACTTAGCTGCAAACTTTTGATGAACCTGAGATCAAAGCTGATCATTTCCACAGACACACACACACACACAGAGAGAGAGAGAGAGAGAGAGAGAGAGAGAGAGAGAGAGAGAGTTACCTCCCAGAATTAGGGAGATATTTTGACTTTTTTTCTTTTTTTTGTTAAGCCTCAATCACATTTCTGTGCTCTTGCAATTTCCCAAACAGGATAATCTTCCTTGCTGCTACAAACAGAGAAGCCAGAATGGACTATTGCAATCATGAATCTCTCATTCTCCAGGGTGTAGAGGTACATGGCCTGTTCATCCTGGTGTGACAAGAAAACATAAGACAATGAATATGTTAAGAGCAATAGGTTTAAACTCAAAGTTCCAACATCCAAACAAAGCCTGAAATACACTCCACCTAGAAAGAAAAAAGATGAGTAACATAGATATGGAGCTAAATCCTAAAATAGTTTACTGACTATTTGCATGAATTTAGTCCCCGACAATATAAAATTGATCCAAAATAGTTCCTCATAACTAAATTAAGATCAATTTTATATAAATGAGGGATTAAATTGGGATTAATTTTGTATCACTATTAGTATATGAGGGACCATTTTAGATCAATTTTGTATAGTAAGAGGCTGAATTAGAGAAATGTGATACTCTAAGAATAAATTGGACACATGCAAAAAGTCGAAGTAACATCTTAGGATTTTGCTTCTCATCAGGAGAGATTTACTTCTCAAATGAATAATACTACAGTCAGTGAAATTACAGAAGAAATTATTCAAGATGTTACCTCCGGCAGTTCATAAAACTCATCAGGAGAGATTTGCAGCAGCTCTGAAGCAGTCTGTCCGGTGCTCCATGCAAAACACTCGAACCTTCATCAGCAACAGTCACTTCCAAGTGGAAGCAGCGCATAAGCTCGCTCTCGCAGCTGCCATGGCAAAAGCTACATTGAACCATTCCATTAGAGGTCTCACGAACAGGATGACCGCATAAACTATGCGATAACACTGGGCGTATGCGATGGGGTTCGATCAAACTGAGATGAACGCTACAAATCTGTCGACAAAATGAGACAGAGGAATGATCATAAGAGGTTACCACCAAGCTCTAAATAAGTTCAGGAAGCCTGATATGTTCTGCAACAAGAACTCGCACATAGATAGATCAGAGGGTTTTTCATAAATTAAATTGAGTTCACCTTTGCCTTGTATACGAGTGTTGAACAACATGAACATACAAGTAGTGAAGAAAAATATTTAGTGTTATTTTTTCTATATGAAATAGAATGTAGCACCAAGTGAAAGCAAGTGAAAAAAGTGCTTTTGAGTGAATTATGATGCACTTACACTTCATCAAAAAGAGTTATATAGTGTTCGAAATATATTGGACACGAACACACATGTAACACACCTACAACATGTGTTAAACACTTATATAACATATCCAATTTAATAACAATAAAAACAAATTTTAGACATGCATGTTTTAAATAATTAAATTTAAATTTTTAAAATATTAATTAAATATAGTTAAAAATTAAATTTTGACAATTTATAACATGCCAAACAACTTAAATTTACTTCTTGTATAGATACTCTAAAAATTAATGACTAAACTTTTTAAAGTTATTATTACAATTTGATTTCTCGTTAATTTTTATTATATTTATTATTTGTCTTAATTATTTATTCTTTATTTACTCCCTATCATGATTTATAAATAATATGTTAACCACTTATTCATCTTCTTGGGATCATTAAATATCAATATTTTTTCTAGTAATGTTAAAACTTCTTTGATTTATTTAATTTTATATAATTTATGTGATTATTATATAATATTATAAATTTATAATATCATGTCAAATACGTGTTTGTGCCCTATGTTATTAAAAGATAGACATATTTCATATCCAGTGATCAATACAATCTCGAGGAGTGAATATACAAATTACATGGCCGGAAATATAAGCTAAAATTGTATTAACAAATATAAAAAGTCTATGTTATTGCTACATTTTCATAATTCATGAATTAAAATATGCAACTTTAATAAAAAAAATTGTGCTAACAATATGAATGCTGAAAGAAAATATGTAAATGAAGCATACATTTGTGGAATTTATCTGCTTATGGATATCAGATAGATAAGATAGCCTGTGGAGGCAAGATGAGTTGAGCAAAGCCGGCAAACAACTTAGGTTCACAAAAGTAGACTGTGAGTCCCTCTCAAACCATGAAACTTCAAGCCTACAAAAAAAATCAGCAGATTTTGTCAAAATCTGCCAAACATCTATGTTAGTCGGAAAAGATTAAGCTATAAAATTGTCCCATGACTGATCCTACCATGGAGCATGCACTTCAAATACAAGCCCATTTGTCTCGTCGTCCATTGATATGGAACATACTGTTGTCATCACCATTGTAGTCATTAGAATTTTATTTTAAAGGTCTTGAATTATATAGAGCAGATTTTGTGTGATATTTGTATGTCAAGGACTTCAGAATTTGTGTATTACTAGATCTTGTAGCTCTTCAAATCTGCTCCCCACCCACCGAAACACACGTGCGCACACATAGACAACCCCCCTTAGTCTTCTCCTTATGATAAATGCATGCTCATATGTTTCCTTATGTAATTGTTAGTTTAAATGATTGAAAACATGGTTATGAAATGTAGGATGCAAGTCATTTATTTCTACTATATAATACATGTGAAGAAGTAAGTAAGAATAGAGTTTGAGGCTGAATTCTTCCATTTGAATTGGAATCTTTAAATCATCAAGAACTTCTTAGACTAGTTTGAAAGCATCCAAATGGTTGTAGTAGAGCATAAGAAAAACTACATTAGGTCCAATTGTCGTTGCATTGATCCCATTACCTTTCGTTCAATTCATGTTAAAAGCAACCGAACCCAATAGAGTCTAGCCGAGGGACGGACCGAAATGGTCTAGCGGCGGTACCCTGACCTTGAATACCCCATGATTTGCTCACACTCCCTTTGAGCTTTGAATAGAGCGCTCCGTTTGGAAGTAGAGGCGCTATCTTACTTTCTTAGGAACTGCATGAGCAATGTCTGGTCGCGTGATAGTCAAGTAGTTCCCGTCGGAATCTCCACTCAGTAGAAAAAAAAAAAAAAGAAAATTCCATATCAGCTGTGGTGGTTTGCTCCCTCCAGTTCGTTGATTTGTAAGCATATCCGACCTCTTTGCCTAAGAATAGCACCCCGAACCATTCGGAATTATTTGTCCTATGAAAATGCCAATTTTCTAAATTCTCATAAGGTCCTCCAGAATTCCTTCTAGAGCTGTTGAATGATTTTATGGATTCTTGCATTTCATTGATTCTTACTAAATAACGAACTAATGTATCGCCCTCTTGAAGGGAGGGATGGGCACAATGAATATCCTCGAGTCATTGACTCTCTTTATCCATAGAGTATAGTATATAAGTCATACCTATTTCTTCCGATTTTTTTGGTTCCTGCGAAGTCTTTCTCCTTGCTACAAGCTAACGAGCTCTGGGACCTACTCTTCCAGTACAACAAAGCAGTCTTTGATTACAAGTGTTTTCAGAGTTGGTATTGGGAGCAGGCTTTCCATTATAGAACTTGACTTTATATGTGAAATAATCCCAACATGTTGCATAAGGCAAATATTATATAATTGTTCGGTTCTCTGCTATTTTTTTCATCCCTCTATGTAAATAGCCCAATATAGGTTCACAGTTAATAACATCTTCACCATTTCCTGCGGACTCTTCATCTTCTAATTCCTTCCATTCTACCAAAGAATTCTCTGTAATAATTCGCAAATCTGAATCGCCTAATTGTTCTCTAGCCGAGAGAATGAGTCAAGACAGAGACAGAAAAGAAGAAAGCAAGAAGCGAAGGCAATAATTCTCTTCTTTCAGAAGAGAAGGGAGAGGTGCGCCTCAATCACGAATAGGGGGCAATAATAGAGCGCCCAAGAACATAAAAGAATTGAAAGGGTCCATTCAGGACAAACCATCGTTAGCAAAGAAGGAGTTTGGTGCCCTTCTCAGAGTTGAGTTTTCTCCCTTGCTAGTCTAAATTGAGTGTTGAGTTCTTCCACCTTCCCTATATCTGTTCTAACTAGTGTAAGGTCAACCATCGATCCAGGCATAATCAAGTTGGGGTCTCGACAAGTTTCAATTAGAGTTGTATTCGCCCGGGAGGAACAAGTAACCAAGCACATAGAAGACACTCATTATAAGCTATATAGTTTTGAGTTTCTTTTGCAAAATCGAGAAACGACTTTCACCTGATAACTACTACCACGTGGGATTTAGTTCCACAGAGAAGAGAAGAGCAAGAAGAGGACCATCGGCGAGGTCGGAACAACACCACCGAAAGTTTAAGGCGGGGGCAAGTGTGCTAGATTCAAAATATAAGGAAAAGGAAAACAATGTCGATTCTCATTATTAACTAACCGTACCAAAATGGGTTGTTTGACGAAGGCATCTATCGCTCTTCTACGGATAGGTGGGACTAGGACCGATATCATGCTATTCTAGAGATAGAAAACAACGAAAAGGAAATCCCAAGCTATGAATATTCTAATGTTTGCTTCTTGTTCCTTTCCCACCAACCCTCCATCCCTACTTCTTTGAGTATGAAGCATAAGTGGAATGCCAACATGTGAAGCTTTATCACAATCGGTTTAGTGCGAAGCCAACAATACCATACCATCTATCCATAGATTTTCGAAAAGAAAACGATCTCCCTGTCCGACATTGTCAAACTCGTTCGGCTTTCTAGCACCTCGTGCTATGTAATTTGTCGAAGGTCTTGGGATTAGTTTGATCAGGAAATTACTATTTTTGGTCAATAAATTGTAAACAAGATTCTCTCATCAATGATTGACAATGCTATATGAAAGCGGAGAAGGAAGATACACAAAGAAAGCGAATCCCTCAGAGCGATATCGGATTACAAAAGTCATTGTATAGAATGTCAATGCTTCTTTTCCAACCGGTTAGGTTTTCAAGAATCCCGGTCTCCTCTTATTCCTCAATCTTGAGAACTGCATTGTATTAGCGTGATGGGAGAAGAGTTGTATGTGAATCATGGACCAACCTTCACTTCAAGAGTCGAATTGGGACAGATAGCAGATGTGACATTTCACATAGGATACCTTCCCCCCTCCGCTAAAGTTGAAGAAAGGATTCTAAAACAAACTCTTATTGCGCCAAGGATCTTACTATCATTTCCGAAGGAACTGGAGCTACTTTTCTTTTCCATTTTCATTCCAGAGTTCTTATGTGTTTCCACGCTCTTTTCTTAGGAACACATACAATAAAAAAGAATAACGCCCACCATTAACTACTTCATTTTCATTTATGAATTAAATAGTAATAGAAATATATGTCATATCGAGACAGAGACATAATTTGTAACTTGCTATTCTCTTGCCTAACAGTCAAAGATGGACCCTCGTGGAAAGATTGATTCATTCGGATCCACATGAGGGCTCAACTCCATTGCATTGCCAGAATCCATGTTATATATTTGAAGCAGTTGACCTCCTTACTTCTCATGGTACAACCCTCTTCCCATGAGCCCCTTTCTCCTGGTCCACGAGACAAAATGTAGGGCTGGTACAACGTTCATCACGGAAGAAAGGCCCGGGATCACTAACTAATACTAAAACTAAGACTAATCTAAGTAATCTAATTAGAAATAATTCTAATAATTAGATAATTAAAATATATATATATAATAAAATAATCTAATAATACATAATAGAAAAGATAGAATAGAAAATAACTGTCTTTTCTTTCCCCCATTAATAAGTGGCTACTCATGTCGATGGATCATATAGATTTCAACACAACATAGGTCAAAAGGATCTGACAACTCACCAAAGCACAAAAGCCGATCTTTCAAAAAATGGATTCTATTTGAAGAGTACAATCAAGATCGAGCGAATGGATACTCAGTTAGAGCGAAAAAGTTAATGCTACTTGCAAACGGGGAATCCTCTCGGTCGACAAAACTGGGAAAAGGTTTCTTCTTTTGAAACTTTGTTAGTTCTAAGATAGTAGAATATTTATGGGAGTATGGGATAGCTCATTCATGAACGAAGTTATAATTATAAGAACATCCAATAGTCTTAGTAAAGGAGGTAGAGTGAAAGATTCACCGTGTGAAATCCCATTGTATTGGGAGTCAATGATTTCGGGAATTGCAGAATAGCGAAGCATCTAAATATGGTGCAAAAGACCCAAATCCACACCACGCCAAGGAATTCTAGAATGTTAAGAGACACCAATCAAGGTCGAAGACCGAGGTCCTATCCTTCCCTCAATGAGATGAAGGAAGCGCTTGTCTTGCCTCGAGCCCATAGGGGATGTGCTCTAGACTACTTCATCCCCCTTTGCTCTTGGCTTAGGAAAGGTGTGTAGCACGAGTGGACTCATCATGAAAGTCACTTCTTCTTAGAGAAATGATGTGAGTCAAGATAATATGAATCACCCCTTCTTCTTGCGAGGAACTCATTATCATTTCGAACTGAGCTACAACAGTGTGAATCATTGTATTTAGGAGGTTAAGTCCTTTTGCCGGATCTCCTCTTGTTCCTCAATCTTCGGAGAATGCGGCGAAGAGCAAGGCGCGACTTCATGGAGCGTTAGCGAAAAGTCATGCATGTCTACCGTGGTGATCCGATGCGTCAATAAGCTCAACTCTAGGCGTCAGCATATGTCTGGTGGACTACTAATCTAATCAAGAATGTAAGGAGAAAGAAGACCTTCCGCGACAGACCATCGTTAATGAAGTCCCTCCTTTCATCTATTTTAAAGAAGGAAGGACCTCGATCTACCACAAGAGCGTTGGCCTAACATAACGTAGCGATGAGGACAACCCACCCATACATCGACACTGGAAGGATGGCACTCTTGGCAAAGAGGCAAAGATGTACGCTGGCGTGGTAGGCTGCGGGGCTAGCTTTCATCCGGATTTCCCTTCTTAGATTGGTTTTCCCTCCCGACTTGGTCAATGGGCCCATTCTCAATTAGTCTTCCTAGACCATGTTTCTGACCCAAGCATAAAAACAATAGCTTTTAGGGCAGCGAGTCACACAGCTCAAATTCTCAAATTTTCCTGAGTAGTCGATCTCCCTACCGGTCACCTTTCCTCAACTCTTTCTTTTTCTCTTCATGTTTCACCCCCTTACATAAGGTCGAGGATGACGCCTCTCCCGGGCTTCTCCGCCAAAAGCGGATTCAATAATCTAGGAAGCCCAAGCCCCCCATCTTAAGATTGAGGATAGAGAGGGCGGCGTTCAGTCTCAAGCCCACGCATTTAGCTATGGTGAGAAGGGGACCATGGAAAAAATACCAATCAAAATAGAAATGGGCCAAACCCTATCGATAGTTTTAGAATTCAATAAAGAATGAATCAAGATCCATGATCGACAACCAAAATCACCGAGGGTGCGAATATTGTGATTTAGATCCAAAACCCTAAAAAAGTCAACCTGGGAGGGAACGGAAAGAAGAAATCTCAAATCAAATAAAGAAATATTCAAATAAAAAAAATAAGAATATTGAAGTTCTTTCTATTTAGAACTCCTATTTTTCACTAGAATTTCTTTTGAATCATATATCATTGTATCGATCAACAAGAATTTGTTTACCAACTTGATTTGAAGGAAAAATCATTTATAACTTCACCTTTTCAAAGCTTTTTCTTTTGAACTTCAAAATCACGCGTAATTCCATTCATAGACAAGTTTTTTTCTTTCCATAGCCTATTAGAGTCACCACCTACTTCAAGAGCAGTCGACTAGAAGTATAAGACTGCTTGCTTGAGAGAAGGCAGTCTCTCTCAAGAAACATGGCCCAATTTCTCTTCTTTCTTTTTCTTTTCAGCAACATAGAGGAATAAAAAAGACCATGAATATGAGTAAAAAAAGTAAAAAATGGATAATTAGAATCAGAAATCTTTCTTTCTCTGAATTCAGAATAGAAGAAAAACGATCCAAGGGTCAAGTTATTGATGTGAGATGGATCCATAGAAAGGGAGTTTTCAATTCTAATCCGTAAAAGAATCGTGTATATATTTCTGAGAGACCATCTTTCTGAATTTTTTCATCTGAGCGGCTGGCGAAAAGAACTTTTCTTCTCCTGTGAGTAGGGGTAAAGGTGAGTAAAGAAAGAGGACAGTGAGGGAAGTGGTACTAGGTACTCTTTTTTTCATGACTACCCGATGCAGATAAGCAGTCAGTCAGGTAGGAGCTAGTTATCTAAACCGGGTTGAACCCTACTGACTTGCTTTCAATCCACACCAGCTCTTCTTCAGATCATCCTGCTTTCGTTCCAGCAAGCTGGAATATTTTTTCGTATGAAAAATCACATCCCTTGTCATCGGCTCGTTACCTCGTTGTCTAAGGAAGCAAATGCTTGCTTTTAGGAATATGTACTATGACCGATTAAAAGGAGCGAGCTAGTCTATCTACCACGGTTCATTCATTCAAAGCGACATTACGACACCATAAAGACGGTATTGTCTTTCTCTGTCTTCTCACGCGTCACGTTCTGCTTTTCCTTTTAGTTCTCTAGTTCTTTCCCTCGTTCTGCGGAGCAAAAAGAAGCATAAAATGAGACAATGTAGTCCATGATCGTAAGCTTCGCTACCTTGAAACCCGACTTGATAATAGGTGTGGGCTGAACAAAGGTTTAGAAGACCTCTGTTCTATCCATTAGACAATGGACGCACTTCATTCCTATTTTTGCATTATTTTCATAAAAAGAAAAAAGGATTAGACGGATTTAGGGAATACATGATTTCGTAAGTTGTTTCTACATCATTTTCTTCCTTTCTTTCAACATCTTCCTAGTTATATTGTGAATATTTTAGATAAGCCCCTTAGGGAATTATAGGGCCTAGTCGATTCGGACCTCTACTTAGTTTCACCCAAGCTTCATCACGGTCATGGATAGATCAGGTCCATAAGCGTGATAGTATCATGAAAAAAAATCAAGTGAGAATGAAGTTTGAGCTCGGCAGCTACTATCATGAAAAATCAAGAGAGTTGGTAGTCACCAATTTGAGACAATCAAATAGAAATAGATCTAAAGTCTGTTAGTCACCAGCCTCAAAAATCAAAATCAAATTTTATCCAAAATACTAGAGGGAATTTAGACTCCACAGTTTAGCACACTGGGGGCTAATAGCAGTAAGGAAGAGCGGTTAACTATACTTCTCCCGGGAGTTGATTTTAGGAATTCTTTGCATGGTATATTGTTCAGTATATAATTTGGTGTGCCATTAATTCCCTCAATCCATCAACGAAAAAACAAAACTTTCTTTACTATCCCATGCTGATGTTATCACATTGTCCTTCCAAATGACCCTATAAACACAAGGCTAATGAGATATAGGAAGCATGCGTGCATTCTGTACTGCATGTCACTAACAAAAGTAAAATTTGACAGCTGAAAGATTGATATCATCCAAAATTCCTCTGTGCTCAGAAACCTTTGCTATTACAAGCATTAACACCGATTGAGAGTTGAAAGAAGAAAAGGAAATATTTTAAGTGCAAAGAAAAAATGGTATATTTTCTTAGTTTTGATTGGAAGTTTAAAGAGAGAAAAGAAAATTATTCATTCAATTCTTATGTGAATTCCTTTCTCTCCACTTTTCACTCATGTTGGGGGAAGAAAATCTATCATATAGAGGAAAGTTGTCCTCTCATTTATCTTTTTCTCTTCTTATTTAAAGCTTTAAGGCAAAAGGAAGTGTTTACTTTCTTTCTAATTCTTTTCTTTTTTTTCTTCAAATTCAAATTCAGAGTGTAAAAGATGAAGGGCCATTGTCTATGTGGGTATGTTCATATGCCTTAACAGGATTTCTACATAAAGCTTTAGAACAGTAGGAAACTTCAAAAGTTCCATCAAACTACTTTAAAGGTTTTTTTTTTTTTGGAACATTTAAGCAAATTTAATCGTAAACTCACACAATACATATATAAAGGCTCGAATTTAAGACCTCTTGATTGAAAATATAAGTTCTCAACCACTAAACTAAGATGCCTTGAATAACTGCTTTAAAAGTTTATGCGAAAAAAAATTTCCAATATAAACATGTAAAATACAGTAGAACTGGTGTGGGAAATTTATGTAGAGAATGTTAACCTTTTTTGTCTAGTTGTTAAGCATTTCAAACCGGTGATGTAAACTGCGTGGCCTGGACTGAGTCTTCCAAGAGTCCTGCAGGAGCAAATTTTATAAATGAGTACACGTGACAGATCAAGCATTGGAACCACACTGAATTAATCAGCAGCTTAGCATCTTCAAAGAGAAAAAAAAGAGAGAACGAAATGAATTCAACATCAAAGGATTTATTGACAAAACAGTTGTACAGATAAAATCTGTACTTAATTAATTCCTACCAGACAATACAGAAAGTTCAAATTTATTTGAAAAAACAGAAATGTAAGGTTGGTGGGATACTTCAGAAGTGAATGCAATTCTTAAAGGCTTAATAACAAAACAATTTCCAGCTAGTATAAGCCCTCTCAAGTACCTCCTTGGCAAAGCCTCCTAAAATTATTCTATAACAACACACGACAATGAAATTTTAGAGGAATGTGTTGAGGATCAGAAAAAACATTTTAAATATATAGCAGAATCTTCATTTCTGTTCTGGTTTTAACTCAAATTATGAGATTTTGAGAGGTTGACTTGTAGTACATTCATCTCGACTAAACCCTACTTCACCAAAATTCAAATTTTAAATTTCAAGTTGAGCATAGCTTGCTCAAACACGGCTCAATATCCAATAAGCTCGAAATGCAAATATTAACCTAAGAAGCTATTAATTAGTGGTTGTGATAATAGCTACACATAAAAGGGATTTAAATAGGATAGATGAGAATATATTGGATTAAATATGAAGTAAATGAGCTTGATTACAATAATTTCATATAAATAATTATTTTCTCTCATGTTACTTGTTAAACATGTTTCATATAATATTTGCTTCAGCAAACAATATAAGTAGACCGTTCAAACATATTTTAATTAAAAGCAAAAAACAAATATAAAATCAATACAAAAAACAAAATAGATATAAAAAGTTTGGAACAATAATTCATTGGAAAATACCAGCACATAGTTTTACCATGATCCGATGAAGTGCAATTTTGCAACAATTGCTCTGTTGTATCTTCGATGGTCATGGAAAACACAGTTTCTAGATTCTCTCCCTCTTTTGATATACAACAACCCGTAAAGGCTGATTCCAGTCATCTTATCATTGAGATCGCTCACATATACACAAAGCTTCAAAAGTTTGAAAATGATATGTATAGAATTTGATAAGTTAAGATTGTAAGCATATTAAATGTAAATAATTTAAACTACCGGACATGGTAGTTTTTGTATTAGACACATTAGTCTTTTCTAAAGATAATCATTAGATATGAAATCATTAGAAGATGAATTAAAATCAAAAGCCTTCAATAGCCAGTATTTTATCATAAAAATCAGTCTTTTTCGTGCCTCCCAATACAACACACTTTGTAATGGTGGTGTATGCTCATATATATTAACAAAACGCTTCTTAACACTTGTAACATTATTAGGGACATTTACATATGAAGAACACAATTCTTATATATTCACATATCCAACACCCAAACTTATATATTTACATAAATAACACCTAAATCTTTAATATTACATCAAAAATAGCACTATCATTAACTTTTTAAAGTGGAATGCACCTTTTCATGGGGAAAGTATTATATTTATAAATATTAAATTTTAGATATGTAAATGGATAAGTATTATGTGCTCTGTATGTAAATTCCAGCATCTATATACAGATTATTAATTGATAGGTCACTTCCTACACTATAGTTCCATGTGCAACTTGTCAGTTTTCATATTTGCCTTACTAACTCATCCATCTACATGCTGATAAAACAGAAGTATTTATCCTCGTTGTATCATTTGACATCTTTCAGCTATCATTTAGTGGCATCTGAAGTACAAGAAGCTGTGCTTTCATTTGTCATGTAGCTATAGCACATAACTAAACTCACTTGTGCAGAGTAACCAAATAATTCAATGGCCTAAAAAATGCACTATTGACATTCTTATGGATTTTTTTTTTTTTTTTTTGTTATTTGTCTAACATTATAGTGTAGATAGAGTAACAAGGATGAATGGACTCACTCGGAATGGATAACTGCTGAAGTCTATAGAACCTTGTGCATTAACTGGTAATATTACTTGGGAAGCTTTGATTTGGCTCAGGCTTTGAGTGAAGGAATTTGATCCTTGATGCCTCATTTGTGAGGAACTTAAATGTACCTAAAAGTACATAATTTTGTGAGTTATTTGACCAAGTATACTCTTTTGAAACTTTCATAAGCTAGTAAATAACCTGTTCCTCATGTTGGACAAATGGAACCAAATATAACTGTGTAACACTGCCATATTCGAGGCAGATTTCTTCACTCATCCCTTCATTATCAGGAGCATTTGAAATGAAAGGTGTATCTAATGCAAGCATGCACCCAATACTGAGGATTGGAAAAACAATATAAGTGGGCGACTAGAAAATAAGAAAATTAATTCTAGATCAGTAGAAAGATAGACCTGAAAAGATTGGCTAGGATAACTTGTTCACCCCATAATACAAACTTTATCTTGACACCATCATTGTCAATTAGGCTTATCTGTTTTCTCTGTAAGCTTCCAAGAGCGCCATGAACTTCCAGTGCGCCAATAGCCTCGATCCTAGAAACAAGAAGCCATTAAATGCATTTTAAGTAAACAAACAGATATAAAGTGCACTAGGCTCTTGCTACTGAAAGTAATGGGGCTTCTAGACATGTAAAGTAAAACATATGTTCACGTATAGCCTTTTCTTATGAAAAGTAACTTTATATGGAGCACAATTTCATTGCAAGAATTAATAACTGACGTGCAGCCTCTGTTGCCACTACATACATAAATGTAATATTATAAATGATGCCTCTTTATTGTTCATAATGCATACCTCATACCTTGTCTTTTATACTTTATTATGTAGGAGTTGTCTATTGAGTTTGATTGTCAAGCACGTTCATGGTAAAACTTTTCTTTTAACATATTCTATGAGATTGTCTGGTGAATCATCACTACAACAATAAAACTTTTAGCATTAGTTATTTCATTAGTTCAATTATGTTTTAATTGTAGTTCTTGTTTAGACATGTTTGCTTTGTAGTTTTTTCCTTTTCTTTTTTTTGTTAGTTGACAATTTGTTCTACTTATTGAGTTATTATTGAAAACTACTGATGCAATTAAATTTTATTTTTCTATATGTTTGCTTACAATTACTTATATATGGATATTTTTCTCTTGAATATAAGGTGGCTTTCTTTGAACTTGACTTTTGAGGTTTATCTCATGAGTTGAAATTAATCCCGTAATCATATCCTGCATTGTCAGGCTTTACATCTCTGGACCCAGGGTGGGACACCCCTTTTGTCAAAAAAAAGGTTACTGGTGTTGATAATATTGCTTTTCTCAAGAAGATTTTTCTTTCTTTTTTGATGGGGCTTGCTTTAGTATTCAAGCAAACTAACTTGGTCCTATCAACAACCTATCAGAAACAATAACAAAAGAGCACAATGCTCTTGTATATACAATGAGATCCTTACATTATTTCAAAACATTGATTGGGCATTCCTGTCTTTCTCATAATGATATTTTATACATCAACATCCATTCAAAGTTTAATAGCCATTTTTGTGTTCAAAAAGTTACGTTTTCCAGTGCTCCAAAAGAAGAACCATTTTAACCCATGCCAAGGTGTCATTGCTAGAAAAAATTTCCTGTAAAAGCATGGGGAATGAACATCCTTATATTTTCATCGTTTACTCATCGTAATGGCTGCCAATGATCAAAAGAATTTGTCAACACCTGGAAAATGTTTATTTTGCAGGTGATGCCAATAATAGAGAATAGATATCAAAACATAATGACATCTTGATGTCCCACAAAACAATAGATTCAGCATGCAAAAATGTAAAGGCTATTATGCATCATTAAATGTAGTTAAGCAGCAGGTGAATGAATGTAATTATGATAAATTTCTTAGTTAAACTAGTGGAAACTTCAAGGAGTAGAAGTATATCAAAATCTAACTTAAGAATGTGAAATTTTACCCCTTGAAGGATGGTAGAGACAAGCAAAAGTTGATTACTCAATCATTTTCTTATGAGATCTGTGAGCTGCTTAATAATCTAAAACAACTTGCCTTGCATAAAAAGAAAATGCAGCACCATCCTTAACTGCATCTTCTGATATGCTGGAGAAAGAATCTGTGCAGAACCTTGCACCCAATAACATAGCATCTTCATCTTGATCCTGCTTTAAAGAAGTTAAATTATCACAGATAGTAAAAGCAAGTCGTTATAAATAAATAAATATATATATATATATATATATATATATATATATATATATATATATATATATATATATATATATATATATATAATAAATGGAATTTCTAGTTTCAATTTTTGTTATACAAAAAAATATTTGAATGTGCTAATGGCCACAAGTTTAGGGTTCCGATAAGCAGTCGACAACTAGCATAAAACTTGTCGAAATAACCATGATATGAATCATTTAAAACATTGTGTTAATGCTAGGGCATCTCCAAGAAGCGACGCACTGTATGGCCCGAATACAGTGAAAAGTGTGCAAGGACCGCTGCATCGGCACCCAGGTGCAGTGTTAAATAAGCAAGGTTCCCACATTATGGACGGATGCGGGCAAAGAAGTTAGTCCATGAAACTAGAATTAGGTTAAGAACTTGGAATATAGGTACTCTTACAGGTAAATTAATGGAATTAATAGATACTATGGTTCATAAGAAGATAAATATTTTATGTGTTCAACAAACTAAATGGGTTTGGGAGAAGGCCAAGGAGATTGATAGTTTAGGTTTTAAACTTTAGTATTTAGGTAGAAGTCGAATTAGAAATGACGTAAGTGTGATGATAGATAAAAGTTTGAAGAATAATGTTATAAATATTAATAGATGTAGAGATAGAACTATAGCTTTAAAGATTATTATTGATATTAAGATTATCAATGTTATAAGTGTTTATGCTCCTCAAGTAGGTTTGGATGTAGGCTCAAAAGAAAATTTTTAGAATGATTTAGAGGGATTAAAATAAAGATACCTCTTGAAGAAAAAGTATTTATTGGAGGAGATTTAAATAGACATGTTGGTAAAGTGGTAGAGGATTTTAAAAGTATTCATAGTGGTTATGAATTTAGAGTGACTGACGAAGTAGATAGGGCAATATTAGATTTTGCTTTAGCCTATATGATTTTGTAGTTGCTAATACTTTATTTAAAAAAAGAGATGAGCATATTATTACTTGTAAAAATGGATTTAGTAAAATACAGATTGATTATTTTCTAATAAGAAAAATAAATCATTTAGATTGTAAAGATTGTAAGCTCATTATAAATGAAGGTTTAAGTACCCAACATCGATTGTTAGTTTTAGATTTTAAAATGAAAGATTGGGAAATAAAAAATAAATCAAATGCTTGTCTAAGATTAAATGGAGGTATTTAAAGAATCTTAATAAAATATTTTTAAAAGCAGATTCTGAAGAAATTTCATAAGAAAGCTAATGTTATAAAGAGATGGCCAATAAAAGAGCAAGCTAGTTTTATAAGATGGTGGTAAGATCAAGCTAATTTTATAAGATGGTGGTAAGATCTACAATGATTTATGGTGCAGAATGTTGGCCAATAAAAGAGAAGCATGAGACTAAGTTAAGTGTAGCGAGATAAGGATGCTTTCGTGGATGAGTGGCTTACTCTTAGAGATAAAATCTGAAAATGAGTATGTTGGAAAATGTTGGAAGCTCATGGCGATAAGATTAGAGAGTAGCTTAGATGGTTTGGCCACATAAAGCGTCGGTAGTCAATGACGGTTAGGAGAGTAGATGCATTAGATTTGTCTTATGTTAAGAAATCTAGAGGTAGACCTTAAAAGATTTGGTTAAGATGTATAAAAAATGACCTTAGTATACTTGAATTAAATGAGAATTTAACACTTAATAGGACCTGATAGAGATAAATAATTCATGTAGCGACCCCCTTAGTGGGATAAAGGCTTGTTGTCTTAATATGGCGCCCAGCCAGATAATTTCAATCTTATCCTAATTTCTATATGTTTATATACAGTATGAGCACTTCAGGTTTTCTTCTGAAATCTAGTTGAGACCCTGACAAGTACACCTCTTTTTTATAGGTTGTTAACCTCATGCATCTTTGCATCGGTGAGTCGAGCTCACAAGACAAATTCAGCGGACTTTGGATACCGATCGAGTGTATTGCCAAAATCAGTTGAAATGATCTCCAATTGATGAACAGACTTCGCAATCGCATTCAGAACGTCGAAATTGTTCAAAATATGCATATTGTACAATTCGACAGTCGACCAATCAAGAAGGAAGTCCGCCGATACGTCTACGCGCACATCAGAGTCGAGAAGTTGTGACGACGCCCAAATGACCTTCGTTCGTGAAATTAATCATGTCATTAGCGTTGAAACCTTTTAAATGAGACTGTCTGCGCTCAATTCGAACGAGTTTGCGCGAATGTCGAGGGATCAAAAATGGTGACGTGCAATTTTGAGCTGAAATTTACCCGATTCAACGCCGACTTGAACCAAACGGCCTCCAATCATGAAACGGATTGCGTCATTGCATCTGGGACATCAGAATAACCTAAGATCGACATATAAATTACTCGTGTAATAATGTCGGTGCAAAAATCTGAGTTATGGTTAAATAAATAATTAAATTAAGGAAATCCTATAAATACCTCTCTTATTCCCTAACTCTCACCCTACACAACCCAAAGACTCCCAAAACCGGCCCTAAATCCCCTTTTCTCTCAAGTTTCTCCGTTCTCTAGGAGTTGCCTGAAGGCTCGTCCACAGCTCCCCGCTCGATCTCTGCCCATCTGCGCTCTTCTGAGCAGAGGGAAGCGTCGTCGCTCTGCGGTGAGCGACCCAATCCCTTCTATTCGCTACACTAGCGGCCTGGCGCCCTGCGCCACTTTCGTGTGCCACTCTGGTGTTGAAATATAAGTACTCGACACGTCTTCTTGATGCGGCGGGGAAAGTTGTGCCTGTTTGTGAGTATAAAAGTACCGTACATGTCTTTCTTAGTGTGGCGGGAAAATATGTGTTTAATGCAGGTACCTTAGAGCCTCATATATATTTGTCTTGGCATTGTGGGATAGTGCATTCAAGCTGTGATTTATACCACTCATACACGTCTTTCTTGGCGTGATGGGCAAGATACGGCAACCCCCACAAGGAGACGGCGTCGAATCTTGTCAATCTTTCGAGCTTAAGCGACAACATAAATTCAACTACTCAACAACAACTTTATCCCACCAAGTGGGTTGGTATATGAATCATTCGTCTCCATTGTCTTATTATGTGTCAAATTCTCATTTAATTCAAGTATACTAAGGTCATTTTTTATACATCTTAACCAAGTCTTTTTAGGTCTACCTCTACATTTCTTAACATAAGGCCTAATACATACTCTCCCAACGGTCATTGGATGGTAGGCGCTTTATTGGCCAAACCATCTAGGCGACTCTCTAATCTTATTTGCCAGGGCTACTCGACTTTTTCCAGAACATACTCATTTAGCATTTTATCTCTAGAGTAAAGTCACTCATCCACAGTATCCTCGTCTATAACACTTAACTTAGTCTTATATTTCTCTTTTGACATTACGTCATAAATCATTGTAGGTCTTAATCTCATAAATTCATATAATTATAAAATTGTTGTTTAAGCGATATTACATGCGAGGCGGAGGAGGGTGGGGGCTTGGGGCACATACTGCAGCCCTTATGATTCAAAACCCTCGACTTTCCTCCCACCCTCGACGTTTTTGTTTCTCTCAATCTCGTGAATTTGTCGCCTCAACCCAGTGCGTTTTCGTGATCGACTGGACTTATGGCATCGTGAGTAGTCGTCTTTCCTCATAGTATTTCGCCCTTCTCGCACTTTTGCAAGTTAAGGGTTGTTTGGCTGCAGGATTTAAGTTGAATTTAACTTAAATCCAGTCAAATGATATTTTTGGATAAGTTAAATCGGGTGCTTTTGCAATCCCGTTAAAGCGCTTTCTGAGTTAAATCGGTTGCTAAATCTGTTGTTAGCGGTTTGATTTAGAAAGCGGCAAGAAAGAGGGTGGGAGAGAAGAAGAGGATTACCTTCGGCCTTCCCTTCTCTTTTTTGAGCAATTGGAAAATGAAGGATTTCGAACACTGAAATCCCCTCGATCACTTTATTAATTTTATTTTGATTTATTTTTAATTTCATATTAATTTATTTAAATAATGATTAATTAATATATCATTTTAGATTAATTATAATTTAATGAAATTAGATGTAAATGATATAGACTTATTATTTTATGATTAATAAATAGATTTATGATATATTATATTATGATAATTATATTTAATTAATTTACTTATGATTATATTATTTTTATGTAAATAACAACAACAACAACAACAACAAGAAGCCTTTATCCCACTAAGTGCAGTCAGCTACATGAATCATTCGTCTCCATTTATTGTCTATTATGTGATTCTCATTTAATTCAAGTATCTTGATCATTTGTTATATATCTTAACCAAGTTTTTTTTAGGTCTATCTCAATCTTTCTTAACATAAGGCAATTCTAATGCATCTATTCTACTAACTGGGTCATCAGACGGTCGACGCTTTATGTGGCCAAACCATTTAAGGCGACTCTCTCTAATCTTATCTACCACTTTGGGCTACTCAACTTTTTTAATTTTTATGTAAATAAATTAAATAAAATTAGGATAATTATAAAAATATTAACATTCTTGTCTCTTTATATAATATTTTTTATAAATTGAATATATATATTTAAGATAGAAGAATAAATTTTTTGATACTTGATAAAGCTAAATTAAGTAGTCAACCACAAAAATTTTTATATTATATACATTCTTCAAAGATTAATTTTTATAAATAAAGATAAATAATCATCTATGTTTAAAATATAATTTTATTCAAAATAATATTGAATATCTTCAAGACAAAAATATTCTTAATTTATTTTGATATTACCATAAAATTCAACTAATATGCATCTAATTTTAATTAAATTTTATTCACAACAGACAATTTTTAATTATAAATCTCATTGATTATTGTAAAATAAATATCATTGATATTATTTGTTCCTGATCAATGATATCTAATTTTATCGATTTGCATTACTTAGTTATTTTTTTATCCTAAATATATATATATATATATATATATATAATTTATATTAGGTAATCTTAGAGAGTAGAATATTCAAAAATATCTTTCAATGGAACAATCTTTACAATTAAGGTATATGAATATTTTTTATTTAAGAGTATTGACAAAGAATTAATTGTACAACGATTTCAAAATATGAAGACTCGGAGAGAGAAGTTATAAATGATATGTAATGTGAAATAAAGTTATGTTATTATGAAATTTTATTTCTTTATTTTATTATATGAGATGCTATTTTTAACTTTATATAAAATGAATTATTTTTATTTTATTGTACCCCCCTAAAATAAATTTACGGATCATACGATTACAAGTATATAATGCGTCTGGCGTCTTTTTTGGCGTGGCAAAAAAAACTGTTTCACGTAAGTACCCCAGAGCCACATACATGTCTTTCTTGGCATGATGGGAAGGCATTCAGATATTTATCTCACTATATGTCTTTCTTGGCGTTGTGGGAAAAGCGTGCAGGATATCCCTACACCGGGGACGGGAATCTTCTTGAAATCTTTCGAACTTCTACATTAATAGAGATCGTAGCTTAATATAAAATCAACTATAAACCTAAAATTGATGTTTAAATGGACATGCAGTATATAAGTATTTGTGCGGTCTTTTTTTGGCGTGGCGGAAATTTGTATTACATGCAGTCTTGAAACTTCATCATCTTGGCATGGTGGGATGGCGCATTCAACCGTGGTGTTTACACCACCCATACATACCCTTCTTGGCATGATGGGCAGGCTCAGCCCCCGTTATAGCCCCCTGTGTGGGGATGACATTGGAAGGCTGCCGAAATATTATCAAAATTTTATTTAAAATCTTATACTTGCAATAAAAACTCAATCAAAATAAATAACACTATTCAAATTCCCTAAAGTTAAGACAATATTAATTTGAATAACCAGCATGGACCCTGACACTATGCTGAATGCTTAAACTTAGTATCTAAGGATGCTGCGCGGGTTGATTCTCGATTGGATCTTAGGATCGAGTCCGAGTTAACAAAACCTAAAAATCTAATAATAATATTATAAGAATCTCAAATAAGATATCGAAGTAATTCGTATATAGATCGATCCTATTATTAAATTAATAGAATTAAATGTCAGAACAACAATAATATATATCAATGATTTATCGACTGTTGAATGAAAATTTCAAGCGGAATGGATACTTCATTAAAATGTAATCACAATCCAGATTAAATTAACTTAAATCAGTGTCAACTCAATGCAAAAAATCCAATATATATTAAGCTATAAATGTCTAAATGAAATAAATCCATAAAAAACTTAAAGTTAAAATTCAACTGTCTTTAATTATTTGAGGTGACAAATTAAGAAAACTCCTCCAAAAGAATGCCGTCAGTGTATTCTTATCACTCAATTAATCTCATGTAAGGAGTGGCCCATGTTCTCGACTACGTGGTTTGCCAGTACTCATTTATGATGCAGTTACCGAGTCCTCATCGGGTGGTAATGTCTAAATTACACATTATAATACTGATTCTGTAACCTTATGCTCCCATATTACATGGAAAAATTTTGTTGTACCAGTGAGATAGGGATTTATGTTAGTTATAAGGATTAAACTGACAAACTCCACTTCTAGACGAGATGATCACGGGTCAAGATCATTCTACGAGGCGTCACTCCTCAATAGCAGGACGACAACCGGGATGATCAACCATGGGATCTTGATCTGCACATCTCCCCAACCATCCGCTTTAAGTTAAATGATGAATTTCATAAATTCTAAATCCCAAATTTTAAACTCTACATGTCTACTATACGCATTTAGCGATCTAACCCTAATCAAAATTCTCCCTCAAAGATTGAGAGAATTAACTATGTTTGTGCTTATAAGAAACGGAACCAAAGTCCTGAAAATGAGGGTGAAATCTGTAGTGTCTTATACTATTCCATCCGCTTTGAAAATTTAACCATTTAAATCTCTTCATCAAAAAAGTCGAATGATAATTTTCGAGCCACATAGGTTAGTAAACTGCTTAATTGACTTCTAATATAGATAATATTGTGCTTATAACTTCCTAAACTGAAGGTAGATTCATGAACAAATTAAAGAGACATTTGCATTCATAGAAAAAGCGATAACAGCATTAGTTGCCTTTAGCTTGTTCCAAAACATTGTTTATGATAAAAGTGTGAATGATTAACAGGTTATTGCAAGAGGGTTGATAGTAAAAAGAAAAGAATGGATCATCACATATAAGGCAATATCAACAGCATACAAAGAAGAAGTAAAACAAATAATAAAATGACAACAAAGGAATAAAATTAACAAGCACATGGATATCCACTTATAGCTGTCATTTTTTTAGCAACAATTAGAAAAATGAATGGAAAAAATATCATTGCTGAAGTGCTGAAAAGAACAGCATCTGCACCATATTGGGAGGCACAATCTACTGCAAGGGATCCACCCTATAATTATCACTGTTTAGTTAATATGATAACAAATATTACAGGTTGCAGCAATCTCAAAATACATAGAACAAATAGCATGCTCATCAATAGGATAAAAAAGAAAATTACATTTTTATCCTTAAAAAAGTTAATAAGCAATGAATCACAAGATAGCAAACTTCTAATTTTTAACTCTATAACTGAATCACTGGATGTGCTTTCATACTGTCTTGTCAATGAGAAGAATTATCCTTTAAATCTGGATCAAGTCATTTTGTGCTTGTAACTTATTACATGCTTAATGAATATTTTCCTAAAATCAACCAATCTTAAGTACAAAAAATAGCATGAAAGTGTAGAATAAGATAAAGAGAAGAAATGGGCAGAGGTTTTACTTCCCACCAGAATGTGAACAAATTACTTGAGTTGATGTAAACATCAGTATGGTGAAAACCAAGGCGTCAAATACTGCTTCCTATCAGCTAGAAGTGTTTCGATCTCACTGGTGAGTAATTTAACAACTTGGAATTCATTTTGCCTCTTGCTCTGATTATATGTCTGTATTTTCATATGTATTTAGAAAACGTTTACTTAAATAAAAATAAATATTTTTTATCGCTAGATCCATATAAATAATGATAAAAAAGTCCTTTATAATGTTGATCATTAAAATAGATGATCCATGGGTGATAAATCTAACTTTTAAATGTTACCTAACCATATATCAATTAGAGAACTTCTACTGAAACAGGTCAGGTCAAGAACTCATGGCCAATTAAAAGAAAAAAAATCAAAAGTAGTTGCAAAAAAATTATTTTATGCCAGCAAAGAACCATATTATGCATGCCACACGGGTAGAGAGCAAACATTGTGACAGTTGGAAATCATCTCGCAGTTAAATTTCTCAAATACTTAACTTGTGTTGGAGCCCAAATGCCCTAACAAGGACATATGCTTTTTTTTCTCGTGCAAGGAATCAGAAAGTTCAAACACACTATACAATGGCTCACCACTTGCCATTACACAGAATTTCTGACCAAACCACAGCCCATAATACACAATTCAATGCTCTGCTTTATCAAGTAATGTATAGCCAAATAGCCTCGAGATCAAAGTCAATTAAACATCAATGAGCGTTCTTTAAGAGACCAAGTCAAAGTTAACTTAGCATCAACTCAGTATTTCATTTTAGAATTCATCAACTCAATATTCATCAGTCTAACACTACGAATACTGTTTAGAATGAAGAATGGAGAATCTTTGATTTGAATTCTAAAAGATTGTTATATTATTGTTTTGTTATTATATAATTCCAAACATTTAAATAATGAGTCAACTATTGCAAAATTGGTTAGACACTGATGATCCCTAATCATTATACTCAAAGAGCTCTCTTATTAATAAACTTTTCAGAGCTTTTATTTCATTCTATTCTCTATTTCACTTATTTCTATACCCTTAATTCTAGTCGATGTATTTACGGTCTCTTCAGTTCTAACAAGTAACATTATCCATACTATTAAAGATAATTCTTAAAAAGTAGGAGTTTTAGAGGATTGTGTATAAGAGCCAACAAAATAAGCTTAAAAAAAGGTAAATTCAATCAATTTAACTATTATTTTAAACTATGGTAAAAAATTGACAGAGTCTAGATCAATTTCACAAATAAAAGCCAATAAAATCTGATGCAAAATTGTAAATTTAATCAATTTAACTACAATTTTGAATCGTTGTAAAAAGTTGACAGCGACTAGACCAATTTGACAAATACCACATGTTCTCATAGAGTTAAGATAAATTAAAAATAAAAAACCAAATGTTTTGAAACAGAGCTTGCTATAGCTGTATATATTACCTCATCTAACAATATAACCAAATACTCTGTCGGCAAAAGACGATGATGACCAGATCCTTCCAAGGCGGACCTTAGCCTGCATCCTGTAAGGAGGATCTCTCGTCCATGCTTCAAAATCCCACTATCTGATTCAAGTAGCTGGTAGTATCTGAGTTGTTGGTTTTCATGTCAAAATAAGAACAATGTCAAACAACAGCATGATAATGTATTCAGGATGTGTAAAATAAAATATATTTTATTTTGTGTTTTGTTTTTATTTTTATAATATTTAAAATATATATATTTATTTGTGTTTTTTAAGTATTTTTATTTTTTGTTATTAAAAACAAATCAGATTATTTTTCAAAATACTCAAAACAACTTTTAGATGTTTGAGTTTTTAAAATAACTATCATGACTAAACATATTTTATTTCAAACCAAACTAGATATATGCAGAGAGTAGATTAAGCTTCAAGGTATAACAGGTTAATTAATGGGTCATTTGGGTTCACTTTCATTTTTTTTTGTCTTTTTTTTTTTTTTTTTGATTCAAAACAAAATATGTTCATGTGTGATTGTTGTTTTTAAAGCACTCAAAATACTCAAATATTATTTTGAGTATTTTAAATACAATATAATTTATTTTAAAAATAAAAAATACATTTAAAGATTATGCTAAATAAAAATGATTTTAAAATAACATTAAAAATAAAAATAAAAAAAAAGTTAATTTTATCCCAAACAGACCAACAATTGACACAATAACAATTTTTTTAGAGTAAATTTTGAACTTTCAAGGTATGCATAAAATATCAAGATTCCTTATGAAGCTTAGCAGTGATGATGATAGTAAAATATTTCATGCAATAAGGACTCCTTCAACGTAGGAAGTGCAGACGGATTGCTATACACAATAGATCAATCTTTAGTATATAATGAGGAACAAAGAAATTGTTTTAAAATAACATTCAAATTAAGATTCCTTGAAGAATGCTTATCATGATAGCACAATTCTAAAAAGTGTGACTTGAATTGAAATAAGTAGAAATAAAACAATGGAGATGTGTTTAGAATATATGAAGCTTAGAATTAATATAACAAAAAATTTAATACACAAGTGCGGTTGGGTGATAGACTATGGTAGGTTTTTTAATTTTCTTTTAGGGGAATTTACATATATAGCACACAATTCTTATATATTTAATATTTACATAAATAGCACCCAAACTTTTAATATTACATCAAAATAACATCATTAACTTTTAAAGTGAATGCATCTTTTAAGCATAGGAAAATATATTTATAAATATAAAATTTTAGGTGTTAGACATGTAAATGCATAATAAGAATTGTATGTTATGTATGTAAATGTTCCTTGCTTTTATTAGTTTATAGCTTTTCTTTAGTTTTTTTTTTTTTTCTTTTAAAGGTAGTTTTGTAAAAAAGAGACCACAAAAATTATGAAGCGCCTATAAATACCTCTTGTGTCTTAAGAGAGGGAGTTCTTTTTCGTGATTAGTTTCAGGATATCCTCAATCTGTAGGGTGGATTCCCTAGCTCTAGGGGAATTCCCAATTCAGGAGATGTGAGGAGGAGAAAGCCATATAGTGGGGTCATAGACCTTACCAAGATTGGCTGCCAAGTTCCTTTAGTCCACTCCTGCTGTTTTGGTAAGTTCCCATGGTGGTGAAGCCCAACAAAATTTTTCAAGGATTGGATTTGATACAGCACTCAGAGAGCAGGCAGCATTTTGGACATTCAGTGCTGCGAAGGTTGTTCAATTATCAATAATATCAAGAAATTTCAGCGAGCTGCCCTTCTTGGATCGAAAAAGCTTCCTAAATAGGTTCTCTGTTTCCTTTATTTAAACTAGCAAAGTTCTCTTTAGTTTCCACAGTAACTACTGGTCTCTTTCTTTATGAATTCTCAGCAGGTTCTCAAAGAACATCAAACATGGGAAGCTCATTCAAAAAGAGAAAGTATAGTATCCAGAAACCAGAATCAAAATTCATTTCCAGCTGCTTATTTGATTCTAGAAAACAGGAATCAGATTCTTTGATTCTTATTAATTTAAGCCTTTGTATGATAATTATTTTGAAGGGAAGCTACTTGGTAGTATACCATCAATGGCAGGTGGGCTGGACTGATTACCAAGCTCAGTTGCAAGCACCCGTTCACTTGAGAAGCCAATCCAGTGTGGATGCAGAGACTGTCCAGCCTCGCTTCTTGGCTAAGAGATTGAACCCATTCAGTGAGACCGTCCAGCCCTATTCTTAGCTATGAGCTGAAGCCAAACTAGTGCTGAACCAAGCTGAAGCATTGTAGTTCCAAGTGCAAAATAGTTTAGGTGTTGCAAGCTATCCTTGTTGCTATAGAATAGGGTATTGTCGGTTGTGATAATTTGTCTTTGGGAAAACTAAAACATTGATTACTGATTGTAGTTTTATGGTAGATTTTTTTTCACTGTTTATTCATTTTTTTTGTTGTGTTTATAGCACTAGTAATTGAACCTTACTACCTAAAATAAGAATTTTTTTAGTTGGTGTCTTGTCTTTTACTGCTGTCATATGATATGCAATTTTGATGCGATATTATCAATTATCTATCAACATTATCATGAGATAATAGCATACATACAAGTGATAGGCTTGAGTGTGCCTGGATCCATCATAAAAAAAAAAAAATTTGGGATATATATGTGAATATATCTAGAGTTAATAATGTGCAACTGAAAGGTAGCGCTTTCAAGCATTATATCGATGAGAGAATCATAGATACTAGAAATAAAATTTCTAATGATTAAGAAAGTTTGTCTTATGGATTTGATTATTGGCAATAAAAAAGTCTTTGGTAGTTATGTTGAATCTGGTAAAAATGAGCATGTTAAGATGAATAAATAAAAATAAATAAAAATTAAAGGATCATTAAATTATAGGGATGGTTAGATTAAGTACTATCTATTAAAGAAAATATAGTTGAAAATAGATTTAACATAATCTTGATATGTAAAACAGAGGACATAAAAGTACCCATATGATGAGTACATAAAATCAACATAAGAAGATAAAAAGGAAAACAAGTAAATTAACAAGGATAGAAATTATTCAAAATCAAACAAAACTAGTTTGAGATCATATAGCCATGATAGATTCAAAAAATATCATTCTTTATTTATAGATTTGAGCAACTGTTAGGTGCCTCTACCTGCGATGTAGATATAGATCAATGGTACTAGAGCTCCAAAGATCCCCCAAATTGAGCAAGTATATGTTTGTGCCTGATCGTGTAACATACAAAATTTAGTCAGTTGTTTGGCACTTTGATTAGCGTATATTTAGGCTTCTTATTGTTAGCTCACAAATGAACTGTAATAAATAGAAAACATGGTTGATAAATAGATATCTATAAGAAGAATAAAGAAGATCGCACGTCATAAAAGGTGCCTTTATAAACTGAGGAAAACAATTCTTCAAAATGCAATTGATTGACTAGGAAAACTATTCAACTTTTTTTTCAAACAACATGCAATTTTTGCTTTCGCGCTATTGATTTTGCTATGCAATCTCTTTTCAGATTCAATTTGCTATCATAAAAATAGAAAACTCAATTTACCATATTTAGTTTTGCGGTTAATTGTAATTGACCATTTTTCCTATTGTATTTGACATTGATTAGTAAACATACATGAAGTGTCAAAATTCTTAGGCATTATCACACATGAATGTTTAGATCAAATGAACATGGAGATCAAACAAAATATCACAATCATGAGACAAGTTTGTATGGTTTAAAATCAAATATTTCATTAAACTTCAAGAAGAGAAGTGCATGATCACAAGAAAATCAAATATTCCATTAAACTTCAAAAAGAGAAGTGCATCGAGTATTTCTCTTTGTACAATTTGAATATATGGATAAAAAACTATTTTTCTCCGTCAATGATTAAGTGTAGTGCACCTGCTGCAAAGATGAGGATTAGGCATGGACAAAAGCTTTATTATTATTATCTTCCAGTGCTTCCTCTTCCTCCTCTATGCAAGAGCTTCTTCCTTCTTTGTTAACACTACTGCAGAGCTTCTACATACTATGGCTAGCTTCAACCCATCTCTCTCTTTTAATTATTTGCTTGTGATTATGGGATGATATTCAACACCATGCAACCATCTATATATATAAAGCTTATCGAATGCAGGTATGAAGGTTGTAAAGGTTATGCAAATGGTGGTAGATATCATAAAATGTAGAGGTTAAGTAGAGGATGGTGGGTAACAAATTTATAGAGATTTGGTAGAGAATGGTAAGTAAGAAATCTGTAGGGATTAGATAAATAAATTTATCTCTACATCTCAATGCAATATATCAATCTCATGTATTTTAAAATGTTTATAAAATGAATAAGCAACATAAAATGCTTGTTGACTATCAAACCAAATTTGTTATCAGATTTGAATGCGATAAAAGGAATGCAGAAAGAAATTCGTAAAAGAATTACTTTATAGTTTTATGAGAGCTTATAAATTCACGACTTTTTTTGTTTGTTGACAAAATGTAATGAAAGTAAATTGAAGACGTCGGCGGGGGCGGTGACCGGCGGCAGCGCCCGGCTGCGGTCGGGCGCGGCGGCGCGGGCGGCCGGCGGCGAGCGGTCAATGGCGGCACGAGCGAGCATCGGTCAGCCCGCCATCACTTTACATGCTGATGAATTTAGATTGCTCTGGCGAATTCCAAATACACGCAAACTGGCCTTTCTGGTGTATTTGAAATGCACTAGAATTTTACTTTACTTTGAACCAAACGCTTGAAATGTTCAAAAGCATACATTTGGAATGCAATGCATTTCAAATGCACGCTACCAAACAGCCACTAAGTATAGATTTTTTTAAACTTCACAGTATGCCTATAAGTAAATACTTAGAGAATATAACGACACGCAGTCACACACTATATTATGAATGACCATTAGCCGGTTTGAAATGATTGCACACATCCCGACGAGCTGGATGGTTCATCCTCTAAATTTGATCTTTCGTAAAGGGAATCTATGTAAACAAGTAGTAAATTGAAATAATCAAATTAAAGTTCAATACATGTAACTATGTCACAAACCAATTAGTTTCCCACCTTGTAATTACTAAGCAAATGAAGTTTACGTTCAATAACCCCGTCTCTTTCACTGAAAATTCAACTATTGATCGTTAAGCAGACAAAAACATAGTTCACCACTCCTCCGCAATTGAATCAGAAATAAATCTATAATTAGAATTTGAAAAAAAAAACGGACATCAATATTTATCAAGAAAGGCTCTGCTTTAAGTTTACAGTGATGCTATTTTACTCCAAAATCTTTGTGAAATGTTACTGGATTCTTCAATATAAATTTTAATTATTTGTAACTATGGAGAGATAAAAAGGAACCTTACTAGACGATAAAGGTTTCCGTCCTAAAATAAAAGTTAAGGTACACCTGCTGGCATTCTCTGTTAGAAATAGACATAGTAAGTGTGTGAGGGAAGGAAAGAAAGAGGGATTTTGAGGTACCTGGAAGAAGAAAGGAATTCAAAACGACCGCTTCAAGGCAGCTAGTTGGAGCGAGAAAATTCTTCTCGAAAATTGAATCGATGGTGACGGTATTGGGAAGCCTTGTTCTCCTGCGTCGCCTCTTCAATGGAACCATCCACTCCATATTCTTTTTGGAGGTCAAAAATCTGCGCTGTTCGCACCAAGCCTGTCAAAAAAATCAAAAGCCCGCGTTAACTTGAGAATCAGAATTTCAGCCATATCGTAGCTTCTACATAGATCAATGCGTTACCTGATAGTCTGTAATATCAAATACGGGGTGATGTAGTTTGAAATGAGAGGCTATGGATATTTCAAGAATGGAGAGATTACCTGGAAGAGATCGGAAAGAAGAATCCCAGGGTGACTCCGCTAGGGTATGCGATGCAGGTCTTCAAGATACGGGAGACAACCCAGCTCCAAGACGGTCCGTGAGAATCCTGTGCGCATCCGCGGTCTTCTAGTCCGCCTTCGTCCGGGAAAAGAATCGACCGAGCGTACCCCGCGAACCCTAGAAAGGCATCTTCTTCCTCGACGGTGCTGCCGCCATGAGGCTGGAGCGGTGGCCATCTCTCCGAGGAAGATTCCATGAGCAACAGAAGGCTGATTTGAAGTTCAAATCTCACCCGACAAATATTGATTTCTGTATGCTATAAATTTCGGTCTTTGAGTTGGTTACCTATTTGGCGGCAAAAGGAATTCCAATTTTTTTTGGGATATATCTCTCAAATTTTGAAAATAATCAATTTTAAATTAACATAACATGAATACAATCTAAGAGTTTATATATTCCTTTAAAATTTATAAATTAAACACATATCTCAATTTAAAATATACATACAATAAAATAAAATGACTTAGTGAGATAAATTCAATAATGCTAGAACCAAATTAAATTAAGTCCAAATGAGCTTAAATCAAGCTCAAATGCTACATGTGAAACTTTAAAATACTACTGGATGATCAAATGATTTTTAAATTTGACATGCTTATAGTCGAATCAAGCGGCTCGACGAGACGAATCCAACGAGCCTAAGATCACTTAAATCAAATATCATTTGGATGGTCAAATCACCAAAATATTATCGATGACCAAACGAATCAATATACATCATGTCATGGATTGATTTTGCACGTATTTACATAAACATCTTTCTTGTAATATATAAATAGCCCTCATTATTTACATTATGAGAGCAAGCTAAAGAAAACAAAGATCTTGGCTTGAAGATCCTCCAAATCATGTTACCGGGCCGATGGTGCCGACCACCGCTACGGCCATCGCCGCCACACGTCCTCGCCATCGACCCGCCATCGCCGCCATCAACCACCACCATCGATCATCGACCACCGTTGATCATCATCGCCGACTACCGCCACCGCCACCACCGCTATTCACCATCGCCCACCGCCAATAACAATTTATAAACCAACTACCGCCGTAGATAGACATTGATTATGGATTCCGCCTTTCACATACATTATGTAATCTCGTTATCGGAAAACTTAAACTTTGTACTGGAGATATATAGTGAAAAATTTTACCTGCCAAAGTGATTTTTCGTTTATGAGATTTTTTCATGTAAAAATCATAGAGTTTCTTATTCACTCTTCAAATATCTGTGTGTGTGTTAGATTTCACAACAAAGCTAAGTTATAAACTTTTATTCTACCCAACTGGTTTAATAAAGACGCAACAAGAAATAATTGATTATTCATATGTATTGATATGACTCTCAAAATACCACAAAGCACAAATCTTGATGTTGAAAGCGATATGATTTTGATTTTAAACCGACGATCACAAGCACTTAAAATATCATTGGAATCTTTGGGACATCAATTAAATCCAAAACACCTCAAATATGGAGTGTTTATAAATAAATCGGCCTCGACGATGGATCTAACGAAGTCAAGATCCATAATTTCATTTGGGCATCCAAATGCTCAAAATACATCAAATGATCGAAGGAATCATCCTGAGCAGCCTGATCGAGGGGAGTGGTACTTACATGAATTAACGCCTCCTCCCATCTATAAATTTCATTCCTCACATGAAGGGAAGGCCAAGTGAAGAAGAAGAAGAAGAAAGTGAAGTGAAGAGGAGGTGCAGCAAGGAAGAAGAGGAAGAGTCAGCAAGGAAGAAGAGGAAGAGTCAGCAAGGAAGAAGAGGAAGAGTCCAAACAAGGAAGAGAGGAACCCAAGCAAGGAAGAAGAGGAAGAACCCGGGAAGAAGAGGAAAAGCCCAAGCAGGAAGAAGCTCAAGCAAGATCCTCCGCAAGTGCCCCCCGTCAGCCATCAACCACCATCACCGGCCACCTTCATCGCTAATTGTCCCTGCATCTCCACCTACTACCAGCAACTATTACAACCTGATCGTTATTACATAGCTATTTTTCCTCCCTCATATGCAATTTTGTAATCCCGTTATCAGGAAGACTTTGTACTCTGAAACAGATACATAGTGGAAGCTTTTATCGCAGCCCCCGTGGTTTTCCCTCTTTCGAGGTTTTCCACGCTAAAATTCTGAGTGTCTCTGTTCGCTTTTAATTACGTGTGTGCCGGACTAATCGAAGGCTAAGTGAACTTTCACTCTACCGGTTTTCTAAAGACGCATGGCTGCCTCAGGAAGAAAACCCTTCAACCACAATTTTCGGAACATCCACATTATGGCCAATAGCACAACACTGCCACAACTGAGCCTCCCGCCCAACTCCGCCATTCTCAAACCCATCCTCAACCAAGGACGAAAGTTTTGCCTCACCCCTTGCATGACCATGTTGAGGGCTGAACGGAATCTCTTTGGAAGATCGTGTGAATGGAGGAGTCTCAAAATAAGATGATCCAAGGATTACAAATACCGCTACTACAAAACATATCTCCCCAAGATCGGTCGCCTAAGAGGTCAAAACGCTAATCCTCCCGACACGGAGTTCCTCCGCATGGAGACCGTAACGCCGATCTCCTCGACACGCTAGTTCCACTCATCCATCGCGCTCAACCGTTACTAATCCATCGATTGTTGATACCACATGCTCATCTTGTTAATCTTCATGACATTCGCTAAGTACGACGCTTAATACAAGATGAATTTCACCTTCAAGATAGAAATCATCTTCACCCACACCGCTATGAGGAGTCCTCACCTTTAAAGCCATTCTTCGACATCCACCTCGTAGGTTTCAAGCTTCCAGCATTGATTCCTATGATGGGGCAATCACCCACAACAACACATCAATTATTACAGACTATCATGCATATCCAACAAGCTCGACACACTTTGTCGTCTTTCCCTCAAAGGGCAAGCTCGTGACTTGATTCTACTCTCTTCCAAGGGGATCCATCCATACCTTTAACGAACTCGTTCTTTGTGGAAGCTCAAAACCGGAGAATCATTAAAGATTCCTCCCATCTTTCCGGTATTCGACATAATGAGGGTGAATCACTCAAAGAATACTTCCAGAGGTTCTCCTTAGAAGCTCGCCAAATACCGTGTAACCCAACTATTAAGAGGAGTTTTCCTTGAGGACTCCGTCTGTTTCTATTCGCCATTAATGATGACACGGCCCACTCATATGCCGACTTAGTTCATCATATAAGCACAAATCTCCGATGAAGCTATTAATGCCCATCGCAAATAATTTGAACAATATGCGGAAACGCAAAAGCACCCAGAAATGCGACCGACAGCCCATCAAAAGAAGCAAGATAGTGATCTCCTCCGCCCCATATCAACAACGTGAACCTCACCTAAAAGACATACACAGAACACATCTCGTGTTAACCTCCGATGGCTATTCGCAATGAAGAAAATATCGTGGTGCATCCATTGAAACCAATTCGTGAAATCGTGAGCAATATTGTCACTTTCATCCCGCGTGGACATACTATCAAGCATGCATACAACTCAAGGAAGAAATCGAGAGACTCATTCAACAAGGATATCGCCGCAGTGAAGAATCACCACCTCAAATAAACACACCTCCGCTTGGGGCAACCAGACAATCATCACAACAACCAAATAATCATCAAATAATTGGAGAAATTGAAACAATCGCAGAGGACCGATACTACCTAATCAAGTTCTCGCATCGCTTCCAAAGAACCAGAGTTGAAGAAGTCTCAGACATCATTCCATCACTTTCAATGACTCTGACTTAAGGAGTCCATATCCTCATCAAGATCCACTTGTCATCGCTGGGATCGTGATCCTTATAACGTTAAAGAATTTTGATCGACAATGGGAGCTCGTCGATGTCTTATTTTACTCAACTTTTCTTAACATGGCCAGTAAAAGCTCCAACCACACCACTATATTGATAATCACGCAGGACAACACAATCACTCTTCCTATTACCCCTGAGAATTCCCTCGACAAGTGACTCATTTAATACAATTCATGGTGGTCAAGTCGATGCATATAATGCCTTCTGGAGGCCCCTCCAATCAATTTTCTGTAAAATTTCCTTACCCCTGGAGAGTTGGGTGGTTTGTGGAAATCAACAGCAACCAATCATGTTATCTCGCATAAGCTCAACCGCCTTCCATCACCTTCAAAGATCGAAGATTTTAACTTTCGAGATGAAAGAGTACCTCAAAAGCTTCCCTGTAGAAGATTTACTCAATAGCATTATCGATGACCAACCATTAACAAAGGTAAGTGGATCTTTACTCTAAGAACAAAGGAAAAGTATATAAATTTTACGTAAATCAAGACATATTTGCTTGAGTCCGAGATATGCCGGGTCACCCCAATGTAATCACGACTCCTCAAAATTAATCCAACGCTCAAACCAATCATCCAAAAGAAGGAGTTTTGCACCGATCGCCTTCGCTATTGAACAAGAAGTTAACAAGCTCATGTAAGCTGGATTCATACGAAGTGCATTACCCAACATGGCTAGCAAATGTTGTCATGGTTAAAAAACAAATGGAACATGGAGGATGTGTGATTGATTACTAACCTTAATAAGCCCAAAGGATAGTTTTCCTCTTCCTCGAATCGATCATCGGACGCCACGTCCGGACATCAAATGCTCGCTTTTGATGCTGCTTATTCACAATCAAATAAAGATGAACCCAACGGATGAAGAGGCTACGCTTTCAAACATATAAAGGTTTATATTGTTACCAAGTCATGCCATTTGATTAAAAATGCTGCTACCTATCAACGCCTTATGAATAAGGTTTTAAAGACCTACTAGCCACACAATGGAGGTGTATGTGGATGACATGTTAGTGAAAAGCTTAGAAAAGTCACAACATATTTCGACTTAGAAGCATGTTTGACCTTCTTCGACGCTATAACATAATGACTTAACCCAACCAAGTGTGCTTTTGGGGTTACGCCCGAAAATTTCTTGATTTATGGTAACTCACCGTGGATAGGCTAACCCCGAAAAATCAAAGCTCTCCAAGATATGATTCCTCCAAGAATATCAAAGACATCCAACGCTTTGAATGGTCGAATCGCTATTATCCCGCTTCCTAGCCCGCCTGGGACAAATACTCCGTTCTTAAAATATTGAAGGAGCTAAAAATAATAATTTTCAATGGACCGATGAATGTCGATGCTTTTGAGCAACTAAAAGAATATCTAGCATCTCCACCCTCGCTATCCAAACCTATTCAAGGAGAAACGTTATACTTATATCTTGCGCTTTCTTCACAATAAGCTCGCTTTAGTGCGAGAAGAAGATGGGGCACAACAACCAATTTATTACGCCAAGAAAATTCTCTCGACATAGAAAGTCATTATCCATTTGCGATAAAGTGGCTCAAGCTAGTTTTCTCACCAAAATTGGCCCATACTTTCAAGCTCACACCATCTGCTACACTAATTTACCATTAAGGGCCATCTTACGTAAACCGAAGCATCCGGGAGGTTAATCAAATGGTCTCAGAGAACTGGGAGAATTTGATATAAATTTTCTACTACCATAAAGTCTCAAATACTAGACTTTATAGTGGAATGCACCAACCCAACTCTAAGAGTTATTCACACGTCTTTCATCTCCTCAATGGACTCTCATGTTGATGGAGCTTCAGAAGCATCGGCCGGGGAATCTTACTTGTTTTCCCCAAACAAAAAATACCCAGTATGGACTTCGCTTAAAATTCCTCGCAACTAATAACAAATATGAGGCTCATCGCAGGTTGAGACTGCCATCATCGAGAAGCCCAAAACTTAGTAATTCACACTCGACTCTGCCTTGTCACCTCCCAAGTTGGAGGAGATTTTAATACTCATAATCCTCAACCGTAATATCTCCACTTGGTAAAATCCCTTCTTACTCATTTCAAGACACATCAAATCATCCACATACCACGAGAAGAATACTCTGCCGACGCTCTTGCTAAGCGCTACCTCTACCACTGAGATCTATTTAAGAGAAAGCATGTTGAAGAAATACATTTTCATAGTATCCAAGGGTCATGGGTAATTCAAACTATTGATGAGGAAAAGGAACGCTCATGGATTGATCCTATCTTTTCTACAAGAAGGAACCCTTCAAGATCCAACTTCAACTCGCCTCTCAAGACAAGCTTCAAACTTTACTATTATTGAGGTGAACTATACAAGCGAAGCTTTCTGGTCCATATCTCAAATGTCTTCCACCTTCGTAAGTCGACACGCTAAGAGAGGTTCACTCAGGAATATGTGAAAAATACCTTGGAGGAAGAGCATTGGCCCTTAAAATCATAAGGCAAGGGTTTTATTGGCCTACAATGAAACAAGATTTGAGTTCACAAAAAATGTGCAAGTTGTCAATTGCATTCTAACCTCCCTCACATGCATGAACTCTCATCCTTTCAAAGCCCGGCCCCTTTGCTCAGTGAGGGATTGATATCATGGGACCTTTTCAATAGCATCGGCAACGAAAGTTCATCATTCTAGCCGACTACTTCACCAAATGGGTAGAGGCCGAACCACTCGCTAAAATCACGAGGCAAATGCTAAATAATTTGTCCAAAAAAATATAATATGTTGATTCGCTTCCCGCAAGATCATCATTAACGGAACTCAATTCGGAAAAGTCTTTACGCCATTTTGCAAAGATCTTCACATTCACCGATACGCACAGAAGCACATCCTCAAACCAATGGACAAACCGTTACCAATAGGACCATACTCAAAGGACTAAAAACACGCCTTGAGAAGGTCGGGGTTGATGAGCTTCCCAATGTTCTTTGGGCCTACCGCACCACGTCACGCACCCCAACCGGTGAAACACCGTATAACTTGTGTTTTGGTATGGCTATCATAATGGATATCGGGTTCCAAGTCCAAGAGTCCGCTTTTCGATCATGGTAGTAATGAAGAAAACTAGATCTACTCAAACTCGGATATGGCTACTTGGACGCTTCCTATCACCAACGGTAGCTCGCCACTTCAACAAGAGTGAAACCTCGTCCCATATCTTTATGTGACTTGGTCCCGCTGAAGTCTCAGGTCGCAGCAAAGGCCCTCGAATAAACTCTCACCAGGATGGTCCATATGGTCATAGCTATGGTCAAGCTGAAACGCTCAAGCTCAAGGACCCGTAAGGAAAAACTCTACCTCGAACTTGGAATACTAAGAATCTTCAAAATATTATCGCGAACTCTTACCGCATAATTATGACTTTTATCTCGTCCATTTCATCCTCAGATAACCCATCCCACCTGGGATTAAAGCTTGTTGTTATTGTTGTTGCGTTGTTGTTGTTGCGTTGTTGTTATCATTTTCTTAAAGCTCATACCCGTGTCTTATGATTATATCATTGAACTAAATTCACGCCTTTGTTCTAACAAGATTTGCTTTTTCTTTACTTTTCTCCCACTTGAGAAATATACAACTCATGTTATATCTCAATGGGACATGATCAATCCTGGGACTTGATCGGACCTCTTCCATACGGTTAATGTCATCAGAAAACTCGACAAACAACAGTGTAGGTCCTGGTGGACTTCCTCTCCCATAGTTAATGTCATCGGTAACACGACACAATCTAGTTCAATTTTGACATCAGAAGTTGCAAAACCTCGACAACAACCTGATAGGTCAAAATCCTAACGGACTATTCACCTCTTCCATAGTTAACGCCATCGAAGTCACACTCAAAAAACAACCTCGATAGTCTCGCCGATTCACCCAACCTCTTCCATACAGCAACGCCATCGAAGTCACACTCTAATAAACAACCGATAGGTCAAATCACCACGGCTCGCCGCTACCATCGCTTATCACCGCCAGTATCCACTATAAGCGCTACGCGCTATTGCCGCCGCTGACCACATGGTTGCCAACATACCGGTTAACGCTGGCTACTGCTGCTGGCGACGCGAATTATCAATTCCGGCTTAATTACCTTTCCGTCATCATTACTCGCCAGTTATCGTTGACTATTATCGCGGCAGCTGCTGACTCTCCTCTCGCCGCCATATACTATCCGCACATCATTGCGCCGGATGCCTGGTTATCTACATCGCTTCCGCTTATCGCCGCAGAATCTCCACTATTACCGCTGGTTATCTCGCGCCACCATCATCGAAATATTTGCACTTTCGCTGATCGCTCCTAACCCGGACGGCCCCGACGGCGGAATCAAGCTGGCATGTATGCGGTCCTGATCGCCTCCTAACCGACGGTCACGAGGCCGCGAACGGACGAGGCCGCAGAACGGAATCCACGACGATATACCGCCTTGATCGCTCCTAACCCGACGCCCGAGGCCGAAACGACGATCGGAACCAACGGCGACGATATACCGCGGGCGAACCTGACGGCCCGACGAGGCAATCGGACGACGGTAAACCATAACCACGACGATACCGCGGGTCTTGATCGCCTCTAACCCGGACAACCGACGAGGCTGCGAACCGGACGAGGTCGAACCGGACGAGGGTAACCGGAACTACGATGTATGTATGGCCTTGATCGCCTCTAACCCGGACGGTCCGACGCCGCGAAACGACGGTGAATCGAACCGCGACATATGCCTTGACGCCTCTAACCCGTGACCCCCGACGAGCCAAGAACCGACGAGGTCGGAATGACGGCGTATCGGGCTTGATCGCCGCCCCTAACCCGGACGGCAAGAATCGACGAGAGGTCGAGAACCGAACCACGATGCATGTGGCTTGATCTCTAACCCGGACGGCCGGTCAAGGCCAAGAACCGAACGAGGCCGGAACCGGAACCACGATGTACGTGGCCTGACGCTCCTAACCCGGACGGTGATGGAGGCCAAGAACGGACGATCGGTGAACGAACCACGACGATGTATCGCTCGACCTCCAACCTGATGGTCCGACGAGGCCAAACCGGACGAGGCCAAGAACACCATATGTACGTGGGTCTTGATCACCTCGACCACCTCCTCAATCGCCTCCCTGAACGCCTCTTGATCAGCTTCTTGATTGCCTCCAAAGGACCCTCACTCAAGAAGAAAGGAGGGAAAGGTGTGCCTCTCCCTCTCACCCTGGGAATTTATAGCCCTAAAAGGGTAAAACCTCAAAAATGGCTCAAAAATTCAAAACTCAAAAAATGGCTCAAAACTCCTCAAAAATAAATAAACTCTAATTTCTCGCCATGGGCGCTACATGCCACAAGATAACGCCAAGATGATGGCCCTCCGCCTCAGCCATCCGTTGGGTCGTTCACACCGGCTACCGCCGTCACAGACTAACCATCACGGCCGAACTGTGCACCAACTGTCATGATCCGCGACTCATGCGCTCAAGATCGGCCATCGACCGCCCGCGACGAATTCGTCGCCCGCCCCTTGAGAATCCGTCTGCCGCCGCAGACTGGCGCCTGACGTGGCCAACCACGAAGCCATACTCCATGAGCCCCTAAAATGCCTGAAAATTTCCGGAGTATCCAAATAGACCAGAACCTCAAAATCTCATGCCTACTACACATCTTTTCCTAATCATAATTTTATATTTTATGATGATTTCTTCTCTCAAAATGATGATTCATTGACGCTTTGAAGATATTTCGATTTGACACATATATTTTGGATGATTAAGTCATCAAAAAATAGGGCAACTGATATGACTCTCAAAATACCACTAAAAGCACAAATCTTGATGTATGATTTTGAGTCAAAACCGACGATCAAGCACTTAAAATATCATGGAATCTTTGGGACATCAATTAAATCCAAAGCCTCTCAAATATGGAGTGTTTATAGTCAAATCGGCGCTCGATGAGCGGATCTAACGAGCCTAAGATCTCATAATTCCAACTTCATTTGGGCATCCAAATGCTCAAAATACATCAAATGATCAAGGAATCCCGACTGCTCGAGGGGAGTGGTACGCTTTACATGAATTTACAAGAATGTCCCTCCTCCATAAATAGACATTCATTCCTCACATGGGGAAGGCCAAGTGAAGAACAATTGAAGAAGAAGAGAGAAAGTGAAGGAAGTGCTGACAAGAAGAGAAAGAGTCAGCAAGGAAGAAGAGAAGAGTCCGAAAAGGAAGAAGAGGAAGAGTCCGAATAAGGTGAGAAGAACCCAGCAAGGAAGAAGAGGAAGAGTCCAGCAAAGAGGAAGAGTTCAAACAAGGAAGAAGAGGAGGAACCCAAGCAAGGAAGAAGAGGAAGAGCCTGAGCAAGGAAGAAGAGAAAAGCCCAAGGAGAGGAAGAAGAAGCTGCGAAGATCCTCCAAGCAAGGTCGCACGCCGACGGTCATCAACCACCATCACCGCCACCTTCAAATTGTCCCCAGATTCCACCTACTATCGAACTATTACAACTGACGCTGTTACATATTCCTCCCTCATGCAATTTTGTAATCCAGTTATCGGAAGACTTTGTACCAAAACATATATAGTGGAAGCTTTTCTAGGCCCCGTGGTTTTTCCCTCTTGAGGTTTTCCACGTATGAGTCCTCGTTTCTTTTAATTACGTAATTAATCAAAGAAGTAAACTTTCACTCCACCGATTTTCTGACGCAATAGTTATAATAATCATAAAATAAATAAGAAGATTTTAAAATATGCTAACTAACTTTGGTTCAATCTTATGATACAAACATATTATATAATATGATATGATTAGCTAAAATGTCGACTCAAAGTATATGTCTAATAGTTCAACAAAATAGAGAGGATACTTAAATTATAAATATGTATTAAATAGTTAATTTGTAAATTTTTCCATTTTATTTATGTGTGTTAATACACGGTTATAAGTTATGTGAAACCTATTGACTTGTTTGATGGCCACTATATTTTTTTTATATGTTTTAGAGAATGATTAAAAAAAATCGGGAGTGTGAGAATAGTCATTATTGATGAGGTAAACATCTTTGATGTATATATGTAATATATGATAATGATGTTTGGTAAGTTGTATTATTAATAAATTAATGACTTTATATTATATATTTGCAAAGATATATTATTTTCAAATAAATGTTGGGTAAACTCATTGACTTGGTATGATATCTATATGAAATAGGTCAATGATTAAGTCGATAATTATGTCGATAAGGAACATTGGATTGTCACTAAGTCATTGAGTTTTATGACAAGAGGATGTCGATATGTTTACGATCATTTTGAGAAACCATAGTCGCTCAAAATCGGATCAAAAAAAAAAATTTCGGTCGAAAGAATGTGGAAGATTGAGAGGCCGAAATGAATCGATTCTAGATCGAGTTCGATGAAGTGAAACAAGCCGCTCGAATCCGCGAATGTGAACAAGCTAACCACAATGTTGAAATGAAATAAATGAAACGTCGAAATGTGAACAAGCTGTGAATGCAATGTAAAACATACCAGAATACAACGCTCGAAATTTATCGCATTACAACTATAAAAGTGTGAAATGTTCAGAAATCAAAACCTAAAACAGAAGGCTAAGTAGATAACCTCTCGGTGTAACATGCAGGTAAAAAAAACAGGTCGAGCAAAAGCAATCATGGATCGCAAGTCAATCGCAAAAAAAATAGAGATACACATGCATAACAAAGATGAAGCATCGAACAAACCATCTGAGCCGAGCTTGGTCCCTTTGACACTTAGTTAGGTAATAAAAACAAAAGTAACTTAATCTAAATGTCAATCAACAATTGAAGAACCAAACATCCCTTAGGCTCATAGCATGAAATACTACGTATCAAGAAATAAAACAAGTAGTAATTCGAGCAAAGAAGCAAACCGAGCGCATGATCAAGCTAGGTCAAACGAAGATGATAGTGAAAGAAACACCTCAACCAATAGATCAAATCAAGTGATCGACGATATCGTGATGAGTATACATTGAAAATTAGGCAAGTGCATGAGAACGTTGAAGCCAAGAAGAATAGAAAAAAGAGAAGAATCGAAGATCGGAGAATCAAGTGTCGAGTCGAGACTAGATCGCGCCGATATATCGAGACTTAGTAACAGAATTCATCTCTCGCTGATTTAACGAATCGACGGTGGCCCAATTATTTGATCCGACGCTGAAGATAATTCGAAGGCAGCTCAACTCAAATCAATTTCGAGCAAAATGGAAAGTCGGTTTGTTTCCGACATCTCTATTCAGCCCAAATTTGAGTCGACATCGAAATGCAGCCACGATCTTGGATAAATTCTCACCTTGTAGGTGAATGTAAATTAAGAGGGAAATTGGACACTAGGTTAAATTCTTGGGAGAAAATTTTGTTTTATTTTTTCATATTATTTCTTATAAATTGATCTTGAATTGTTGTTGAGAGCTTTAAGATTTTATGAGGAGTGATCGATTTAAGATATAAAATATGTTTTATGTTATTCCCAAAAGTAGATTCAATATATGCACCTATTAAAGTATATGAATATCGTAAGGCCAATCAATGCAAGAGTGATTTGATAATGAGAGGCAAGATGAGGAATGTATACAGGAAATGATAAAACTAAGAGAACAAATCATTGATGTTATAGTAAACACATTGATATGGCTCTCAAAAATACCACCACCAAAGCACAAATCTTGATGAAATATTTTTGAATAAACAAATCGAGATCAAGACTTAAAATATCATGAATCTTGGACATCAATTAAATCACAAAAAAGCTCTCAAATGTGGAGTGTTTATCAATCGATCTCGACGAGATCTAATGAGCCTAAGATCTCAATGACTTCATTTGGGCATCCAAATGCTCAACATCAAATGATCAAGAGTCATTCTAGGCAATAGAACGGGCCTTAGAGTTTACTAATACCCTCCTCCCATCTATAACAGCCTCACATGGGGCCTGCTGCTGCTAAGAAGTGAAGCAAGTGAAGAAGAAGGAAGTGAAGCAAGTGAGAGGAAGAGAAAGCTCTAAAGCTTGAAGATCTGAGAGAAATCCGCCATCGTTAATTATATAATTTCACGTATTATAAAGATCTCCAACATCAAAGAACTATTATAAACGATCGTTGTTACAGTTGTCCCTTTCTCAAATAATGAATGATCTGAAGATTTTGTACTAAAAGGATACATATGGAATCTTTTATACAGCCCGTGGTTTTTCCCCTCTTTAGGTTTTAGAGTACAGTGTCTCGTTCGTTAATTACATGTGTGTGTGACTTAATCAACAAGGTAAATTTTACTCTCATGGCTGGTTTCAAATACCACATCAAATGTATTTTAGTTGATCTTCTTATATGTTTGCCAAGATAAATACATCACTAAAAGCACTTCTTTTTTTTTGTATCTAAGGACATAATATAGAAGCATTTCTTTCTTAAGTTTATATCTCACTATGCTAGAGCTTGCAATTTGTAGATTGATAGTAATCAATTGTAGTATTAAACTCATTAAACTATGTGTTCCAATATTCAAAGGTCTATTAAACTAGTTAGTTTTGTTATATAATTAATTTCATGATTAAATTAATATTTTTATTTTGGTTCCATTTCTATGTTTAATTTTGTCATGTTGATTTATATATTTTAGCTATTTGGTTGCTAACATCATCATCGTGTCTCAAAAAATATGAGTTTAATGATATGAACTACCTCTAAAATTATCAAATGCAACTATGATTTTGCAATGTTATATATTTACTTCACTTTTGAAGAAAATTATGATAGAATATTTTATAGGTGTCATGGGTATCAAATACAAGATAATTATAATTTTTTTTATATGGGTTGATGAGTACGAGGAGACAATTTCAAATAGTGACGAAGTGTGGAGAGTAACTTTGGAAAAAAATAAATTTTTTTTTGATCATTTTGGTAGTAAGATTAATATTATGATATCATTACTTGTTGCTAAAGCGATTAATTTTAATATTATTATGTTATATGATGTATAAACTTTCAACATAATATAGTTTGACTTGTGACTATCTATGAACTCCTTAAATTTTATTTTATCATTTTGTTTAAAGTCATTTTAAAACAATGGACTTATAGTTAGCACATAAGGGCATTTAATTAATTTTTTCCCCGAAACATCTGAAACATAGTATATTCATAATTGAATTTTTCGAACTAAGATCTTTACTTTAATAACATCAACTTTTTTATCAATAGTACGCACACTTTTCAAGCTTTAGTTGCCTCAACAAGGCTGTATTCAGAAAGTAATTGTAAGTCGTTTGACTATTACTTTTTTTGCTTTTAAAAAAGTTGCAAAAAAAATTTTGGAGGATTAGAGTTGTTAGAGTGTGATGACTATCACATAGCTGTTATTTAAATTTTAAAAAATATATATATTTTTAACACTTACAACAACTTTACAAACAATTTTACAAAAAAATATAACAACCTCAAATGGACCCTAACTTATTAAGGGGTCATTCAATGACTAGCTTATTTGATCAAGTTAAACTTTTATTAAAGGTTATGATAAGTTGGCCTGCTAGATGATCGTGATGCGATGTAGAAATGGTTTTGATTCATACCACAAACTTATTAAGGTGTATTTGAAACAACTTTTTGGCTACTTTGTTTTTTAGAAAGCAGACATAAAGCAACCACAATTATGTTTGACTATTAGTTTTTTGTTGTTTTTAGAAAGTTTTGTACTGAAAAGTTGATTTTGACAAAAAATTTATTAGAGTGATATATCAAAGATATTGTTTGAATTTTTCAAAAAGAAAAATATTTATATCATATAGAATAGCTTTTCAAAAAGTTGTTTCTCCCACAGTAGCTTTACAACAAAATTTTTGAGAAAGCTATAACTACACAAAACAGATATATGTTATAAATATTTTTCTTTTTGAAAAATTAAAACAATAGTTTTTTGACAGTCACACACTCTAATAGCTGTGAAGGTTAAAAATAGCTTTTCATCAGAAAAAATTATGAAAATAATTAAAAAGCTAGTAGCCAAACGTAGCTGCGTTGTTTTCTAAAAAGCAAATCAGCTAGAAAGTTGTCCCAAACACAACCTTAATGCGACAAACCCTAAATAATTGTTATATACTTCTGATGCAATATCAAACAACAATGGAAATAAAAATATGAAATTAAAATAAATATTTTAATACTAATTTTTGACTAAGACAATACATAAAAGTAATTGGACACTTCACAATTATATTTTATGATCATATTGTGTTGTTTTTTTTATTTAATTATCAAAATATGCTTTCATTTGAGATTTATTATATTAAGCTGATTATGTATATGTACCTCTTAAAATATATGAATATCGTATAGGCCAATAAATGCAACAAAGTGATTTAATGATGAGAGGCAAGATGAGGAATGTATACAAGAAATGATAAAACTAAGAGAACAAATCATTGATGCTATAGTAAACACATCAAATGTATTTAGTTAATCTTCTTATATGTTATGCAAAATAAATACATCACTATGGCGCACTTTTTTTTTTTGTTTCTTAGTACATAATATAGCAACATTTATTTTTTAAGTTTATAGCTAACTATGTGCTAGAGCTTGCAATTTGTAGATTGATAGTAATCAATAGTATTAGGCTTTTGTTCTGGCGGTTTAAAGTATTTCCGAAAAATTTATCTTTTGCTTTTTGAAAATGGGCTAAAACGGTGAGATGGAGCTAAAACTCAGTTTCAAAAAACACACTATTCAAACGGGTATCAAAATTAAAAATTCACGCTCTCAAAAGCAAAACGCACTAAAAAAACTCTCCCAAACGAAGCCTTAAACTCTTTGTTTAAACTAGATGCATTAAACTATCTGATCCAATATTTGAAGGTCTATTAAACTATCTAGTTTTGTTATATAATTAATTTCACGATTACATTAATATTTTTATTTTTATTCCATTTCTATGTTTAATTTTCTCATGTTGATTTATATGTTTTAGCTTTTTTGGCTACTAACATCGATGTGTCTCAAAAAATATGAGCTTAATGATACGAACTATCTCTAGAATTATCAAATGCAACTATGATTTGCAATATTATATACTCACTTCACTTTTTGAAGGAAATTATGATAGAAGATTTTATAAGTGTCCTGGATATCAAATACAAGATAATTGTAATTTTTTTAGATGGGTTGACGAGTATGAGGAGACAGTTTCAAATAGTGGCGAAGTGTGGAGAGTAACTTTGGAAAAAAAATTTTAAAAAAATGATCATTTTGGCAATATGATTAATATTATGATATCATTACTTGTTGCTAATGTAATATTAATTTTAATATTATTTGATGTTATACGATGTATAAACTTTCAACATAATACAATTTGACTTGTGACTATCTAAGAACTCCTTAAAATTTATTTTTATATTTTGTTTAAAGTTATTTTAAAATAGTGGACTTATAGCATACACACAAGGGCATTTAATTATTTTTTCCCATAAACATCTGCAACATAGTATATTCATAATTGAATTTTCCAAACTAAGATATTGCTTTAGTAACATCAACTTTTTGACCAATAATAACTTCACACCAACTTTTACAAACAATTATAGTTGCCCCAAACAAGCTTTAAGGATGCTTTAAGGATAGTTTTTGGCTATTTTGCTTTTAGAAAATAGTCATAGCTGCGTTTGACTAGTAGTTTTTTGACTATTTTTCAAAAAGTTTTGTTAGAAAAAACTGCTTTATATATATATTTATATTTCTAACACTTGCAACAACTTTACAATCAATTTTACAATAAATTATAACAACCTCAAATGGGCCCTAACTTATCAAGGGGTCATTCAATGACTAGTTTGTTTGATCAAGTTCAACTTTTATTAAAGGTTATGATAAGTTGGCCTGCTTGATGATCATGATGCGATGCAGAAATGGTTTTGATTTATGCCATAATCTTATTAAGGTGCATTTAGGAGAGCTTTATGGTTGCTTTGTTTTTTAGAAAGCAGGCAGAAAGCAAACATAATTGCGTTTGACTATCAACTTTTTGGTTATTTTTTAGAAATTTTGTGGGAAAAAATTGATTTTAACCACCAAAGTTGTTAGAGAGTGATGACTGTCAAAAAGTTACTATTTGAATTTTTTTTTTAAAAAAATAATAATAACGCACAAAGTAAATTTTCAAAAAGTTATTTTCACCACAGTAGCTTTACAACAAGTTATTCAAAAAGCTACAACTACACAAAATAGACTTATGTTATAAATAAATTCCTTTTTGAAAAATTTAAACAATAGTTGTTTGACACCCATCACACTCTAACAGCTTTGGAGGTCAAACGTAGCTTTTCATGACAAAACTTTTTGAAAAGTTGACAAAAAATTGATATCCAAATGTAGCTGCGTTGTTTTTTGAAAAGCAAAATAACTAGAAAGCTGTCCAAAACATACCCTTAATGTGTCAAACCCTAAATAATTATTATATACTTCTGATGCAATATCAAAGAGCAATGGAAATAAAAATATGAAGCTAATATAAATATTTCAATACAATTTTTTGACTAACATAATACATCAAGTAATTGAACACTTCACAATTATATTTTATGATTATAATTATGTTATTTTTTACCTAATTATTAAAATATATTTTGATTTGTGATTTATTATATTAAGTTGATTATGTCTAAAATCACTGATACTCATATCAATTTAAACAATTATCGTGGCATGTTATATTCTCATATATTTCAGACTCTATTAAAGGTATCATAGCAAGATTTATAACTCGTAAAATATTATTCTCAACATTGTTTCATTCAAATAAAATATAATAAGTCGATCGATAGTGATATGATTAGATTTTATCTTTTGTACTAATAATTTATTGTTCATGTCATGTGCATCAAAGAAAATGAATGTTTGTGATGTATATTAAAGATTATTGCGGCTAGAAAATCGGTTGTGGTAAAGTAAAGTTTTACGCTTGTCTTTTGCAATACACATGTATTTAAAGAGTGAACAAGAAAACTCCAAAAAATTTAACGTGAAAAACCTCGAAAAGAGGAAAAAACCATGAGTCTTATCCCAGTAAAAAACTTCCACTATATATTTATTTTGGAGTACAAGTTTTTCCGATAACAAGATTACATAATTGTATATGAGAAGCGACAATGGGAATCCCAAAATCGAACAATAACATATAATAATCGTTGAGGTTGTAAGTTCTTGGTGGTAGCGAGATGATGATGAATAGTGGGGAACAGCCACTAACGATGAAGGTCGTCACGACGGAGATCAACGGAGATTAACGACGGCGAGGATCAGCGACGATGGCTGACGGCAGCAGCCGGCGGCGGTGGCATGATTGTGTTTGGAGGATTTTTTAGCTTTAAAGCTCTCTCTTCTCTCTTGCTTGACCTCCCCTCATGTGAAGAATGATGGGCTATTTATAGATTGGAGAGTGGCGTTTATGTAAATACATGCAAAACTTACTCCCATCCATGACGGTTGAAAATGATTCCTTTGATCGTTTGATGTATTTTAAGTATTTGAATGCTCAAATGAAGTCAGAATTATGAGATATTGGGCTTGTTAGATCCGGCTTATCGAGAAGCTCGATTCGATTATAAACACTCCTTATATAAGAGCTACTTTGAGATTTAATTGATATCCAAAGTTTCCAATGATATTTTAAGTGCTTGATCTCGATCAGTTTCAACTTAGGATCAATTTGCTTTTGACATTAAGATTTGTACTTCGACTAGTAGAATTTTTAAGGTCATGCTCTATTATTTGGATGATATTATCTCAATCATTCAAAATATATATGTCAATACTTGAAAATAACAAATTTTTAATGAAATTTGGTTCATTAACCATACATTTTGAGAGAATATATTTTCATGAGAGGAAGACAGATTATGACCACGGGCGGGTGTAGAGTACAAATGTAATGCGGCAGTGACGATTTTAGGGTTATGGACCCATTTGGGCACTTCTGGCCCGTAACTCATATGGATAGTTAGCGTCCGTGATGGCGGCGGTGTGTGGGCAGCGGTCGGCTGCGTCTTTGGTGTACGTTCGGTGGTGGCGTGTCGCAGCCTGGCCAGTCGCGCCGTGAAGCGAAATGGTGGTTTTCGGTTTTGGCTTTTGCATTTTTTATGTTTTTTACCTTTTTGCCCCTATAGAGGTCTATAAAAACCCCCCTAAGGGCAAGGGAGAAGGCACACTTCTCCAATGCTCTAGTCTTTCTCTTCTTCTTGAGTGAGGGTCGTTCGGAGGCGATCAAGGCTCGAGGTACATACGTTGTGGTTTCGATTTTCCCTCGAAAGAGGTGTCAACTAGCCTCGTCGGATCGTCCGGGTTTGGAGGCGATCAAGGCCCGCGGTACATACGTCGTGGTTCCGGTTTTCCCTCGAAAGAGGCGTCAATTGGTCTCGTCGGACGTCCGGGTTTGGAGGCAATCAAGGTCCGCGATACATACGTCGTGATTTCAATTTTTCCTCGAAATAGGCATCAACAGGCCTCGTGGGACCGACCGGGTTTGGAAGCGATCAAGGCCTGCGGTACATACATCGTGGTTCCGGTTTTCTCGAAGAAGCGTCCGACCTCGTCGGACCGTCCGCCGGTTTGGAGGTGATCAAGACACGTCACGTCGTGTCTACCTCGAAAGAGGTGTCATACGTTGGACCGGGTTGAGGCGATCAACCGTACATCTGGCGTGTCTATAGTTTTCCCTTAAAAGAGGCATCGATTATACTCGTCAGACCAATCGGGTTCAGAAGTGATCATCAGCGATGATAATTAGAGACGGGGGTTGATGGCGATGCCAATGATGGATCGGTGGTGGCCGCGGTGACGAGCAGTGGTCGGCGAGATAACCAATAGCGATGGTGGCAACCCTCGAATATAGCCAGCGATGGTGAGGGCGGCGGTAGCCGGATAGTGGTTGCGGCCCGAGGTAAGCAACGAAAGCGATAGTCAGGAAGCGATTAGTGTCAGCGGTCAGTGGGGATGTCAGCAACGATGGTGGTGACCAGCGGAGATTGCCGGCGATAATTGCAGCGATGGCATGATAGTGGTTAGCCGAGCTGATGATATAAACTTAGCGATGAAGCAGTTGATAATGGCAAGCGTCGTAATCAGCGAGATAACCGGCGATAAAAGGTAACCAGCGAGATTGCGATAGTTGGCGGTAATGCAGTAATGTAATCAGTAGTAGTAACCGTAGTTAACAGCCGAGAATTAGTATAGCAAGCGTGAATCAACGATGCGGGATAGCCGGCAGCGATAAGTAATCATGAAGGTGTCAGCACGGTGGTTGCGGCCGATAGTGGTTAGCGGCCAAGAGATGGTAGTCAGCAATTAGCGGCCAGCGTCAGTAGTCAGCCGAGATGGCAAACCACGATGGTGTGATTAGCGAAGGATCGATGGTGATGATGATTTTTTACCTATCAAGGTTGTTTAAAGCGTAACTTCAATGGCGTTAACCATGATAACTTGTGGAAGAAGATGAAAGTCCACCAATGACCTTTTGACCTATCATAGGTTGTTTGTCGGTATTTGCTGATAACTGTGGAAGAGGTTGAATTGAATCCATTAGGATTTTGACCATTCGAGGTTGTTTGTTAGAGTGTTACGATGACATTAACATGTGGAAGAAGTGGAAGTCCACGAAGGACCTTTTGACCTATCCTAGATTATTTGTTAGAGTCTTTGCTCGTTGACGTTAACCTGTGTGAAAGAGGTTGAATTGAATCCACTGAGGATTTTTGACATATCCGAGGTTGTTTGTTAGAGTGTTACAGATGGCGTTAACGTGTGGAAGAGGTTGTGGGAAGTCCACCGGGACCTTTTGACTATCATAGGTTGTTTGTCGAGTGTTTGCTGATAACCTTGTGTGGAAGAGGTTGAATTGAATCCGCTGAGGATTTTTGACCTATCCGAGGTTGTTTGTTAGGATGTTACCCGATGACGTTAACCTGTATGGAAGAGGTCGAATTGAATTCGCTAAAGATTTTTGACCTATTCGCGGTTGTTTGTCAGAGTGTTACCTGATGACATTAACTTGTATGAAAGAGATTTTATTGAATCCGCTGAGGATTTTTGACCTATCCGAGGTTGATTGTCAGGGTGTTACGATATCGTTAACTTTGTATGAATGAATTGAATCGTTGAGAATTTTTGACCTATCCGGGTTGTTTGTCGAGTGTTACTCGATGGCGTTAACTTGTATGGAATAGATGGTGGAAAGTCCACCAATGACCTTTTGACTATCTAGGTTGTTTGTCGAGTCTTTGCGATGGCGTTAAAGTGTAAGAGGCCGTGGGAAGTCCAAGGACCTTTTGACATATCTATGTTGTTTGTCGAGTCTTTGCTTTCGAGGCGTTAACTGTATGGAAGAGGTCGAATTGAATCGGTGAGGATTTTAACGTCAGGGTTGTTTGTCAGAGTCTTTGCTCGATGACGTTAACCTGCATGGAGTAGGTGCAAAGTTTTGATCTATCCGAGGTTGTTTGTCAAAGTCTTTGCTCGATGACGTTAACCTGTATGGAAGAGGTCGAATCAAAACATTCGTTTGTAGTTGTAGCCAAAGTTGCTCCTTAACTTTGGTCTTTTTCATTAGTATTGTTGACTTGCTTCTCTAGCGATGTCGATTAGATATCTGAATATTGATTTGGATAATCTTTTGAGATTAAGAGTTGCCCCGATTTTCGACAAAATCCGATGAGTTTCATTCTTCACTCATTAAATGCTTGAAATGCTCAACCTCGATGGTGGTTTTGATCTTGTTGGAAACTGGTCATACATGATGAAATAATGAGAATCAATTTCTTATAAACGGCATGGTGGAGATGTGGGTTATAGATTCGGTAGAGTAAAACTTTCTGCGTTAGCTTTGCTGAAAGACACACATGTATTTAAAGAGTGAATAAGAAAACTCTAGAAATTTTAACGTGGAAAATCTCGAAAGAGGAAAAAATCACGGCTAGCCAAAAAACTATATATTTGTTTGGGAGTATAAGTTTTCCCGATAACGGGATTATGTAATTGTATATGGGAAGGGCTGATAATGAGAATCCCAAAATCAGACAACAACAATTATATTGTCACGTTCAAGTTGTAACAGTTGTTAGTGATAGTAGATGATGGTGAACAGTGGGAAACAGCCACTGACGATGAAAGTCGTCATGATGGAGACCAACGAAGATTGACGACGGTGAGGATCAGTGGCGGCGGCGATTGGCGAATGTGGTTGATAACCGTCGAGTGGTGACACGATTGTGTTTCGAGGATTTTTTAGCTCTAATGCTCTCTCCTCTATATTGCTTGGGCTCCCCTCATGCGAAGAGTGAGGGATTATTTATAGATTGGAGTAGCGGCGTTTATGTAGATACATGCAAAACGTAACACTCCACTCCATCGCACGGCTGAAAATGATTCTTTTGATCGTTTGATGTATTTTAAGTATTTGAATGCTCAAATGAAGTCAGAATTATGAGATATTGGGCTTGTTAGATTCGATTCGTAGAGACGCTCGATTTGATTATAAACACTCATAGTTTAAGAGCTACTTTGAGATTTAATTGATATCCAAAATTTCTGATGATATTTTAAGTCTTGATTTAATTTCAGGATCAATTTTCTTTCAAAATTCATATTCTTATTTGTGAAATTTTAGGATCATATCAAAGATATATGTTATATGATAATTATTTAATGAATTTATAAAATTTAATTTATATGATGTTATATTAATGATTATGATGATTTTTTTTTTTGTTGATCATAAAAGAGTTATATGATTATGATAATTTAGATAACTAAATATTCTACTAATTTGATTTCATTTTATTGGATTATCACACATCCATTACATGAAATTAAATAATTATGTAATAAAATCTCAAAAAATAAATGGAAGGGAGTATAGGATTTGACATTTTGATCCTTTATTACACGCAAAGAACTATAAATACAAGATTCTGGCCTAAACTAGGGTTTGGATATCGGGCTCTAAATCCAGGGAAAGGCATGTCGACGGAGAGGAAGCGTAAGGTCAGCCTCTTCGACGTTGTAGACAGCGGTCGCGGGGAAGATGTCTCGGGCTAACGGCTCGTTTAGTAGTGCGGTTGCGGTGCCGCTTCTGCCGTCGACGATCAACCGATGGACCGGACGGACCTACTCGCAAAGGTACTTTGAGATCCTGGACAAGAGGAAGACACTTCCCGTGTGGCAGCAGAAAGACGAGTTCCTTCAAGTTCTCCGTGACAACCAGACCCTTATTCTTGTCGGTGAAACTGGGAGTGGCAAGACCACCCAGGTACGAGTTGTTACGTTAATTTTCTTGTGTTATTTTTTACGCAGTACATGAATGGCGGAGAGGGCTTTGTTTCCAATAAGTTTTGTTTGTTATTGTGGTATTTTGTGTATTTTTTCGTTATTTTCTATTCTGACGATGAATTTCCATTTAAAATACTATTTTAATTTTGGTGGAATGGTGTGAAGACAGGCTGAGCTTTGTTGTATGGTTCCAAGTGCAGGGAAGCAGAGAGAACATAAAGAAATGAGAGAAGTTGCATATATCATGAAATGTATTTTGTTGTTTAAAGTCTATTTTACTGGAAGAAGGATTAGGAAATGGAACAAGTTTGAGTCTTTCTAAGTATATAAGCTGCAGGAGCGCCAATTGTTGAAGTTGTGGAATGGAGGATATGGTAAGATTGTTGACATTATAATGAAGAGCTAAACATGCACTAGTAATGATGATAATTGAATTAGTTCCAGATCTCAATGAAGGAAACGCATTGGGTAATGCTAATATGGCTTAAATGTCTTGATAAATGACTGATGGATCCAAAACTCAATGCATCAACTAACCAAGCATTGATTAAATGATCCAAGTGTTGTGAATAGAAGAGTGGTGGAAATTTGTGGACAAGTCCATGGACGATTTATTCTATTCCCTCTAGTAGATTTCCATCTCCGATTGAGAAGCTTGTTTTCCAAACAATAAACTCATTGTTCCATATATCTTTTAGCCAATTGAGATTTTCCAAAGTGAAGCTGGCTGTTGTCAGTTTTCCGTAATCTTATAGGCTTGCGGTCTTAGCCATAGACCAAGAGGAAGTGAAGTGGAGGGTGCTTCTATTTATCCCTTTGCATCCAATAAAACTAGAGAAGATATGAAAGAGAGAGAGATGGCTAAGTGGAAAGAGAAAAATCTAAAATAATGAAATATGAGATGTCATTTACATCAATTATCACTCATTTATAGTAAAAAAATTAAATCAGAACTAATTTTAAGAATTGAGGAGGTAATATATTCTTAAAGTATGAAATCCATGACCCATTTTTCTAGGTTTCAGTTGACAACCTCTTAAATTCAAGGAATGACATTTTTATTAGCTCAAGAAGCACTAGTAATGACTAGAATTATAAATCCAATTGTTTCAAGTAATAAGACTATATAGTTAAATCATTAACGTCAAATATACTATTAATTATACCCAACTAATGATCAATTGTAACTTGAAATCAATAAAAAAACTAATAAATACATTTGAATAAGATTTTTAAAATTTGAGTAATCGGCAAGCTAGGCTTGAGGTTGATATGATGGTAAGTGAACAAACTTGAATAAGGCATTAATTCAACTTGGTTCATTTACAACTTTATAAATTGCGTTAGATTCTCTACATTTATAATATAGTAGATCCTCTTTTAGGAAATTTGGTCCAATCATATTGTATTTTCAAAAGCTTTTGTAAGATTCAAAATATATTATAATTAGTGGATATCATATTTCACCTCTGCCGTTTTGTTTGTCATTCTCATAGTGCAACAAAATTAATTTTGCCACCTTGGAAAGTACATTTGATCCATTTTTGTTATGTTGAGCCTTATATCTTTTATGCGACTTTAGTAGATTTTCTTCTACCTCTTAGTAGATCTTAATTTCTCTGAGAATCATTGTGCTCATTGCAACTATTGCTCTTCATTGTTATCATCCTTTTTTTAGTGATAATTGAGAACCCCATGTCAAAAGGACTTTGTAGAGGGTATCTTAAACACATGTCAAAAGTTCACTTTGATGTTGACCCATGCACGACATGGTTAAAGGAAAACTATATGTAGGAATATTTTCATTCCATGTCCTTGGATGTCGTGAATTGGAATTTCTCATACAAATTATTGCTCGTTTTGCTACCTCTATTCGCCCATTTATCCTTTGGATGAAATATGGTGTTTCACTTCAGAGGCCTTTTAAAAATTTCTTAGAAATCAACTGCATGTGTCTTAAATAATGAATGAAGAAAATCGAAAGGGCTTTCAAATAAGCTGGAAAAAATAATTTTGTAGTCTCTTGTCTTACGATGGTCTTCCAACATGGAATCAAGCAAACCATCTTATTGAAATTGCCCACCGTCTTTTTAGTAATCCTCAAGAAATCTATTGAAATTCCAATGGATCTCTTGGTATTAGCTAGGACATTAGTTTGAAGCCTTTGACATATTTTAGAGTAGCATCCTTTTAAAAGGATTTGATTTATCACATATATCTTCAAAAGATGCATTTCAGATTTTGGAGAGTCTTCTCTGTACCAAAGTGTCATATTACGTTGAAAATATGTGCATAGAATATTCAAATGAAATGATCAATGTCTCTAGGACAATATAGCCGTTCTCCAAGGGCATAGACCTTCCACGTAGTTCTTTGCTTGTTATCCAACACTATTAATTATTGAAATTAATGGCCCAAAAATTCTGTTTTGTTATTTAGTTTTTTTTCCTCTTGAGGACTATCTAGTTGCATTTCATGGCTGTGGTTCTCCTTAAATTTATTGTCTAGCCCTTTTGTATGCATCCTAACACCTTCTAGAAGTTAGTATCAGTTGTGTATAATACACTTTTCTTCATATGGTGGCATTAATGGTTTTGCACAAATAGGGGTGTAAGTGATGAGCCATCTCAAACTTGACTTATTTGTGAGGTATTGAGTCATGTGTTTGAGCTCAAATTATAGCTTATATATTAAACAAGTTCAAGTTCGAGCATGGTGAGGATAGGCTCATTCGCTTACTAACTAGCTCGATTAGAGTAAATAGGTAAACCTTAAATCCCATTTCTCCTTGTTAAATCTTGAGTCGAATAGAGACCGCAAGTCTCATGAAATTATCTTTATGTTCAAATATCGTTGGTCTCATCAATGCCTTCTCCTGTGAGCATCCATCTTGATTCCCTTATTGACTTATTATCGATTCCTTCTCCGTTGAGCTCTTCAACTTCCTTGTCATCTTGTTGTGGAGGTGTGGATACCTTATTTAACGAGCTCTTGTTACTACTTCATCGTCTTTCCATTTCTTAACAAGCTCTAGTCATGACGTCTTCTAGTGTTCTCTTTTCTAACAAGCTCTTAGCGTGTCTTTATTGCTTCATTGTTGTGGGTTTGAAGAATTTGGAGGAACTTTAGCTCACTTACCGACCTTGAATCCCAAGTTGATAAGATGAGCTGAGTTTGAGTTTGAGCTCGAGTTTAAGCTTATTATGAGATAAGCAAGCTGAGCTGAAGTTAGTTATGACTCAAGCTCGAGTGACTCATCATTCCCTAGTCATAAATGAGGTTGGGTTTGCTCTGTTAATTAGCTAGGACAATATATTGATCATTTTCTGTGCTTTCTCTTTGCATTTGATTATTAGGTTAAACTATTGTAGGTATGATACCACTTTACATGCCTAGCTTTGTGGTAGTTTGAATTGTATCTATATGTGTCATAGTAGCTACAATGCTGTTGATAGGATCCACATTTTCTTTGATAAATAATGCCTTCTATACTTCATTATTTGATGTAAAGTAAGGAACTCAGTGTCATATGCAGGATAGGTTTTGTTGATACCCTATAGCATATTTGAATGGTACGCCTCAAGCCATTTATCATAGATGAGGAAGACATGGATGACATAATTGTTGTATTTGTCTACAACTCAAATGACCAATGTAGGTTAAAAGCAAGTATTGATGTCTCGGTGATCTCCCATTCCGACAATCTGAAGTTGTTTCTTTTCGCTCATTGGAAGGGTTAACCAACACCTATAAGGGTATGTAGGAGGTGGGCTTGCACCGAAGTGGTAGATAAACTTCTTCACACCGATAAGTATTCATGAAGCATGGTACTTTGAAAACAATGTTGGACTTAAAGTAAAAGTTATGTTTCTTGTAGAAGCTTCAAACTTTACTCTTAAGTTATAGATTCTTCTCTTTAGCTTTTGTTAAAAAAACATAATGAATACTTATAGAAAAGAGTGCAGCAACTCATTCATTAGTCTCATAATGGCAAGTATTACACCATAAAGTTTAAATGATGTCACCTACCTTTGTACAATCTTTGCCAAGGTAGTATTTTTGATGTATTATTCTTTTTCTTGGATCTAGTGGTAGTTGAACTTCAAGTTGAGCTTTTTAAGTAATTGATGGAATGCAATTGATTGATCAACTCCTTAATCTATGTTAATTGATGGAATTTCTTGATGTCAATCTTATCAATGCATGCAATTACTGTATATCCATAATCGACTATCTCCATTTTTTTTGGTACCATTGATGAATTGAACCTCTAGTCTAAATCATTTCATGCGCTATGACGTTTGCTACCTGACACCTATAGTCCTTAGCATCTATTAAATATTGGCAGTAAATGAGTTGATTTAGAAAAGGAGCACCCTCGATTAACAATAGTTCATGTTCCACAGTTTTCTTAGTGGCAATCCATTACTTCCTAAAAATTGTTTGAAAACTCATATAATTGCTTCCTTAATCAATTTGGTTGCCTTGAGAAGGATCACGTAGAGAGAAAGGGGTCATGAATATTTTACATCAAGTAATCTTCTATAATAAAGTATCATTGGCGATCCATGCTCTTGCAAGAAAGCTCATCTCGATGCATGTACACCATCAATCATCCTTTACATAAATATCACCGGTGATCCACATATTGAACTAGCTACTTGAATTGCTGCTTATTAGGTTTGCAACATGTTCCTTGATCTTCTAAAAATCCATTGAATATTGGTGGTACATGAGTTGATTTAGTAAAATAGGCTTCTTTTCTACAATTGCTTCCTTGATCAATTTGGTTACCTTGAGAAGGATCATGTAGAGAGAAAAAGGTCATTCATATTTTACATCAACTAATCTTTTATAATGAGTATCATTGGTGATCCATTCTCTTGCAAGAAAGCTCAGATTGATGCATTTTCACCATCAACTATTTTTCTTTTGCATAAATATCACTGGCGATCCACATATTGAACTAGGTACTTGAATCACTGTCTATTAGGTTTGCCACACATTACTTTATCTTTTCAAAATCCATTTGAATATTGTGGTACATGAGTTGATTTAGTAAATGAGGCTTCTTTTATCAATGAAAGTTTGTGTTGCACAAACTCTTGGTGTTGATTCATCACTTTCTGGAAAAGAGTTAGAAACTTCCACTAGAGTTCTTTTGATCAATTTGCTTACTTTAGGAAGGATCAAGTATGAAGGAAACAAATGGTGATCTTATTTGGTTTTAATGTCATTTCATGTAGGAATAAGACAAAGCCATAATTGCATTGATCATATTCTTTACATCTTCTTTGCTTGATTGACAAAAACATTATGCGATAAAAATGCCTTCTTTTACCAACTTGAACTGCCTTCATTGCCAATAATAGATGATGTCATGCTTCCAAAGGTATGGATTGTCAAAAATCATGTGTCACATATTTAAGAGGCATAACTTCACAAGTAATATTATCGATATATCATTTTGAGCATTTTTCTATTTTGGTTTTTATCCGTCTATATACTCATTTACTACATTCTTGTGTGTAATAGATCTAAGATATTTAAACCTATTATGTCTTGGTGTTAATTCATCAGCTATTAATATTGATTAATAATATTAATGTCATACCAATTAAAATTGCATGGCATATGTTTCATATTTTCTTAATCTTAAGCCTTTATTTTTTGAATATTTTCTTTATTGTTCGAGCTTTTTACTTATTTTAATTGAGGTGTTATTTATTAGAATTTAAAACTATATTATCAATAAAAGCATATCTCCATGATCAATTCAATTAATCATGATTCTCTGGGCTCCGAAAATTCGCCATCAACTTCTCGATTAAGAGAGTATATTAATGTTGGTCAAATTTTCAGAAGACAGATGAAATAGTAGATAAGACACTACTCAGAGGTTTCACCCTCATTTTGTGAGGATTTTAGATTTGGTTCCAGGTTTCTTATAGGCAGCACCTTTATAGTTACCCCTCTCAGAGAACTTTCGATTAAGGTTAGGTTAGATCGCTAAATGTGTTGCATATAGTAGATATGTAGAGTTATGAATTTAGGTTTATGAAATTCATCATTCTTTAACTTGGTTGAGAAACGATGGCGTGCGATCAAGATTCCGCGTCGTGGTCCCTAACCTACTTAAAGAATTGACAACGACCAAGAATCGATACCATGGGTCTCGCCCAAGGAGGTTTTGTAGACCCGGGGTGATGTTTGTCTAAGGAGACGGGCATAAGTCTACCTTTGCTAACAGATGATTTTTTGTCCTATAAAGTGCATAATATTGGTTCACAATAAGCGAGTCATCGGAGCATCTGTTACAATCGTAATATAATGGTGTCATTGGCGACAATATCCGATCGGAGGATTGGTTGTAATTATCATATGTAGAGCCTAAATCTTGACAGAGGACTTGCCACGTCCTTATGGCATTGTGATTGTGAGTAAACATACTAGTTGACTTGAAATTTACTCCTTTGCGAGTTAGAGTTTTATTAATTTGTCACCTCTGATAAACAGTTACGGAAGGTGAATGGATTGAATTTTGGTTTTAAGTTTTTAGATATTGGATTTCATTTAACCATTTAGAGCTTAGTGATTTGTCGATTTTGCGTTTGGATTTATACTTAATTTGAGTTAATTTGATTTGAAATTAATAACATTTTGATGAAAGTATCCTCCGACAAAACCTTCATTCAACACATCCGGATCGATGATTTGAACATTCATACTATAATTTGATAATTTTATTTTGAGATTAAACCCTTCAATCTACAATCATCATCATGACTCAGTAACTCGTTTTGTTAGCAGAGGATGCCTACAACTTGCATTTAGAAATTTGAATTTGAGATACTGATTTAAAATTTGAACAATAATCCTCTCTTGTTGAAATCTACGCCGCCACAACCATGTATTTAAATATTTATATTGCAATTTGATACTTTCATTTTAAGATAACCCTCCGATTGAAATCTACAATCATAATCATCATCGTATAGACTTTGTCAAACTTTCCTCGCTTTGTCTCGGAGGATCGGTTTATAATTAGAACTTGTGATTGCATTTACCATCTTAAAATGGAGAGTCTATAATTTTAAATATAAAATTTCTCCGTTAAAATTATTGATGGTCGTATGCAAATGTAAAGTAAAATTACTCTCTTAATGATTGAACACTCAACTTATAATCAATCCTGTTTACTCCTATTCATACTAGGAGGATTGGATTGAGTATGTGGGTTTTATGACTTCACCATATAGATAAAGCGGCCCATTCGATTTTTATTTTATTTTATTAAATTTTATGCAATTTAGAAAATTTGCACATTTTACGATGTATTTGAAACTAAGCTCAAGACGCTTCTCGTGAATTATGTAAATCGCTTGAAATCACTTGCACACTTCTTTAAAGTACCATATTTGAATTGATTTCTTGCTCAATGATGTGCATGTTCGATTAGTTTGCAATGCTAAGTTGGTTGCAATAATTTGAGTATTAAATCACATCGTAATGCGTGCAAATATCAATCTTTTCAAATTATTTGTATGTGTCCCATCATGAAAAGCATAAACATGAGATAGCTTGTTGCATATGTAGGGTTCAAGCTTTTCATGATTCTCAATAACATACCATTACTTGCATTTGTTTCTCAATTCGTTGAATTCTACATGTTTGATAAATTTTTTTTGCGGTCATTTATAAACTTTTAAGTTCACCGAGTATGATCAAGTTTTCTTGCAAGCCTTATTTGAATTTCGTTCTTGCTCAAAAGTGAACTTTCAAGTCCATCACCAATCCCTTTTAGGTCAATTCTATATTTATTTGGGATCTTTTGCTTTCTCTTATCATCGACGCAATGATTCAAGCCAATTATTTCCAGCTCATCAATGGGCTATTTTATCTTGCTTTAGCATATAATCGCCATGAAAATTATTTGATATAATTTTTATTTTAACTTTCAAGTATTTATTTAACAATTGCAATTTATTCTTTTTTTACCACATTTATGTTCGAAATTGCATCTTAATTGTGTTAATTCTAATTTCATTGTAAATAAAATTTTTGAAAATTTTGCCAGTATTTTAGAAAAATTTCGGCATCACCTCCCCAAGTCGGAGAGATTTTTACCGAAACTTAGGCCTGCCCACCCGTTTAAAAAGACGCGCACGGGTGGTATTTTGCAATACCGTGGCCGTATAAGCTCCAACTTACCCGTCTAAAAGCATAGGCTCTTTGAATACCTGCATAAAATCAAACACAACATATATTGTACATCCACATATATTTTATGCATTTGCGAGGCGACGATAATAATCGACGAGATAATATGAAATCTCTCTTTTTTATTTCACACATTTTTTCTCTGTTTTTTTTTTTTGAAATGAGAGAGAGAGAGACGCTGGCTGAAGAGGGGCAGTGAATGTTTGGGTTGCTTGTTGCTTGGGGTGTGCTGCTAGCTAACGTGAAATGAAGAAGAGAACATAGCTGAGCTCGGCACATGACATGATTGGACGGCGAGGAGGAATGGATTTGGAGATTCACGTGGAGATGAAATAGATGGCTTGAAGTGGAGTTCAGATGAAATAGATGGCTTGATGTGGAGTTCAGTGGCTGGCTAGCCGACATGGAGAGTATGGGTGAAAAAAAATGGAAATGCGAGAGATGGAGCAGTTGTTGGACAGCTAAGCTACTAGGATGTGGTTTACAGTTGAAGACAACCCAAGATAAATGGAGTAGTGAGAAGAGAAGGTGGTGGAAGGGTTGGAGCTCAGGTTGACGACGAGCACCAGGAAGAGAGGCAGCTGTTGTCTTCTTAAGTCGCTTGAGCTTTCTGGATTGAGGAGAGAGTGATTGCTTTATTTAGAATGAGAAAGGAGTTCGGTGGTAGAGACTTACTGATAGAGAGTGTGGGGGTTGGTGGGCTGACCGAACAATGACGAGGGGCTCAGTTGAAAATTCACGTGATGAAAATAAGAGCCGAAGAGAGGGAGCAGTGAAAATTGGGAGAGAACTGTGCAGGAAGACAGATTGAGGAGAGAGTGATTGCTTTCTTTAGCATGAGAAAGGAGTTCGGTGGTAGAGACTTGCTGATAGAGAGTGAGGGGTTGGTGGTCTGACCGATCAAAAGACGAGGGCGCTCGTTGAAAATTTGCGCGAGGAAAATAAGAGCCGAAGAGAAAATTGGGAGAGAACTGTGCAGGAAGACGGAACCGAAAATCCTTAGGAGATCTGTTGGGTAGTGCTTCTAGTTCTCACTTTTTAATTACTTTTTTAGTTTTTTTTTTATTTTGACTAGGAAAAGATGTGATGAACGATGGAGGGTACGAGGCAACGGCGGAGCAGCGTGTGAAATCTCATAAAATCAGGATCACGACTTATGAATGAGCTGTTTCATTTATGGGATAAGATATTTAATTGAGTTTCACGGATGATTAATACGTGTATTTCAGTTAAAAGCCCATGAATTTCTCATGGCCCAATAAATTCAAAAGCCCACTACATCTTATCAATTTTAGATTTCTGTTTTACATACAAGGATATATAGATTCAAAACAGATTTGATTAAACTTAATACTTCTGTCACTTCAGCTTTATTATAACAAATAAGAATTTAATCTAATTCAATTTTTATAATGTATATAATAACTGATAACTTAAACAAGCGTATTAATTTTAATTTCAATTTAATTCAACTTAATTTGATTTTCTTGAATAATAATAATAATATAATATATATATATGTATAATGATAATACTTGTATTAAATATCTATCATAAATTAATTTTAATTTTAGCTTTAATTTGATTTAGTGTGTTTAATTTTATTTTATTTTTATATGATCGTTATTCTTTTTCTCTTTTTTTTTTTGCAAGGTTCATCGTTCTTCATGCACCTTGAATTTTGTGCCACAACTTCGTATACTTAGATAATTGTTCATTTCACATTAGTGTATTATCGCATGCAAAATGGATGTCTAATCTAAGTATATTTTTTAATATTTCGGACATGTCGGAGTATCTCATTTTGCGAATGGACATTGTTTAAATATTTCAGGGTCAAATTGAGAGAATTTCAGTTCAAATAGTGCGATAATGCATCTATTTGCTTGTCACTCATATAGAGTCATCCAAATTGATCATGAACATTCTCATTTGATAGGTTTTGGCGTTCGATGCTAACGTCGCGATCAATTTCGTGAATGAAGTTTGGGCCGCGCTCTTCCGGCCTCGATATGCGCATGCGCATCGGCGCCTTTTCTCGATCGGTCAACCAAATTGTGCAATATGTATATCGATCAATTCGACGTTTTGAATGCGATGGCGAAGTCTGATCGGAGATCATTTCGATTAGTTTCGGTGATGTCCAGTGTATTTCAGCTTCGATTTGCGTATTATTACATTCGATGTCCGTCGACTGTCTTGTGAGATCGAGTCGACTTATGGTGTATGCATAGAGGTCAATAGATCCTTGATGTAATCTTATTTTGACTTACAACTATTTGATAACTCCGCAGCTACTTTTAATATTTGTTATCTCTCCACCATAAACATGTCTTTAATAAATTTAATATGCATCTGACATACTTTGTTTTGCTAATGCACACCAAATTAACTACTGGATCATACGCCTTAAAAAAAAATCATATGAAGGTTCTTGCTTTGTTCTCTATATTTTTTTGATTAAAATTAAAATTAAAATTGTTGGTTCTAAGCTTGGATAAGAATTGTATATAGATGATGTTAGATTAATGGACAATTATAAAACTTATACTAAATTTGTAAATGAATCTTAATTTGAATATTTTGAAATCCTATTGCTTTAATGCTTCAACTGACCCAAAGATGTTTTCTTTTCTATCCAGCTTTTGAGTCAGTTGGTATGCTTTGCTTCCAGTGTTGTTCATAACTGTTTTAATATTTTGTATTGTTTAGGTTGATTATTTTTTTATGCATATGCCTTACAATTGGTACTTTATATGCATTTGTGTTTAAGTATTTTTGAATTCAAGGCATGTGCTGTCCAGCTTATTCAACATTGGTTGCTCCTCATTCTTGTTTGTAGCTTTGCCTAGTGTTTATAATTGCGCTTAATAATATAGAAGTATGGTGCACTTTTTTTTCTTCATTTTATTCTTATTTTGCTATATTAATTTTGTAACTTCCAGTTTTAGCGGATGGTGCTCTTTTAGATTTTATATTCTTTTTGAGGCTGAAATTGTTTTAGTTTAACTGCATATGTTTGCGTAGAGATATTGTGGGGTCTTTATAACCGTCTAGCTGAGGTCAGGGTACTGATTGATTCTTTTTGATTGAACAGATACCTCAATTTGTTTTGGAAGCTGACTTCTTAGGAAAACGTCCGATGGTTGCTTTGCACGCAACCTCAGAGAGGCTGCAATGTCTGTTTCTCCGAGTTGCTGAGGAGATGGATGTAACAATTGGAGAAGAGGTTATAGTATTGATTTGAGGATTGCAGTAGCAAAAACTATTTTGAAGTAAGCGTTTTCAAATTCCTTTGCCTATTTACGCATTTGTTTGGTTATTTATTTTATATATGCTTGGTGTAATGACATTTGATTGCAGCATAAAATTTCATTTATATAATTATTATTAAAATACACTATTTTGCTTAATTTTTATCAGGTACCTAACTGATGGTATGCTTTTAAGAGAAGCAATGGCTGATCCACTTTTGGAGAGGTATAAGGTGATTATCCTTGATGAGGCTCATGAGCGAACCTTAGCAACAGATGTTCTTTTTGGTCTTCTCAAAGAGGTTCTAAGAAATAGGCCTGATCTAAAGTTAGTTGTCATGAGCGCAACTCTTGAGGCTGAGAAATTTCAAGGGTATTTTAATGGAGCTCCACTAATGAAGGTACCAGGAAGGCTGCATCCTGTAGAGATCTTCTATACTCAAGAGCCTGAGAGGGATTATTTGGAAGCTGCAATTAGAACTGTAGTACAGATACACATGTGTGAAACCCCTGGCGACATTCTTGTTTTTCTCACGGGAGAGGAGGAGATAGAGGATGCCTGTCGGAAAATCACAAAGGAAATCAATAATTTGGGCGATCAAGTTGGCCCTATTAAAGCGGTCCCTCTCTATTCTACTTTGCCGCCAGCATTGCAACAGAAGATATTTGAGCCTGCTCCAGCTCCTCTAAAAGAGGATGGTCCACCGGGACGGAAGATTGTGGTATCTACCAACATTGCAGAGACATCTCTGACCATTGATGGCATAGTTTATGTTATTGATCCAGGTTTCTCAAAACAAAAGGTTTATAATCCACGAATTCGTGTGGAGTCATTGTTGGTTTCTCCAATTTCAAAGGCAAGTGCTCATCAGAGATCAGGGCGTGCTGGTCGAACACAACCTGGGAAATGCTTTAGACTGTACACTGAAAGAAGTTTTAATGGTGATCTACAACCCCAGACCTATCCTGAAATTCTCAGGTCAAATCTGGCAAACACAGTTCTTACATTGAAGAAACTTGGAATTGATGATCTTGTTCATTTTGATTTTATGGATCCTCCTGCTCCTGAGACCTTGATGCGTGCCTTGGAAGTTTTAAACTACTTGGGTGCTCTAGATGATGATGGAAACTTAACTAAGCTGGGTGAAATCATGAGTGAATTTCCATTGGATCCGCAGATGTCGAAGATGCTTGTTGTTAGTCAAGAGTTTAATTGTTCCAATGAAATTCTATCAATTTCAGCAATGCTATCAGGTATATCCATCTTTTATTTCTTCTAATGTTTTTATACTCTTGGTAGTCCTCAATGATTAGTATAGCTGTGAGAGAATTAGTGCACTCAATGAATAACTTGATGCTTATTAGTTGAAGGCTCATTTAGATTCGTTTATTTATATAACTGAACATACTTGAATAAAATTTTAAATGCTCATATAAATGAATGAGTTTGAATGTTGACCCGCTTGTTCATCTATGATAGTGAATATACTTGTTTGTTTAACAAATAGCTTATTAAGAACTCTATAAAATGATCATTAATGATGATTTAACTGCTTATTTGTTGAGTTATTTTATGTTATTGCATCAACATTTTTTATATTATATGTAGTTTAAAATTTTGGATATCATTAGAGGTATAAATAAGAGGAAAATATCAAGCAAATATCTACATGCATAGATTAAATTTTTTTCTTATTACTAATTAAGCATTATCTAACAACATAAATAATGCCTACTGATTACGTAAATTTTGATTAAAATATGTAAATTCAATTATGCCTAGTATTATGGTTATATGTTTAGTATGAGCATTAAACATATAATTAATTAGGCTCGATTATAAGTTGAATTTGATAAGAAAATTAATAACCAAGTTTGTATGAGAATTTAAAATTTGGATCATGTTCTGATGTTCGTACTTGCTTCAATCTCAATAAAGAAATAAATGAAGGAGCTGCTTGACTTGGTCCGTAATGATTAGAAAGATTTTAGTTCATCTAATGCAGCGGGAATTTATATATGGTACAATCTTGAAATGACATCAATATAATAAGATATTTGATGCATTATACCAGCACTTCCCTTCCACACTTTCCTCCATCGTTTCAACTTTTGTCTATTTCAGTGGGCAAAGAAGTTAAACTAATTTTTTAACATTTTAGTAATTGCCCACTTGCATGTGTTCCTTTCTGTGTATATTTGCTCACTGAGCTTGTTGTCAGTAGTTGTATGGTTGCCATACTTTCGTCTAGGTTTAATAGCTGTTGATCGGCGTACCCATAGAATTTTTCGGAGTAAGTGCTGATGCATAGAGTTCTAGTTTCTCAGTTATTTTCTTATGAAGCAGTGTTGGTCTCGCCTGTATGCATCTGCTGACCTACTATGGGCCTCCTCTGTGATAACAATTCTTTCTATAGTACCCAATTGCTTTGTGCGGCCTAGGGAAGCTCAAAAAGCTGCTGATGAAGCAAAGGCTCGGTTCGGTCACATTGATGGGGATCACTTAACTCTTTTAAATGTGTATCACGCATACAAGCAAAATAGTTAAGTTAATCAACTTCTGTTATGTTCCTTTCTCCCTTTTGCTTGCCAAACTAGGCTTTTTTCCTTACCAAGTGTCTGTGTTGATGACAGATGAAGATCCTTCATGGTGTTTTGATAATTTTATAAACCAAAGAGCACTAAAGGCTGCTGATAATGTGAGGCAACAACTTGTGCGAATTATGGCCAGATTCAACCTCAAGCTTTGCAGCACGGACTTCAACAGCCGTGATTATTATGTAAATATAAGAAAAGCATTGCTTGCAGGATACTTTATGCAGGTAGCTCATCTAGAAAGAACTGGGCATTACTTGACAGTGAAGGATAATCAGGTACGTTATTTTGCTTCGAGCATCTTCTCTCATAAATGAACTTCTTCTGGTTCATAATTCCATGTTTCTTTTTTCTGTTTTGTTAATTGCAGGTTGTTCACCTTCATCCTTCAAACTGTTTAGATCACAAGCCAGAGTGGGTAATCTACAATGAATACGTTCTAACCAGCAGGAACTTTATTCGCACAGTTACGGATATTCGTATGAGTGGTATGAAATATTTGTTTATTGCTTGTTGATTTAATGAGTTTTTCTTTAATGCAAATGATGTTGGGTTATTTGTGACAATCAATAAGCTAAACCAAGCTTCGTGTAAACAATATCTATAGGATTTGATTGGAGAGGTTTTAATTTGAACAAGTTTGAAATGAAAAAAAGTCAAACTTATCTTCATCGCTTGGTGAAATCAATTGGGTTTTGGCATCACTTTGGAGCCACTTTCTTATTGTATGGCAGAGTGCAAGTGTCTATCATTCAACGGATGGATGGTTGTGCTAATCTGAAGTTCTTAATTGTATTGTCTCCTTTGTGTTCTTCAAGGACACATGATAAAAAACATGTGTAAGGGGATGTTACTATATTACTCTAGTATGAATCATCATAAAGAAAAAAACTCGAATTTACCAACCAAATTATTCTCCATTGACTGCATGCTCTCAGTTTACATATTCTGATAAATAAATGGTTGAATTTGTCCATTTTGACATTATATAATGAGAGATATTGGCATAAAAAGCACTAGATTTCACTTCTTTTTGTTGGCAACAGTAAGTTTGGTGGACTTGGTATTAGATTGAATATTTAATACCTTATAATTTGTCCGTGGTGATAGATTACTACCTTTTTAAATAAGACTTGATCTTTTGGCGGCCTGTCATTAGCCACATTGTTGGCTAATGGTTGGGTGGGAATGCCACAGTTGACCCATCTATCCTATTAATATTTATTGGAAAATTTAGAAGTTATGTCACAAAGTAGCATTACCTCTAAGAGTATATTTGAAGTGGTTTTTTCACTGTTTTACTTTTCAGTCTGTTGTCATATTTATATTTGGCCATTGCTTTTTTGTTATGTTTTCTACAATTTTGTGGGGGGAAGCTGCTCTTTATGACTAGGGGTGCATTTAGGGCAGGTGGAAAACACATGTAGGTGCTCTTTGAGAGTCGCTTTCTGGAGAATTTGTGATGAAAGTTATGTTTTTTAATCTTACCTGTTACCGTGAAGTGGATGCCAGAAAACTATGGTTTGATTTTTTTAAAATAAAAAAATTTGTAATACCCAACATAATTTTTTAGACATCAACTTTTTCTATAACAACTTCAACAGTATTTTTTATCTTTCTAAATTGACTCTAGATTTTCCAGTGTTATAGCTTTAAGAAAATTGCTCCTAAACTAATTCAAAAAAGTAAATATTTAATAATATTCAGAACAATTTTAAAAAATATTATTTTCCCATAATAGCTTTATAACTACCTTTTTAACACCTCTCAACCTCAGGCATATCCCAAGTTGTAAAGACAAGTATTGTTTTATTTTGCCATAGAAATACAAATTTATGTATTTTCCACCTCTATGTAATAGTGTAATTCTCCCTCGAATTTCTGCACGTCTTCTTCTCTATCAACAGTAACATTATATATTTGTTTAACTTCTAATTCATTACTTGGTAGCTGTGTTCATTTTTTCTATTATAATTGAAGCCAAATGCTTGTAATTTATTTTTTCAGTATTATTTTTATGTAGCTTAAAGTCTTAGAAATTTTAATTATGAATCACTGTATTTTTTTTATAATATTCTGTTGACGTTGGTACCATATGCAGGTTAATTGACATAGCTCCACACTATTATGATCTCATTAACTTTCCCTCATGTGAGGCAAAGCGAGTTCTGGAAAGGCTGTTCAATAAGCGTGAGAAAGACAGACAAGATAATAAGAACAGGAAGTAACTAAACGATCTGGATTGAACCACAGATTGACATACTATCTACTCCATGTAATAGAAGCATTAGGTGCTCTTCTTTCTTACCTTTGAATTTCTTTCTACTTAGCTATAGATCTCTATATACTACTAGTTGAATGAACAAATTAAGGTTCACATTTATATTTTCTGCTCGCATTATTTTTCTGTTTCTTGTATGAAGTTGGTTAAATTCTATGGAGACTGACCTCTGTAAATTATATTTAATACCAGAACCCATCTAAAACAACATGTTGAACATTTATTTTATCATAATGATTGCTCATCCAGTTTCTTTTCGTACCAAATGTCTTCCATAATCTTAGTTGATGTTTTCATACGTATCTTGATTTTTTTTTTGCAGAGATATCTTTTAGTTGTGTGAAACTGAACTGTTCTTAATTGTATGATTATTTTAATTGCCATGCGATTTTCTATATGATATGCCCTGTTTATTGATTGTCTTCATTGCTATGCTATTTTACAAACCTTAAGTGTAATTGTTGGATGTTGGAAATACTGCTTAATTATTTTGTCAACTGGAGCGTAGATGGGTGATCCCAACAGCAGGTTTTAAGGTAATTGGCCCGGTTTCATATTATTGTTTGCTACAATGTGCTGATAGAATGCTAACCTTTTGGGCAACTAATGCCGACATGTCACGCCCCAAATTGTGCCAGGATGTTTGCTCCAATCTCTTGGGAGTGAGGCAGTCAAAGGATTTTAGGAGACTCTATAATACTTCAGAATAGTATAGAAGTTCATGGAATAGTCTGAAACTTGTTGGAACTTTCCAGAGAAGTATGGATAAGTAGAAATAAATTGAAGTATTCTAGAACTCTCTATGCATACGAATAAACTATTATATTCTAGAATGTTCTTGGTGGAAGATGTAGGTTTATAAATAGGGCACATTCCCTTCATTTATATTCAACTTCTGGAAACTCAAAGTGTATCCTGAGCCTTGTAAGCCTCCTTTTATTCAGTGGAAGGTTTTTTCTTATTGAAGTCCTCTTGTTCTATCAAGTATTCTCGCGTTAAAATTGACATTTGTAAGGCTTACTTAACACAAGCGAAGTGTGCTAAAGCTGCACAACTAGCTTGCTAAAAATTTAGATCGAGAGTGATTGAAACAACTCCAGTCGTCATCAGAAAGCTCCTATAAGCAAGCATTTGTTAGTTCAGACTGACCACATACTTATATAAGGTGCAATTATTTAACATTAACAAAATTAATCGATCAGCATCGTTCACACAGTATGACAAGTATTGTATCTGGATCCTGTCGTCTTTGCCTTCTATTGATGTATCTCTATTTGTGCTTCCACCAGCTTGTCTTTGGTACCTCTTATCTCTACTAAGAAAAGGAAGATGGCATAGTCGTTAGCTTAGCTTGGCACCCTAATGACTAGTCCCATAGGCTCATTACTTTTTGCGCACTTAACCTCTATGTGCTTGCTACTCAAGTACTTGTTATAGTTACTCAAACATAGTTATCTAGTTATTTCTTGAGTTCAATCTCTTGCAATGCAAGAAGAAAATTAGTATTGGATTATAATAAAAAGCTAAATGAATGAAATCATTCTATTTTCTTAGAAAGAGGAAGAGGAAGAGGAAGGTTCGCCATTCTTGTGACATTTGTAGCCCTTCATTATAATTTGTCTTGAGAATCTCTGTAAAGTTATCAAGAAGAGCAATCAAAATGATGTGTAGAGTTTATGATGCATCAATTTCATATTTCAAACAACACAAAATATATTACAAGACGAGAATCATTAAATTAGTAAACAAAAATAGATTGCTTCACAATCAGTTTGGTTTCATGCCAAGTAGTTCTACTATGGATGCTATACATTTGTTAAGAGGTTTGATGGAGAAGCATAGAGAAAGTAAGAAGGATCTACATATGATATTTATTGATTTAGAGAAAGCTTATGATAAAGTCTCAAGAGATGTTCTTTGGAGAGTTCTAGAACATTAAAGTTAATATTTGTTATATTCAAGTCATTAAGGATATGTATACTAGAGTTACTTGTGTCCAAACACAAGGAGATTGACAAATATTTTCCTATTTCAAATTGGATTACATCAAGGATCAACATTAAGCCCTTATCTTTTTACTTTAGTTATGGATGTTCTTACGAGGCATTTACAAGAAGATGTACCTTGGTGTATGCTTTTCATGACATTCTTCTTGTTGATAAGACTAGAGAGTTCAACAAACTTGAATTATGGAGGTCAACTTAGAGTCTAAAGGTTTTGTTTAAGTAGATCTAAAACTGAATATATGGAGTGTAATTTTAGTTGTAGTTTTAAGAAAGTGACTTTAGGTGATCAAGTCATTAATAAGAGTGAGTTTATGATATTTAGGTCTATTGTTCAAAATGATGGTGAAATAGATGGAGATGTTATTAGTAGAATTCAAGTTGGATGGTTGAAGTGGAGGAATGCATCCTATTATGTGATAGAAAAGTTCCACTTAAAATTTAATAAAATTTTTATAAGATGGTGAGTAAGACCGCAACGAATTTACAGAATGTCACAATAAATAAAGCATAAAGACTAAGCTAAGTGTTGTTACAGAATGGCGACGCTCAGTGGATGAGTGGCTTTATTCTTAGAGATAGAATGCAAAATAGTATGTTCTCCGGAAAAAGTAGAGAAGTAGATAAGATTAGGTAGAATGCCTTAGATGGTTTTGGCCACATAAAGCATGCCGTCTCAGATGACCCAATTGTGAGAGTAGATGATTAGATTTGCTTTATGTTAAGAAAGGTAGACCTAAAAGACTTGGTTAAGATGTATAAAAATGATCTAAGATATCGAATTAAATGAGAACAATAATAGACACAATGGAGGCAGAAGGATTCACGTATTTAACCCCACCCTAGCTGACATTATATATTGGTTGTTGTCAGATATATATATATATATATATATATATATATAATAGGACAAAATTTATGATGGATAAAATAACTTCTGAAAAACACCTACAGCCTCAGAAGAAATCCAAAATGAGATAATTTCTCTTTTTTGAGATGATAAAACAAGTAGAACCAGATAGATATATTCACTGTTATTTAGCTATTCAAGTGAAAGTGTGTTCTATCGTCTTGAAGTAGTGTTCTATCTTCTTTTGCTTGAGCCACACAAATCAGTCTCCTTTATGTAGCCGCATTCTATTATGTCTTGGAGAGGGAGGGAGGCCAACTTCTTTGAGGAGAAGCTGACATTTTCTCTTGGCAGATTTTATTTCCATGGCACATCTCTTCCTTTGCCTTCAGCTCCTTTGAGATTAGTCATTTTACATGCATATATTACCACCCCTCTCTGTCCTCCTTGTTTGTGGAGAAATTATTACGTGTGGAGTTTGGATTGTTTGAATTAGTGTATTAGTTTTGTACATATTGTGGATGACCTAAAAAGATTTAGTTAAGATGTATAAAAGTGACTTTAGTATACTTGAATTAAATGAGAATTCGACACATAATAGGACACAATGGAAAAGAATGATTCATGTAGCTGACCGACCCCACATAGCGGGATAAAGACTTCTTATTGTTGTTGTTGTTGTGTATATATTCAGAAAGCAAGTAGTAGATTCATATACACACAAGAAAGTTAATACATAATAATTCAGATCGTCCAGATTCTGCACGGAATTATTTCTCTTGTTTGTGTGGTATATCTTTTTTTTTTTTTTTTTTTGGCCTTCATGGTTGTGAAAAAGTCCCTATTTGTCATTGTGATTGTGGTTTAGGGTTTGGCTCCTCTTATTTGTAGACTTTAGGAGATCCCAAAGGGGAAGGATTTGCATGCATGCCATATGATTCTTATGTTATTTATATATATAGTATTTAAAAGTTGATATTTATAATTAGAATACCTTCTCTATATGTGAAAACATATATTCTCTTTTAAAAAATTATAATAGTAATATTTTTAATGTGATATTAAACATTTGAAGGTCATGCATGTAAATATCAAAGTTTTTTGTTATGTATATGTGGTGTATATGTAAATTCATCAAAGAGAAAAATGTGAAATATGCCATGGTGTATTAGTCAATGGATTTCATCAATTTTTGAGATATTCGAGTAAATTTAATCTCAAACTCATGCACAATGCATGTACAATAGTTTAAATTTAAGTTCTATTGGTTGAAAAATTAAGTTTTTAATCATTAGACTTCGATGTTTTGCACTACATCATCATTTTTAATGATATCTATCAGTAAGTTCTATCCACTAACATTTGTGACTATCATGTATTTTGAATGAGAGAGAGAGATCTTTTCTCACTAAGAAAATGCTCTATTTTTTAATTATTCATGATGATTTTTTGACTAAGAAATTAAATAAATTTTTTGGAAAATTTATTTTTTCATGAGAATTTCGGATGGAGTTGTTGAAAAATAAACTGTTGCTAAAAAAATGTGAGTAAAATTCATTGTAATATATTAATCTCTGACAGATTTTTCTTAATAAGTTGAGCTATTGAGAAAAATTCATCATAAGCTGTGATGAATATTTAATTGTAGTTATTAGAGAGATTATTATATGTGAAATTTACATATAATTTTATATCAAATTTTAATAATATAATATTATCTAATAGTATAATATTATGTAAAATTTAATTAATATATAATTATTATATATTAGTTCTGTTATGTATTGATATAATATTAATTATATGATAATATATAATATTTATATGCATATTAATATATAGTATTTTATAGTATGAAGTATTTGTGTATTAGTTAAAGTTAAATGACATTATTAGAGTTTATATATACTATATTTGAACTTTGCATGTAATAATTTTTTTAACTATTATGCTACAATTTATTTAAATTTAGCTATATAAGAAACTCAATAATTAATTTTTTATTTTTTAAGTATTTTTTATTTTTGATTTTTTACAAAAAGTGAGGGAAAAACTCATTTTTCATTATGAGAGCAAAACAATTAAAAAAAAGAGAAGGGAGCTATAAAAGTGAAATATACAAATATATATATATATATATATCATAGAAGGATTAGATAATTTGAGTTCAACTTCAACATATAAATTATCTCCTATGATTAATTATATTTTTAAATATTAAGTTATTGGAAAACTTAATTAAAGGTATTGCATTATTTGAGAATATAAGAGGATCAACATTACAAAATATCATAATGTAGTTCAAAGCATGGTAAACTAAGCATTATCTTTCTCTAAAATAAAATTTAGAAATTTGGAAATATTTTAATTTAATTTAATTTTATTTTGGATTAAACTGATTTTTTATGTTTTATTGAAATATAAATATAAATTTATTTATTAATTTATGCTAGATGAATAATAATTTTAAAATTAGCTAACCAAATCATTATTGAGAGTACTTAGGCTATTTGATCAAGATTCAATAGCTACTAGAACTTCTATAATCATTGCCAATGATTGGAAATAAGATGGATGTGAAATATTGTCAACTATTTTTATCAAATTAAATCGCGAAGAAATTGTTAGATATAAGCATTACCTAATTAAGAGTGACTTAAGTAGACTAGCGCCATATGCGATGCCATATGAGCCATTTGATCATCAAACCCTAGATCAAACGGCTTCTAACCGTCGTTCCAACCATTAGGAACTCTTAAGGTTTCATATAACAAGAAATGTAAACCTAGGTCAAGGTTTAGGTTTGACCTATTGTAGGGTTTAGGTTTGATTAAGACCTAAGTTTCAACTAGGTTTCGACTTGGATAGGGTGAGTTTTGATTCTTTGATATAACTAGGGTTGATTATGGATTGACCAAATTATTAAAATGATCCAAAATTAACGAATGAGTCAACAATATCTTTAGAGTCGAGTGAGTCAAACCAAAGACCAACGCACCTAGTTGACTTTTATGAGATTCATATATTTGCTAAGATAGGCACTTAATAGGTTGAGTTGACCAATTGTTGACTAGGGGTGATTAGATTAATTATATTTGTTAGCCCAAACTCACATAATATCCATAAAAACAATATGTGGCCACTTAAGGCACAAGAGAGGTGAGTGAGTGACCACCAATAAAGCCTAGTGTTCACTAAACCAAATCATTTCAACTTAAGAGACCACAAGCCATTGTTAAAATACCTATGTTCTACTTTAAGTAGAAAGAGATGAACAAAGCCAATTTTGTTGATGGTTCATTACTTGTTCACCCTATACAAACTCTTTGATCAATCAATTTTCATATCTCAACTGAGAGCTGCTCTCAAATCAGGTGTTTCTGACATAAAATTATCAAAATTCAGCAAAGACTTGATGTGTGAAGTCTCTTTGGGCATTGATGCAGTAAGGACCTGCTCATCATTCACATATAAAATATATCAGACAAAGTGCTGAATCAAGGAAGGCTTTCATATGGAAAAGAAGATGGAATTCTGAGAAGAAATTAACCTCATGGCTAGTTTCAGTGATGAGAACTTCATCCTCAATTCTGATACCGACGCCTCGATATCTGCGCCTTATTTCAGAATGTTAATCAGTATAAATAGCACAAAATAACATTTGAATTTTATGAAATTAATGACAGATGCATCTGAACACAACACCTCTCTGGTGCATTGAAGGAGAGGGGAATGTAGATTCCTGGTTCAATTGTTATAACCTGCAATTGCAATTAGTTTATATCAGAGGCAGGGACGAAAATTTGAATACTCGTGCACCGTGTGAGGGCAGAAAGGAGAAGGGCAAAAATAATTTTTTAAGGAAGAACAAATGAATAATTTGTCCACCTCCTATAACATAAATTATAAAATTTAGGAGGGGAGGTGAGCCACAACATAGACATTAAATTTCAAGTAAATATCATTTTACTTACAACACCTGGTTGTAACGGCCGATTGTTGCTAATTGTAGCACAGTCATGGATATCCATTCCTAAATAATGACCTGCTCCATCAAGTGAAAAAAAATATTAGTCTATAATGGTAATTCTACATGAAGAATGGACTTCAAAATATAGTTAGAGAACAAAATGTTGAGGCAATGTAGTAATGGATATATATAGGCTAGCAGAAAAAGCAAATGGATGAGAGCATAAGAAATATTACAAAGTTTTAGCTAAGTGACCTATAGAAGTTGGATTTAGCTTATGGTATGCATAGCTTTTTTCATCTTTGAGGATTCCAAGTTGCTTGCAGCCTCTCCTCAGCATTTGATCCTGCAATAAAATGGGGATTGGAGAAAATATAACATGCAAGCATTATTTGTTTGAAACAAATATATGCGGAAAAATGAAATGCAATTACTGATAGAGATCAATAATAGGTCACCACATATAGATTTCACCATGGTGTGCCTCTTGATCATGGGAGGAAACTTTCAATCAAGAATAGTCTATAGACTTTACAATGCTTTACTTTTAGTAGCAACAATTTAGATACAATATAGTTTAGAGAGGAAAAATATAACACTATTAGCTCAGCTCAAATTATGTGGGAATGAAGACAAATATGATCAAGATCCTGTGATGTTGTTAACATGAGTGGTCATGGATCCTAATTAACTCCATTTGTAGAGGTATTTGACTCAATCTAACTAAAAGTCCTAATTAATAATCTTGAATTATATTGTGTAAAGAGACCTTATCAGCATAAGGGAACATGCCTACACTAATAGAGGACTATATGCCTAATTCTAATATTATGACTTGGCTCGGGGGAGCTTGGAGTATTGAAGCAGGAATGGATGGTCGGGCAGGTAATTTAAAACATTCTCAAATTATTGTAATAAAAATGAACTAATTTTATGTCATGAGTCGCAACTAGTGCATGGTGTACCCTTCTTGCAAAACTTGGTGTCTTTAAATTCTCTTGAGTCTTGGCAGGATAGAATCACAAATATTTAATCCGTTAATCAACATCAAGGAGGCATCTTTAGCTTACTCTACTTTAGCTTCTTATACTTCTTGAGCTCATGTTTCTATGGTCCTCATCTCTCAAAAAAAAAAAGAAAAAAAAAAAAAAAAATCACAAGACTTCATGTCCCTTTTGCCCTATTGCAAGCCTGCATCCCTTGTTGAACTCACTCAAACCCCATTATTTCTTGCTAAAGAGGATCTTTTGTAGTATTATTCAACACTTGATGTTGTTGTTGATTGTGTTCTCTTTATTCTTGGTGTCTTGTTTATTTGTCAGCATTTTCCTTACGTTTTTTCAATCTCTCGAGCAATTTGGTTGTTTTAAGGCTACTCAGTTGAGTAGATGGGATTAACTCATTATTAACAAGTGGAGTTGGCATATGTGTAAACGTTTGGAATTAAGACAGCTTTCCAAATTTCTAGAGTTTGAGAAATTAATCCATGCTGTAAATTATCACATAATGAGATGATTTTGGATGGTGATGGATGAGATGATCATATGTATAATCATCATAAGAGTGTTGGGAATAATTATATGCACAACATCAAGATAAATTATGATCCAATGTAATCACAACAACAACAACAACAACAACAAGCCTTAATCCCACTAGGTGGGGTCGACTACATGAATCCTTCGTCATGTGTCCTATTATGTGTCAAATTCTCATTTAATCAAGTATACTAAGATCATTTTGATACATCTTAACCAAGTCTTTTAGGTCTACTACCTTTCTTAACATGAAAATCTAATGATCTACTCCCCTAATCATCTGACGGCCGACGCTTTATGTGGCCAAACCATCTGGGCGACTCTCCTAATCTTATCTACCATTGGAGACTAACTTTTCCTGAATATACTCATTTTGCATTCTATCTCTAAGAGTAAAGCCACTCATCCACCTAAGCATCCTCATCTCTCAACACTTAATTTAGTCTTATGCTTTCTTTTATTGGCCAACATTCTCGCACCATAAGTCAGTCTTACCACCATCTTATAAAATTTTCCTAGTTTAAGTGGAACTTTTCTATCATATAATATGCCGATGCATTCCTCCACTTCAACCATCCAACTTGAATTCTACTAATAACATCTCCATCTATTTCACCATCATTTTGAACAATGAGCCTAAATATCAAGCCACTCTTAGTAATGACTTGTTCACCTAATATCACAACATTACCACTAGAATTTCTATAACTAAAATTACACTCCATATATTCAATTTTAGATCTACTTAGACGAAAACCTTTAGACTCTAGAGTTGACCTTCATAATTCAAGTTTCTATTGGACTCCCTCTCTAGTCTTATCAACAAGAAGAACGTCATCAGCAAAAAGCATACACCAAGGTACATCTTCTTGTAAATGCCTAATAAAAACATCCATAACTAAAGTAAAAAGATAAGGGCTTAAAGCTGATCCTTGATGTAATCCAACCAAATAGGAAAAATATTTTGTCAATCCTCCTTATATTTGGACACAAGTAAATGCTCTAGTATATACATATCCTTAATGACTTGAATATAACCAATATTAACTTCTTTCTGCTCTAGAACTCTCCAAAGAACATCTCTTGAAACTTTATCATGTTTTCTCTAAATCAATAAATATCATATGTAGATTACTTTCTCTATACTTCTCCATCAAACCCTTAACAAATGTAGCATCCATAGTAGATCTACGCATGAAACCAAATTGATTGTGAGAAACTTCAGCATATGTAACCTATGCTCAATTACTCACTCCCATAATTTTAATGTATGGTACATTAACTTAATTCTATAATTTGCACACACTTGTGCATTACTTATTCTTAAATATAAGAACCAACAAACTCTTTCTCCACTCATCTCGACATCTTTTAGTCTTTAAAATGATATTAAAAGATTTGTAAGCCAAGAAATTCCTTGATCTCCTAAACATTTCCACACTTCTATTGGAATATTATCCGGCCCTACTACTTTTCACATTTCATTTTCTTTAAAGCTTCACTAACTTCGATTTACTAATACGATAAAAATAAAATTCTCTATTTTTATTTAGGTATTACTGCTAAAATCAATCGACTTTCATCCTTCATTGAAAAGTTTATCAAAATTAGCTAACCAAATTATGTGGGAATGAAGACAAATATAATCAAGATCCTGTGATGTTGTTAACATGAGTGGTCATGGATCCTAATTAACTCCATTTGTAGAGGTATTTGACTCAATCTAACTAAAAGTCCTAATTAATAATCTTGAATTATATTGTGTAAAGAGACCTTATCAGCATAAGGGAACATGTCTGCACTAATAGAGGACTATATGCCTAATTCTAATATTATGACTTGGCTCGAGGGAGCTTAGAGTATTGAAGCAGGAATTGGATGGTCGGGCAGGTAATTTAAAACATTCTCAAATTATTGTAATAAAAATGAACTAATTTTATGTCATGAGTCGCAACTAGTGCATGGTGTACCCTTCTTGCAAAACTTGGTGTCCTTAAATTCTCTTGAGTCTTGGTAGGATAGAATCACAAATATTTAATCCGTTAATCAACATCAAGGAGGCATCTTTAGCTTACTCTACTTTAGCTTCTTATACTTCTTGAGCTCATGTTTCTATGGTCCTCATCTCTCAAAAAAAAAAAAAAAAAAAAAATCACAAGACCTCATGTCCCTTTTGCCCTATTGCAAGCCTGCATCCCTTGTTGAACTCACTCAAACCCCATTATTTCTTGCTAAAGAGGATCTTTTGTAGTCTTATTCAACACTTGGTGTTGTTGTTGATTGTGTTCTCTTTATTCTTGGTGTCTTGTTTATTTGTCAGCATTTTCCTTACGTTTTTTCAATCTCTCGAGCAATTTGGTTGTTTTAAGGCTACTCAGTTGAGTAGACAGGATTAACTCATTATTAACAAGTGGAGTTGGCACGTGTGTAAACGTTTGGAATATAGACAGCTTTCCAAATTTCTAGAGTTTGAGAAATTAATCCATGCTGTAAATTATCACATAATGAGATGATTTTGGATGGTGATGGATGAGATGATCATATGTATAATCATCATAAGAGTGTTGGGAATAATTATATGCACAACATCAAGATAAATTATGACCCAATGTAATCATAACAACAACAACAACAACAACAAGCCTTAATTACTAGGTGGTACTACATGAATCCTTCGCTCCATATGTCCTATTCAAATTCTCATTTAAATCAAGTATACTAAGATCATTTTATACATCTTAACCAAGTCTTTTAGGTCTACCTCTACCTTTCTTAACATAAAGCAAATCTAATGCATCTACTCTCCTAATCGATTTGATCCGACGCTTTATGGCCAAACCATCTAAGCGACTCTCCTAATCTTATTTACCACTGAGCTACTCCAACTTTTTCCCGAATATACTCATTTTGCATTCTATCTCTAAGAGTAAAGCCACTCATCCACCTAAGCATCCTTATCTCTGTAACACTTAACTTAGTCTTATGCTTCTCTTTTATTTGCCAACATTCTGCACCATAAGTCATTGCAAGTCTTATCACTATCTTATAAAATTTTCTCTTAAGTTTAAGGGGAACTTTTCTATCACATAATAGATGCATTCCTCCACTTCAACCATCCAACTTGAATTCTACTAATAACATCTCCATCTATTTCACCATCATTTTGAACAATAGAGCCTAAATATCAAACGCTCACTCTTATTAATGACTTGTCACAACACTACCACTAACTTCTACAACTAAAATTACACTCCATATATTTAGTTTTAGATCTACTTAGACTAAAACCTTTAGACTCAGAGTTGACCTCCATAATTCAAGTTTTCTATTGGACTCTCTAGTCTTATCAACAAGAAGAATGTCATCGAAAAAGTATACACCAAGGTACATCTTCTTGTAAATGCCTATAAGAACATCCATAACTAAAGTAAAAGATAAGGGCTTAAAGCTGATCCTTGATGTAATCCAACAAAATAGGAAAATATTTTGTCAATCCTCCTTGTGTTTGGACACAAGTAACAACTCTAGTATACATATCCTTAATGACTTGAATATAACCAATATTAACTTATTTCTGTTTTAGAACTCTCCAAAGAACATTTCTTGAAACTTTACCATAAGCTTTCTCTAAATCAATAAATATCATATGTAGATCCTCCTTACTTTCTCTATGCTTCCATCAAACCCCTTAACAAATGTATAGCATCCATAGTAGATCTACCGGTATGAAACCAAACTGACAGAGAAACTTCAGATCACATCGTAACCTATGCTCAATTTCTCTCCCATAATTTTAATGTATGACATTAACTTAATTCCTCTATAATTTGCACACTTTGTGCATCACATTTATTCTTAAATATGGAACCAACAAATTTTTTTTCTCCACTCATCGACATCTTTTTAGTCTTTAAAATGACATTGAAAAGATTTGTAAGCCAAGAAATTCCGATTTCCCTAAAGATTTCAACACTTCTATTGGAATATTATTCTCATCGCTTTTCTACATTTCATTTTCTTTAAAGCTTCACTAACTTCGATTTACTAATAAATAAAAATAAAATTCTATTTTTATTTCTATTAAGGTTGTTAAAATCAATCGCATTTTAGATCCTTCATTGAAAAGTTTATCAAAATACCTTATCCACCTATTTTCAATATCCTTTCTAAAAAAGTATTTTATTATTTTCATCCTTAATACATGTCACTTGAACTATGTCTTTATTTCTCCTATCTCTTTGGTTGGCTAACTTATACATACATCTTTCACCTCACAATGTAATCAATGAGATAAATTTACACAATATCCATAATAATATTGTAAAATCAAATTCTAATGAGATTGAAGATACAAGTAAAATTTAATACCTTAAGTCCAAATTGAATAACGAGATTTTGAGATTTTGTATTTAGACAGAAGAATTTAAATGTTCCAAATATAAATTCTAGGAACAATATATACACCCTTCACAACAAGTTTTTTGTTTCAAAGATGGTATGATATTACATGAATTCATATAGTTCTAAAATTGCCATCAATTCTGATGATTTAAAGAGAAAAGGATTTAAGACGCTATTTAATTTTCAAAAGGAATAGTACATAAGATACTACCTAGAGATTTCCTCATTTTACGAGGGACTTTAGATCTCTGTTTCCTATGGTAGTGCAAGCACCTATAGTAATTCCCCTCCCAATAAGTGAGAACTTTCGATTAAGGCTGGTTAGATCGCTAAAATGCATATAAGAAGAAAGATGACTTTAAATTTTAGATTGATAAAATTCAAGATAGCTTAAAGCGATGGTTGGGGAACGATGACATGACCATATAAATCCCATGGTTTCATCCCGCTATCATGGCCCCAGTCTACTTAATCGGGAGGTACACTGACCAAGATCCTTATCGCGAATGTTACAGTTACGCCGCCTAAAAATTCAGACTGGTGTGAGACAAGCTTCACCTTAACTAATAGGGTTTTGCCCTATCAAGTATACTCTATAGTTCACATCTCAAAAGACAGTATCGGGAGCATACGCTACGCGATCGTAATATAATTAGATCATTCGACGACAATCACCGCCGTAAGACTCGGTCGAATCAGACATGTGAGTCATGATCAAGCCACGTGTAGTGACACCACGCTCTTTGACACGAGATTATTTAAGAAGAAACATACTGCATTCTTGATTTAACTTTGATTCTTCGTGAGTTAGAATTTTCTTAATTTGTCACATTCAACAAACAATTGCGAAAGGTGGATTGAGTTTTAACTTTAAGTTCTTTCAAGATTAAAATTCATTTAAGTATTTAATACTTAATGACATGTTAAATTTTACATTTAGATTGATATTTAATTTAATTTAAAATTACAATAACATTTTGATTAAAGTATCTCATCCGGTTGAAATTTCTATTCAACACAACCATCATCGGGATATATATATTGTTTGATCATTTAATTTATTGTTTTGATCCCGTCAATTCTATTGGGCTTAATAATACTATATCATATAGAATTACTTTCTATATTTTACTAAGTTGAAATTTATAATATTATTATTTGATTTTAGGTTTTGTTAACTGGCCCCAAGACCAAACCGAATCAACCCACACATCCTCATCTAAGTTTAAGATTCAAAGATAAGCAAACCCATGCGTGTATTTCAAATGATAGACTTTGAATAGTTACATATATTTATTTATTCATTGCGTAAGATATTTGCACATGTTTTGAGGTTCTTTTTTTTTATAAATTGGATTTAAGATATCCCTCGAAATACACGTGAGTACCTCATTTTAAGAAAGTATATATGAATTTCAAGGCGCTACGGATAAGCCTTTTATGTTATAATGAATGTGCTACTTCACCATTCATGTAGTTTACACACATCCCGATGCAATGAGTTCAAATATGGGATCATCTCGGTATGCGCATGTTCAATTCATTCATTTGAAAGTTTGTGCAAGCTTTAAAACACTTGAATGAGAATAAGTTTATTCTAGATATATGTAATGGATTTATTTTCATTCAAGCATTTGAATGTATTTTGGAATATTTGAACCGAGAGTGAGCTATAAGGTATGCAAAAAGATACTTCATGCATACTATGAAGTTTACATGTATGAAACTCACTCAAAAAGAAAACCTCAAGACTCTATAATTTTATCATTCAAAGAGTCTTCATATTTTCTACAACTTTTCATTCAATCTTCATTTCATTTCTCATCAAGTATATTAAAGGAAACGAATCTCACAAAAATAGCCTCATGATACACTTTAGATTTTCATGAGATGTTTACATACGATGATCTTTGAATCGCTATCATCACTATCAACTTTTTTGCTTAGAAGTAAGCATTTATTGATTGCATTAGATTTAGATTAAAATATTTTATTTCAAATTTTCAATATTCATAAAAATTCATTATTCGCTCTGCAATCAATTTGGAATAAGTGTTTCACATTTTGCTCTGCGATAAGAAGATCAATAATAGGCTCTATTTTAGTAACTGCCAATATTCAAGGACAAACTTTCTCTCTGTTGAATTAAGAGACCTCACTTAGAACTTTGTTCTCATTCTAGAGAAATATGTTAATTCATTTATCCCAAGGTTTGGCATTTGAGAGAACATATTTCTATTTCTTAAACTCATCATTTAATGCAATCCCTTAATTCGTGGTTGTATATTAATGAATCATTCTATTATTTCATGGCTTGCAATTGAATATGGTAAGATTTATGAGGAGGTTGCTTTCAGACTATAAAAAGATGTAAAATCTCCCTCCTTTATAATTCACTTCATCCTTATCTTGAATCCCCTTTGCACGAGTTTTCTTACAAGTTCAAGTTCAAATCCTTGTCACTCCTCGTAAATTTGCTTTAATTTCTTATGAATTTAATTCTAACTTTATTTTGCAATTTTATGTTTTAACCTTTTTTATTCACAATATTTCATTCTCTTTTTTCTAAAGTCCCCTGTAAGTGTGAAGTTTTGGTAAAATTTTAACAATTTCTATCGAGATCGTCTGTAAAGTCCAGACCGCCAAGCTATAAAGAGCACGTATGAGTGGTATAAATCACGGCATAAATATCTTTTTCCCTACCTCGCTACAAAGAGCGTATATACGTTACCTACACAAAAGAAATCATAATTTTTCCGTCAGTGCGTTTTAGTTTTCTCCTCAAGCTACAAAGAGCTGTGAACGGCTAAATGCCTAAATGTGCCGCAATTGGGATTTTAGGAGCATTCAAATTTGAAATTTTTATATCTATGCATATAAATTGGCTTTGGCGGTCAATGAAATTAGACACAATAACCCTTTTTTTTGTTGTTTCGGCTTCCTGTAGATCACAAAGAGAGAGGGAGAGAGACGAGAGAGAGAGAGAGAGAGAGAGAGAGACAACAAGCTTCTTCACGAGAAAGGGTAAAAACTCAAGTAGAATAAGGTAATTCATGCAAATCCAAATTTTCAGTAAATTTGACGGGATTAAAATCAGAAAAATGTTATATCCTATGAATCATGGGATTTAAAATCCCAAACATCTGTTTGCTGGAACGAAAACGCTGCACGAGTTGCCTGAGAAGTGTTAACCCCTCACCAGGCCATCCTCGATGCCTTAGCCATTCAGAAAGAAAAAGAGTGTTCCCCAAAATTTTCAGATCTTATTACGGAATCGGGGATTCAAAAAGAGAACAGTATAGCTAAAAAAGAAGACACTTTACATACATTCCATCTCACGGCAATGTCAAAAAAAAGGAGAAGAAATTGAAGGTCAAGAGATACAGAAGAGAATAGATAGAACATTTCATCTATCCATGCTTTGAATTATTTATTTTTTTTTTTTTTTTTTGGAAGACTTACTTACATAGCTCACGATTCTTATGCAGTTACAAAGCACATATAAATTTTTTTTCTTGGCCCCAAATCTCATATCGAACCCGACGAGATCATGCTCGATGCTTAGAGACGAAAAAGAAAAGAAAAAAAATGGAGAGAGAGAGAGAGTCCTAATGGCGTGAGGCGGACGAAGAGTAAAAATAAGAATAAAAATAAAAATAGGAGGCTCACTCAGGCTTGGAGTTTCAGTGGCAAGGAAGATAGCGAAGAGAGTTGCGACACTGGTTAGAGTTCGTTGGAGATGGGCTAAGGGGGCGCTGCTGACCAGAGGAAGGAGTCGAGAGTGGAATAGTCAAGGCCGAAATGAGTGTCATAGATATATATATATATATATATATATATATATATATATATATATATATATATATATATATATATATATATATATATATATATATATATATATATATAGTCTTTTTTTTTCTTATTTAAGTATTTAATCAACCTTAATTCAGAATTCTGCGATAAAAGAATCATATAATTAATATACATATATATCAATCGTAGTTATTTGTTGGATGTAACTACAAATCTCACGATCGGAGCCGTTTGGTTCGCGTCAAATCGAGTCAATTTCGCTTAAAATTTGCGCTCGCTGCTCGATCTTCGCGAAACTCGTCAATTGAGCGCTCATCGATAGGTTACGCATTTACATTTCGACGCTAACAGGTTCAATTCACGAACGGATGTCATTTGCAACGCGCTTCCACCTCGATATGTGTCGCCGACTTCTTTCGATCGATCGATCGAAGTGTAATGTATCGATCAATTTCGACGCTCGAATACGGTCGTCGATCGGAGGTTGCTTCGACCAATTTCGGCGACGTCAAGTGCATTTCAGTTTCGATTTGTGCGTCGTTGCATCGGAAGCCGATCGATTTCATCCTGTGAACTCAACTCGACTGATGACATACATGAAGGTCAACAGTTTAAGGCTAGGATTTGGGTCTCTCATTTATTTTTTCAAATGTGATGGAAGGGTGACATGGGCTAAAAGGAAGGGAACGGGAAGGTAGCTAGAATTTTTATGCAATTATCTTTAAAGATTTCAACTTAGATACCAATTGTTGTGATGAGATCACTGCAATACAAAATCGATGTAACAGTAATGCTTTGATAACAAATTAATGGATGGCAGATGATGATATTCTCCTTCTTGATATTCCTTCTTCCTCTCTTGAATTTGCCTTTGGAATGCTAGTTTTCTCCTTGAATCCAATCCTTCACAGGAAGAGGATTCATTAGAAGAGTGAAAAAATAAAGCCAGAGAAAAAAAATATTAGGAAAACGGGTGGAATCTGGCAAGACTGGAGGGGGTAGAGAACCGTCACGAAGGAAACAATTCTAGAGAGTTTGGTTCCTTGAAAATTATGCCTTGAGGACACAAACTTTTGAGAATTGTAAGATCTGGTGAAGAGAAAAATAACCATAGGAGAAGAGAGAGAGAGAGAGAGAGAGAGAGAGAGAGAGAGAGATGAAAGAAGAAGAAATCATGGAGGAATAAGAGGATTTGCTTTCAATTTAGTTCACAATAGGACATCCAAGCACTTAAATCCTATTTACAGAAAAAGAGTACTACAAAATATTAAAATGCTAATCAAGATAAGTCCTCGAATAGATAAATCCTACCATCAAATGAAAACAAGAAGAAGATAATCCTAAAATTAAACTAGAAATCAAAACATTTAAATAAAATAAAAATTACTAGAAACACTCCAAAATTACTAGAATGATTTAGAGAATGCTGGAATATTCTTGAAGCATGTGTTGCAATGCATCAATACACATGAATGTTTAGTTCAAGCAGACATACAATTATACAAAAGTAGGTGCGTCCTCCCAATAAAACCCATTGCTTTAGAATACAGCAGGAATGAAGACATTCAAGAACATCACATTGAGGAAAACACATACTTAAAATAGACAAGGTTAGTACTAAAATTAAGATAAAACAAAACAAAAAGGCTGTTTGAAGAATATAAAGAGAAAGAGAATATATAAACATACTGAATAGATATGTATCTCCTGAATGCTCGCACCTGGTTTACAAAGCTTGATACATTCCTTGTTTGTCTCAAGAACGAGTTCATATAGAGCTTCCTATAGATCAGCAAACAAAAAAAGAGTCAGTAAACACAACAAATAATAGATTTAAAATGTCTGCTTGACAAAAAATAATGAGAAATTTGAAAAATAAAGACAAACCAAAAAAGAATTGTAAGCTATAGTGGGAAATTCTTATGCATTTACATATTTCACACCCAAACTTGAATATTTACAAAACTAGCACATTTCCTATGCAGAAAAGGTGCATTTCACTTGGAAAAAGTAACCAGGGTGGTATTTTTGATGTTATAATAAAGATTTAAGTGTTATTTAAGTAAAAATTAAAATTTGGGTGTGAAATATGTAAATGCATAAGAATTGCGTGGTATGTATGTAAATCCCCCTTTAGTTTAAGAGCGAGTCCATACCTGAAAAGAGAAGCTTCCACATGGTGGCCAAGTGCGTGTTAGGTCACTAAGATAACCATGAAACTCACACCCCACGTCCATTAGTACAAAATCACCATGTTGGACCTGTTCAGTTTCATTCATAAATAAAAGAAGAAATTCAAACAAAACAAATGAAAAGGTAAAGATAGTAGAAAAAACAGATAGAAAATGCAGTTGATACATTCTTTCAGTTAGTTTAAAAAGAAACAATAAGAAATAAATGAATTATGACAAAAAATAAAGAATTAGTGAACAAATAATGCAAAAGTATGAATTTTTTTCATCTCTTTCTTCGCTTGATTTCTCAGAATGATCAAATAAGAATCTTGCTTTCATATCTTTTCAGCATGGGATTATTAACTAAGATCTACTACATAAATGACAGTAAAATGTTCTTACTTTCTGATCATTGCGTGAGTAGTGTATTACACAACCATTGGCTCCTCCACCTACGACAGGATTGAACCTGGCCAATATGACAAAAGTGAATTAATATATGAGCAAGTCATTATTATTAACTCGAAAGGTTTTGGAAAGCCATGCATGAGCAATTTGTCCTAACTTCTCTAACATCAAGAAGGGGCAGAAACTCGCTTAATTTTTCAATAATGTAGGCTGAAAACAATACAAATGTAATATCAACAACAACAACAACAACAAGCCTTAATCCCACTGGGTGGGGTCGGCTATATGAATCCTTCGTCTAATCAATGTTACAAGAGGGGGGGAGGGGGCAGGGGTTGTAATCCTACACAATTCGCTTAACCAGGATTAAAAAACTTTAGATGACCAGTAAGTTGTTACCTAGTCTAATTGCTTAACCAATCAAGATTAAAAAAACTTGGGCTGATTAAGAAGTTCATGAGGTTTAAGACAAAAGTGATTAATAGTGTCATCATCTTCATTAGCCTACTCCGAACTATTTGGGGTTAGCTACATCAATCTTCATTCTTTGTTCATTCCAAATAAATGTTGCAATTAAAATCTATTGTACAATTAGTCTTCAAGTTATCGCTAGCTCACCTATTTTTCTTCTTAATCATTTGGCATTAATTTTAGGGTAAATTATATCCAAGTCATAGGGATTTATTGTGTGCTTTGCCTAGGCCACTTATTTTTTTTCAAAAAAAAAAAACCCCCTACATTTGGGTCCTCAATGTTCTTTGGTACATCACTTAGGCTGTCCAACTCACTTTTAGTCTTCGTTGTGGTAGTACATCCTAAGGCCATTTGACCAAACACATTGAACAATATGAAACTTTACAGATTTTGATGTTCAAAAATACCCTTTTAGTCGTATAAAAGCACATGAACCGAATCTTCAACATGTCATAAAATTCCTAATTTTATTCTCAATATCTTCCTACAAAGCAGACTAACGTAGCACGGTTAGCTTCTCTTTGCCATAAGCTAAGGGGTATAAGAATAGATTTTATAAGAATAGAATAAGCACAATTGACATGATACAATCAAGGTATTAAAATCTTCTATAAATTAAGACGAGGTTTATTTTACATGCACAAACATACACTATTAATTATTCTGTGAAATCAGTCCAACTTATGATGGTCCCAAAACAAGCACAACTCGCAGCGAAAATGTCCAAATATGTAGAAAAGCCAACAAAATTTGGAGAACTAAAAGCAACAGTGAATCACTTGAGACAAGCTTCACAAGAACTTCATTGCAATAATTTGTACTGAGACAATTATGCAGTAGCAGAACTTTGAATTTTTCTTAGCAGGACAACTGTGGATCCAACGCTAATTAATTATAAGTTATATAGAAAGAAAGAGAGATTGATAACTTATAGTTATATTGAATGAAAAGTTTGAGGTTCAGTGTTATATGAAATGCTTAGAATGCCATATCTATATGTCATGATTTATCCATGTGGAACCATTCTGTCATTATGTATATAATGTTTTGATAACGTAGATTGTGCACACACCCAATCTTCGGCTGATTTGTGATAGTTTACATCAATTTTCCATGACTATAGATCCTAAGCGGTAGAGGTATTAATGATCTGATCCAAAATCATTAAAATCTCAAAGCAAGAACTTAAACTAAAGACTACTGACACCGAGAGGTAGAATTATTAACATTTTGTTTAAAAAATTTTAAAATGTAAAAGGAAAGCGTTAAACTAAAGAAATTTAAGTGCCATTATAAAGGGTGATCATCAACTATAAATCAATTCTTCATAAACTTTGGTTGACATTTAAGAAAAGAAATATAAATAGCATACTAGAAAAGCATGAAATAAAAAGAAAGTATGAAAACATAAAAGTGCTTACGCCATCCTTTGAGCACCTCTTATTTTGCATTCATACTCTACCTTGGCAGATAGCTTACTCTCTTCAGGGTTCAGCCTTGAGAATACCATGGTTTGCAAGAGAGACTGTTTGATAATATATATATATAACATAAGCCATTAATTAGGCATTACAATCACAAAATCAGATTAGCAGCAATTTCAAATAAATAAATAAAGAAACCTAACATGTGAATTTGATTATGCATACCTGACATGCAATCGAGGCAGATTGCTTCATTAGCTTCAGTTCAGATGGAGACTTGATCCATCTAAGTTCATGGGTATAGTACGAGAGATCTTTTACTTTATCACTATTCATTGCCCTATGAAAGGATTCCAGACTAGTATAAGATGTTGAGACCGTCTTTATATTGTGAAATACTTTAGATGCTTTATCAATCATTCCTGGAAGGACCTGCTCTGACAATAGCAGAGAAAGCAACAATCCTGTAGAAATTAATTTGAGATGACAAAATAATAATAATAATGATAATAAAAATGAAGAAGAGAAAAAAAATGCTTGCGATCAAATATTAGCATCATTACCATCACCACCAGTAGCCTTCTCCAGTTTAATTTCAGTTCGACTTTTCCTTTTTCTCTATAAATCCATGTTGAGTTCTATAAGAGGAGTTAACTCTAAAATTTTCAAATTATTTTTGTGCAATTTCTAGTCAATCGCTATGTGTAGATTATGAATTATTCTTGTTGATAAGGCAAATTTACAAACCTTACTAACACCATAAAAGAGTAGAGAAGATGTGAGAGAGAAGTCATGAGGCACATTTACTTCAAAGAATCAAGCTAATATTAAGTGACATACAAATGTGTTTCATAATATTTGACTTTGAAGATGATCATAATTTTAAGGAAAATTACAAATCAAGAATTATTTTACATATATTATAGATAATTGCGATGAAACAATATTTTGGTATCTGAATCCTTCAGAATTAAAAGTAGATTTCCAAATGAAAAGAGTTTCCAAAGTTTGATAAGAGTAAAATTCTTGTTTGCTTATCTTGAAGCTTTAGAACATAACCCCTAGTAACATGTGCGTAATATAAAAAACTGAAGGTTCTTTCATCTTTCCAGGAACCAAAAAGGTTATGTAAGAGCCATGACTTGGTAAATGAGATAGTTTTCATATAGATGCAAACTCCAAATTATGGTTCTAACAGTACCAAAGGATCTAAGCCTCTCTTACATCAATAGAAATCATGAAGTCACACAACAATGCAACCACCACTATTTGAAACAACCATACACCAACATGCATCAAAATCAACATTATTAGCTTTATCCCAACTACTCGGGCTTGGCTTATGGCTCCTTACTCTTTAATCAATCTTGTCTAGTGTTGCATTAAACTTTAAGGCTAAATTTCTTTCAAGACTCTCCTACTGAAGGTAGTTGGCGCCCAAGAATTAGAAGAAATCTCTATGAGGAGACAATTTCAAAGTATTTGTTGAAAAATCACAGGACGGTGAAGTTAACAAGATTCGCTCAAGATAACGGGAAAGAGAGCCGAGAGCCGAGAACTCAATCAAATGAATTAGGGAATACAAGTATCCTTGTACAACTTCAATCTAAATTACCTTTGATCTAAACTTTTTCAATCATTAAACTTTAATTTTATATACTTACCATATTTATTCATCTTCTACCCAATTCTATTTTTCAATTCTTTATATTTAATAGATACTACCACCATTGTCCCTCTAATACAATCATTTCTTAATCTATCATTCATAATTCTACTACACATCCATCTTAACATTCTTATTTTTATCTTGAACAACTTAGCTATTATGGTACATTTACAACCATACCAAAAAGAGGGGTGAATGGGTTATGCACACTACACTTATAGCTTCTTGAAAACTCTTCCAATTATGCAATAAGCAAGCACAACATAATGTACATAATTTAACTCATATAAAAAACTTTGAACTAAATAATACTCAAAAAATCAAAATTCGCATATAAACTTGAAAACATCCAAATCACAACATATATAAGCAAAGTTTTACAAATATAAAGGATGATATAAAAACGATTAACAGGTGCAAATAAATATTCACATAGTTTGGCATTTATGATAAGTTATAATTTTTGCTTTATTCAACATCATTTTTTTTTGCCAACCTAAGTCCATAAAATAGGACTTTAATATGGTGTAGGCACTATTCAAATCCAAGACCTTAAAAATAATTTTCACGGCCTTACCAATTGGACTAATGGATACCCACTGCTTTATTCATCATCCTTGTTACAAGATTTATAGCATCAATAAAAACATGAAAAGTCTCGGTAGTATTTACTTTTGTCATTCCTTGTATGCATGTATATTTTACCACAATATTTGACAACATTCATGATGCTACTAAAAACTAACATGAGAAATTCAAATAGTCGCTCACTATATAATGAGGCCTTCTTGAGAATTTTATTGAAGATATAATGTGTAACATTTTTTTTTAAAAAAATGAGCACATTGTTCTTGCTAAAAATGAGAATTTGCATTAGTTGGCATCATAGATATTTGGATTTTTTTTATAGTGTAGAATCATCTCATTTGAGATTTGTATGATAATTATGGATATATTGGTCATTTAAGATAAAAAAAGTGACAAAATTTTGCTAAATATGATAATAGAGCTATCATGAATTGCAAATTAAAATATCTTTATGTAAAGTGTTACTTGTCAAAAGAAATGACCTGCATAAAAGAAATGACCTGTATACATGTAAGAGAAAATAGAACAAACTAAGTACCTCAGTTTAAATATCTTTAATAAGAATATACATAACCAACACCAAAAGAAATGAATTTGACAGTGATTTTTGATGCATTCTTGTTTTGATTGAAAACACTTTGATTACTTCTCATTTACTTCTAAAGTAACAATGACATTATATATATCATTAATATTGTCAACATATTGTAAAGAAAAATAATTTCTCCCCAATGTCTACCAAATCAATTTGTATGCTACTAAGATATATATCATTCTGAAATAAAAAAAAAATAAAAATTGTATGGAGTTCTTTCACTAAACTCTACTTTTCATTAATTTCTTAGAACACAAATAGTCTCCATAGTAGATACCAACGTAAGTTTTCAAAGCCCAAATTCAAATAAACTCATCTATAATTTTATTGCAAGGCTCTTAAATCGTATCCCCTTATAACTACAAACAACAACAAATCCAAATACCTCTGATATTATTATAGAACATAATGGTTTTGAACTTCAAAAAATCCAATACATGCATGGCTAAATGAAAATCAAAAGATCTTATCAACAATCATTGATAGCTACCTTATATTGATTGAGAAAAATCACCGGAATACCATAGGCTTGCTTTAAGAAATAGCAAATCAACCTAAACGGAACGGTTGATTTGCTTGAAATGGCACACATAGAGTAGATTCAGAAATTAATGAGAGAAATGAGGTCTAACCTGATGCAATTCACTCATAGGGTATGACTTTTCAGCCTTAAAATAATTCAAAGCTGCATCCACTCCAGCTATTGGGCCTTGCCAAGCCTCACCCTGCAAAATTAATTCATAAATTTTAGATTACATGGAAAAATAGTATACATGTCTAAACAAAAAATAAAGTTCAACGTTGAAACCAATTATCACTTTGTATTATTGCACATTTGGCAAAGTCCATGTCCATAAAGATGATGCTAAAGGTGCACACAGAAGGCATGGTGGAGCTGTTTAATGTATTTTATGTATATATGAATATTTATATTTGCATGAGACTGATTTAGCAGATTCATTTACCAATTCATTGGGATTTTAAACGAGTGAAAATCACTTTTAATGGCCATATTCTTTATTAACAAGAAAATTAAATTTATGATATTCAAATCTCCCTTGGAACCATGAATGGTTGGCCCAACTTAATATAGTTAGCATGGAAAATGAGTTGTATTAAATGATGTCGGAACCACTCATTGTGTTAAGTAGTCCCATATCCTTTCCCTCCTTTTTATCTTCTAAGTACGATAGTCCAAGGGAATGCCTACAAATATAGGCTGATATGCATTATAATATGCTAGTTTTGAATCAAATATTTTGGTGGAGAAATACTGTTTTTATTGGTTAGTTGCTGAAGGCCGCAACTTGTACCTTTCTTGGTGAGAATGATAGTTATCTCTTTTACCCTTAAAATTTAATAACCGCTTAGCTGCACCTGCTCTAAACCTTCCATACATCTTTTTCCACATCCTAAGCTCCTCCCAAGACCAACCATCCACCATCCAAGGCCTCCATACCACTCCAAGTATCACCTTGTAGCTCTTAGACAAATCAGAGAAGACTAATATTTAGTTTTGTTCCCTACACCACTACAACCTCTTAAGCCTCACCAAGCTCTACCAACTACAAATCATTAGGTCACCTCTTAATATAACCCCCCATCATCATTTCCATCCATGTAACCCACTCAAAGTCCAATTCTAAAATAGATCTTTCAAAATTTTCAAATCAGCTCTTCCAATGTAGAATAGGCTTGGCATTTATTCTATCAAGTCCCTTTAAAGCCCTTAAACTCAAGCTAGAAATTCCAGATCATATTCTTAGACATTAGACTAAACACCCATAATCATTTCTAACCATTAATGCCCGAGAGCTAACTTAAACTCAAAATATAAATATTTGATTTTTATTTGAAATGTGTGTGTTAGAGAGAGAGAGAGAGAGAGAGAGAGAGAGAGAGAGAGAGAGAGAGATTTTCTTGAATTGAACTTAATCAAGAGAGCCAAAGTCCATTTGTGTTTGTGTTGGTCTTTAGTCTAGGAACACCATCTTGAAACAATTTAGTAGCTTTTTAAAGTAACTAAGCATAAAAAAAATGGACTGTGCAATCCCGTTCACTGAAAATACTATCATCATAAATATCTGTGAAATAAAAAATGGTTGAAATTGCTATTAGCTATATAATTACATATTTATAAAGTTTGGTATTGATTGAGTATATTCTTAAACCAAGAAAATTATGAATAATTTTTCACATTATCTAGACCATCCACTCGATTCCTAACTTCATGCATTTGATGCATGAATAAATTCTTATGAAAGCTTAATAAATTGAACATCCTAATACTTTCCATGGCATAGACTCTGGATACTTGATTTGGAATTGATAACCTGTGTGGTAACATAAATCTATCAGTCTATCCTTATTCATATAGTCAACAACCAATATTATGAAATGTGCACATATGAGGAATGGAGGCACCACCATACAATTAAAAACTAAATATGGTTAAAAATCCTTTATAAAAAATAGATTCAATATAGCAAGAAACTAAAAACCTACTGGAACAAAAGTTTTGTGACGGGTTATACTTGGTTTTGCTCTAAACAGGCCAATAGAAGAGATTAAGACGGCGAATCAAGCTTGTACTAACAGATACATTATAAGAATCAAGAAAGAACTCAACCTAATGTCAATAAGAATGAATGATGAAAGTACAATAGTATTATAATACAATTGATTACCTACCTGTGGATCAGGATCTGGCATGAACATGCATAGACCACACTCATCACTCATGACTGCTACACCACCAGGTTGCAAGCAGCCAGTGATATAGAGGTAATCGGCATCCTGTCTAAATGAGTATGGCACAACATCAGTCATCATTTTGACAGGAGCAGATGCAATGATAGCTAAGCTCCTCTCTGGAAGCAACTCTATAAGCTTTTTACGCCTTGAGATGTATTCATCTATAGAGATGCTGGATGTAATCTCCCCTTCACTAAATAACTATAAAAGAAGATAACAGGATAGTTATGCAAGACAATATGATAATTCTCAAGTAATTAGTACACAAGAGAAACCAATTTTCCTAAAAAATTCAAATAAATATGAATAGAAGCAAGAATATTTATCTGTTTACCTATTCGTGTGAATAAGAACAAAGTCATTAGCCAGTTATCATTATCTGAAATTGGCAGCCAAAGTTGAAACATCTTTGAAGGTTCAAGATACAAAAATAAATAACTGCTACTAGTACTAGAGGGAGACTATATGAGAGAAAAACACTAGTAGAAATCATGTAAGACTCATGTGAGATTGAAAATATTAAGCAAAAGATTGATTTTTGGCAATTCAATGTTGCCGAAGAGCTATCCATAACAAGAGAGTCCAAATTGCAAAACAAAAAGTACAATTTGTTATTCTAAACCTTTAAGCAGTCAGTAATCTTCGGAAAAAAAAAAAAATCTAAAGAAGCTGTGAAATTTGGTATATATCTATGGAGTTGCTTGATGAATAAAGGCCTAATGAAGTAATAGATTTAAACAACACAAAAAAACAGTTTGTCCTTAAAGGAATCCATGCAAATAGCACAACTAAATAACACACTTTATTCTATAAAGCATTCATGTTTTCTCTTCAAGATTAAATAAGTCATCCATTTTGAAGTTAGTATATTAAAACACTTACATAGAATATAGCACATGCTTTCAACTCTATAAAACTCAAAAAATCTAGACCATTTAAAAAACTAACACCCTCTTAACTTTATTTTTATTTAAGTTTGCACCTAAATACAGAAATTCACAATAAAACCCCAACTAATATTTTTTACTTTGGGGTCAAGTTCCAAACAGTTTGACGATGATGCATACAAATAGATAAATTTGATAGTTAAAAAAAATGATATGAGTGTTAAGTTTGCAAATAGCTAAGATTTGGGTGTCATGTGTAATTCCACCCCAAAAATATACAAGTCTTATCGATTGCATTTCTATGAGGAATAGGAAGCTATTGTGCTCAAACACAAAGATAAAGAATAGTAATATAAGATTAAAACTTTATGAATTAATTAAAAAATAATCAAAGTATAAGGCTAAAAGCAATACCTCGGGATGAGATCTACAAGTTGGCTGTCCAACATCAACAATTCTCTCAGTGGCATATTTATAGCTTTTTATTGCACTATATTTAGGAGAGAATACGTGAGAGAAAATCTGTTTAAAATCATAAGATAAAAAGTAAAACATGAATGTCAACAACTAAATAGACTCAAAAAAAGAAAACTTAAAAGCAAACTTCTTCAATGAAAAATAATATTCATTCGATGACATATAATTTTACTAAAACATGATATTTACATGATGGATGGTTAACAAAAACGACACCCAACTATTCCCTCTTATATAGGAAAATCATTATTAGGAGTACAAACACATGAAACTGATAACATTGCCCATAGGGTTAAAAGGTGTATGACTAAATTTATACTTATATATTAAACCTGTAGTAAAGAGGAATATATGCATCATTGGGAAAAAAACAAACAACTGTGAAGAGGGGCTTTCTTTAGCCGCAACAAAAAGAAGACAACACAAAAATGAGTTAGGAATAAAGCCTCTACTTTAGATAATCTAATGCCAAAATGATAAATGTTGTGGGTTGATGTTGAGATGATAACTAATTATGAAGTTGTTGCATAAAAATTCAAGAAATCAATCCTAATTTAATGTCTACTAATGATAAGGTAAACTCTAAAATTAACATGCCATAACTAGAAATGAATTGTAGTAAGCAGAAGATAAGTGTAGGACATCAATCATAGGTGACATGTCATGACCTAATAAAATTTAATTAGAGTTAGAAAAGAATCAACTAAGACATTACCCGTAAAATGAACTGGTATAAAACATTCCAACTATGGAAAAATAGAAAGCAATGGTTTACTAAGTCTAAAATCAAGACTAAAATTTTAACATAGAATTTAAGGAACTTAAAAGGTAAAGAATTATAGACGTTGATTACAAGAAGAATATGTATTCTTGTTTACAAAAAAATAAATGAAATGGGAAAACCAAAAGACATTAGGCTACAAGCTGCTATATATTGGGAAAAATATAGTAGTGGATAAAGACTTAAAAGATAAAACAATTAAAGTAAATAAATTAGTGTTTGTTAGTTAATTATTGGCTAGAACGATATAAATATGGCTAGTGTTTATGCTACTTAAATGGGATTAGAATAAAGTTTGAAAAATGGAACTCTATAAAGAAAAAGGATGGAATACTACAATAAATACCAAAGGACAAGATAATTATTGATAGCATGATGGATTATGAGAGGATTCATGCTGTATATAAAATAGTAGATAAAAATATAAGTGAGGAGTTTTACTTGATTTCATTGTAGCATAAGGACTTGCAATAGTTGATATATGAAATAAAAAAATGAGATAAGAGATTAGTCATATTAAAAAAATAAACTACCAAATCACACCCTACTTTAAGTTAGGACGTAGAAAAAACACTTTTGCAAAAACAATAAACTAATTATGAGTTTGACTATACATGATAAAGTGTACTATTATGATGTATATCTTATAATTAAAAATAAATAAAAATAACTATAGAAAGATACATGGTGGAGCATAAAAAATTATTCTAATTTCTAGGTCTCCCCTCCCATAAGAAGAACGATCAAACAGAACATTGACTGCCATCAGATATTTGACATTTTCAATCTACCATCATTTAGCATATTCATGTGTTAAAGTCTATCCATCATCGATAGTTGCCTTCCAATCACCCATATCATCTAACACATGGGCAATCCAACATCAACATTTGTCTTCCAAGTCAGTAGTCTCTTGCATTACAAGGAGAACAATCGAGAAGGCATCAACCGTCACATGAAATTTGACATTTTCAATTGAGCATCATCCAACATCTTCTAATATTTGATGTCTATTAGCCACCAATGCCTAACACCTCCCTCCTGATCATTAGCCTCCCTCCATAAAAGTAAAACAATTGATTAGACCACCAAACATCTCCTGACATCCATCATTCCTAGTCAACCTCGATATGATGCCTACCAATGTCTAGCATATGCCAATTTCCAATGTCAACCAATCACAGATGTTTATAGCCAAGAATCACCTTAATGGTTGTTAATCTTTCTCCTATACGTAAAATAATTGAGTAAACTACTAACCATTGCCCAACATTCAGTATTCTCAATTGCACTCACATATTCCCGATCACTTAATTTTCCCTTCTACAAGGAGAGTGACTAAGACTCACACTTACACCAAAGAAGATATCTTCCACAACTCATGACAAGTACATTATATTAATAATTATTCAGCCATAACTAAGGGTAATATACAACTCACACTAGCAAAATTAATTCAACTGGCTAATCCTCGTGATTTTTCTTTGCTTAGAATAAATGTTATGATGATAAATTTTTTCTCTATGGTTGAGAACATTCCAGTACCAAGTTGAAATCAATACAACAAAATAGAGAACACAAGAATTAAGCGGTATGTAAATCCCCTTACAAGAAAAGAGAAGATGTGCCAAGAGTGCATAATTCTAGGAAGAGTAATATTACATTACAGATAAAAAAATTAGAGAAAAAATAGAACAGTCTAAACCCTAAACCCTAATTAAGACTTCAAAATGTCATTTCAGTGAATTTAACCCGTCTTTTCCAATCCACGCAGGCAGTGAAGGAAAAAAAATGTTCTTTTTCGATCAAGAGAACCGAAGAACGCCTTAAGATCGCGAGAAAGGCTAAAAGCATCTAGGGAAAGCGAAGGAAGACTAGATTTTTAAAGTGCCGCGACATCTTTACCTTGCTAAGGGAGGTAGTCCCGAGTAGCCTTCTTCTCAAGAGAAAAGTCGCCATTAGAACCACGCTCTCTCTCTCCCTCTCTCCCTCTCTCCCGCTTGCCTTTCACCGGTGGGCGATGGCTATAGCGGACAACGCGGACTGAGAGAAAATCTCAACCTTCAATCATAAGAATGGACGACAGATTCGGCCTTCATACGAAAAGGATTATACAATAACAACAACAACAACAACGAGCCTTAATCTAATTAGGTGGGGTTGGCTATATGAATCCTTTATCTCCATTGTATTTTATTATATGTCAAATTCTCATTTAATTCAAATATAATAAGATCATTTTTTATACATCTTAACCAAGTCTTTTTTAAGTCTACTCCTTTCTTATAAGTAAATGTCATCTCTAATCGTGTCATCTGGACGGTGACGCTTTATGTAGCCAAACCATCTAACGACTCTCCTAATCTTATCTACCACTGAGCTACTCCAACTTTTTCCCAACATACTCATTTTGCATTCTATCTCTAAGGGTAAAGCCACTCATCCACCCAGCATATAATCACTTAACTTAGCTTAACATGCTTTCTCTTTTATTACATTCTTATATAAGTCATTGCGGTCTTACCACCATCTTATAAAAAAGTTTAAGTGGAACTTTTCACACATAATAATGAGATCTCCACTAACCATCCAACTTGAATTCTACTAATAACATCTCCATCTATTTCACCATCATTTTGAACAATAGAGCCTAAATGATGTAACATCAAGAGGAAAAAATTAGAGCCAGGATTTATCTGAGATCTGTTAAAAAGAAAATTTAGCTCAAGGTCCATTTACAAGATCTCAAGCTAAAGCTAAAATTCAAGAAATAAGTGAAGCTTAGCATTAACATTAAGGCCATTTCATGATTTCATCTTTTTTCTTATTATTTATGTAATTTTTAATTTTCTTCTAGAAACTCCATGTTTGAAATTTTGCATTTAAAATTCAAAGCGACATGTGAGGTGGTTGAATCCACATAAAAAAAATGTATGACATGTGGGTGGTTGGCATAAAATAATGGACAATTTAATCTTCACATTAATGTGGCCACCCACTTTCCCTCCATGTTTTGAATTCTTTTCTTTGAAATATCTTGTAATGGCTCTTTACTTGAATGAAATGGAACTTTTGGCAATTGCAAAATTTTGAGTTATTCTTGTGGTTTGAGAGCTTGGTGGCCAAACCGCAATCCTGTGGGGCGTTATCCAACATATCTTCTTCCCTCCCATAATACCCACGTTCTCAATCTCATCAAAAGAAAAAAGCCCACCTCCATCAAATTTGGTATCAGAGCGAAGCCTGGAAGGAGCAGATTTGGATAAAAGTTAGCTTCAACAAAGGGAGCATCTCAAGTAATAGACTTGTCTTCAAACTTGTGAGTTTTTTTTGAACTTGTGAGGTTAATTGATTTTCTTTTATATGATAGTTTAAATACATATTAGTAACTTGGAAGGATAGATATTGCTTGCAAGTTTATGGTGATAACATAAAATTTCAATTAGTAAGCTCCATTATATATTTTAGCCATTTCCAATGAACTTGTCTCCTCCCCTTCCAAAAAAAAAAAAAAAAAAAAAGAGAGAAAAAATTAAGAGAGCACCTTGAGGTAATTCTTCACAAAAAAAAATATAACCATTAGTGCAAATCAAATCTAATTACTTACTTTATTATCTTTGTTATTGTTTATGGTTAATTTTAGAAGTTTTTTTTATTAACTTATGATAACTTGCTTTCTCAAAAAAAAAAAAAAAAAAAAGAGGCTTGATAAATTTGAACATTTTTCATTGCATAAATTTTTTTTTTTTTTGCATAATAATATAAATGTGTTAAACTTGGTGATTTTGAAGCTAAACTTTGTCAAAAGACTAAACTCAGGAGAGCTTAGGATTTAAGTGGGTACCCCTCTCCTCACCGAAGTTCTCTTAGCCTAAAATTTCTTTGATTGCATAATTATATTATACTTTTTTTTTTATTTTTTTTTAGCCCTTTTCATATGTCTTTTTTTTTCATTAAAAAAAAAGAAATCTCATGGCATCAAAATCTATCTCTCAAGATCAAGTTGAAAATTTGACTAGATTAGTTGATGCTTTAGATCTTAGGATCCAAGATAATGAATTAAAAACTCAACAAATAAAGAAAGTAAGAATCAAATGCAAGAACTTAAAGAACAAATGCAAACTCTTTAGCATCTACAAAATAATAGAGTACTCCTCCCAATACTGCCATAACTGTACAATAGGAATAGATGAAGAAGATTCATATCCAAACCATAGAAAATCAACCACTTAGAAGACAATCAATTGCTAGAAATGGTGGAGGGGAGAAAATTATTTTAAGACTATAGAAGACTCTAATGATCCAAGTCGAAGAGTTAAAGTAGATGCCCCAACTTACGATGGTGTACATGACCCAAATAAATTTCTTGATTGGTTAGTTCAAATGGATGACTTCTTTGATTGGTATAAAATGGATGATTATTAACGAGTTACTTTTGCTAAAATGAAATTAATAGGACATGCTAAAATTTATTGGACAAATACTTTAGCTAAAGAACAAAGATTAGGAAGGGCAAACCTAACTTGGATAGAAATGAAAGAAATGTTAAGAGCAAAGTATTGTCCTAGGCATCATGATAAGAAGCTACATAGTCAATTATTAACTTTGAGACAAGATAATTATCTTGTAACGAATACTTAAATACTTTTGAAGATCTAGTTTCTAGAACTTGTCGATAATGATTGGCAATTAGTCAATAAATTTGTTATTGGACTTGGGGCTGACATTAGAAATGAAGTTGAATTATTTGACCCACAATCTTTAGAGGAAACATTTCATTATGCATTATTGGTTGAACAACAAAAGAAATCCCTCTCTAAAACTAAAGTCAAGTACCTTATTTCTTCCATAGATATATTGTTAGACCAGCCCATCCAAATGGCTCAACCACTTTTAAAACTACAATTGAGGAGCTCCCAGAACACTTAGGGAAGTAATATGTTTTAAATGTCATAAAAAGGGTCATATGCAAAATCAATGTAAAGCTCAAATCTTATTTTAGAAGAAGTTGAAAATCAATGATGACGGCAATCTAGAAGAAGTTTATGATGACACCCCATTTGATGAAGAATTAGAATTAAATGATGACACTCATGTTAATGTGATGAGATGTCTTATTGTAATTAAAATGAGGCGAGAGATTGGAGGAGAAAGAACATTTTTAGCATGTATGTTTTGTGTAATGAAAAGAGATGTATGTTAGTTATAGATGGAGGAGTGCTATGAATGTCATTTCAACACACACCTTAACTCGAGCCAACCTAAAATCAACCTCACCAGTCATTTCATGTTATTGTTGGGTAAATCATACATCTCTTCCCATCACCAATCGGTGTTTAGTTCTTATTAAAATAGGAAGCTATGAGGATCAAATTTGGTGTGATGTTCTCCCACATGGACATTGCTCATATTCTCTTAGGGCGACCTTGGCTATATGATATGAATGTTATTCCTATGGTAGGGAAAATACTTATGTTTTTAAACATAATAACAAGACTATTAAACTCTACCAATAAAACCAAGAAAAACACCCTCCATAACACCACACAAAACAACTTCGACTTGCAACCTAAGCCTCTATTGAAGAAAAATGCCAAACTTCAATTAATTATCATAGAAAATCCTTCTATTATGCCTAATACTATCATTTCTGATCCTTACTTTAAAACATCTACTCTTCCTCCTTTGACCCCAAAGATAGAAATAATAGGTTTTGGAGCTTTACGAAATGAATTTTCTGATCCATTTCTTCTTCACATATTACATATAAAAGAAGTCATACCAGAATCTAATGAGTCTCACATACCTGATGTGGTCTCTTCTCTTCTTTCTGATTTTAATGATATTGCACCTGATGAGCTACCTCCTCTTAGAGACATTCAACATGCTATTGAGTTCTTACCAGGTTCTCAACTTCCTAATCTTCCTCATTATAGGATGAACCCTACTGAGCATATTGAGATTAAGAGACAAGTTGAGGAATTATTAAGAAAGGGTTTTATTCAAGAGTCTTAGCCCTTGTGCGGTTCCATTAACTCCAAAAAAGATGGAACATGGCGAATGTGTGTTGATATCGAGCAATAAATAAAATTACTATCAAATATAGGTTTTCCTATTCCCGATTAGATGATATGTTAGATTTAATCTCGAGCAAATTTTTTTCAAAGATTGATCTAAAAGTGGATATCATCAAATTGGATTAGATCGAGAGATGAGTGGAAGAGCGCTTTTAAGACCCGATGGACTTTATGAATGGCTTGTCATGCCCTTTGGACTTTCAAATGCTCCCCACATTTATGAGATTAATGAATACTTGTTCTTAAACCCTATATAGATAAATTTTGGTGGTGTATTTTGATGATATTCGATTTTTAGTCCAAGTGAAAATGAACATCTACAACACCTACAAATAAATTTGAGTTTGAAGAGAAATTATACATTAATTTAAAAAAGTATTTCTTTTTTTCGAGGTAATCTTTTAGGCTTTATTATATCCACTACTGGACTTAAACCGATCCTTGTAAAATCAATCTTAGATTGGCCATCACCTAAAGTTTCTTGAAGTTAGAAGCTTTCATGGTTTAGCCACTTTTATCGAGATTTATTAAGAATTTTAGTATCATTGTTGCTCTAATACTAATACTAAAATTAGATAAATTTTGTTGGACTCTAATGCAAAAGGCCTTAGAGTAAATTAAGTTCTTATCACTTCACCAATCCTTAGGCTTCGATTTTTCTAAAGCCTTTGAAGTTACATGTGATGCTTGGGATAGGTGGAATTTAAGTCAAGAGAATCATCCATAGCATTCTTTAGTGAAAAGTTAAATGAAGCCAAACAACGATATTCCACTTATGATAGAGTTTTATGTAATTCAATCCTTAAGGCATTGGCGACACTATCTCTTACATAGAGAATTTATACTTAATTCTGATCATCATGCCTTAAAATTCATTAATACTCAACGAAAATTAAGTCATAGGCATGCAAAATGGGTTGAATTTTTACAAGACTACTCTTTTGTTCTAAAGCATAAGCACAGTTGAGAATAAACCTGATGCTTTATCTAGGTAAACTAATGATTTCCTCTTTAGAATTGAAAATCCGGTTTGATAGAATTAAAGATGATTATATTGTGTGCTTTTCACTTAATTTATCTTGAACTAGATAAACCAATAACTTTACAAGGGACATTCTTGATAACAAATGGGTATTTATATAAAGAAAAATAATTATGCATTCCTCGATCTTCTCTTAGAATTTCTTATCATTGAGCTACATCTTTGGGGTGTAAATGGTCATTTTGGATAAGGATCATATGTTTATTAGAAAATAGATTTTTTGGCCTTCATTAAAATGAGATGTTCAAAAATTAGTAGCTCAATGTTTAATTTGTAAAGCTAAAACTATCAAACAAAAAGGACAATACACTTCCTTTTGTTCTTATAGGCGGGAAGACCTATCAATGGATTTTATTTTAGGATTACCTCAGAGGACATGATAGTATTTTTGTTGTAGTGGATAGATTCTCAAAATGGCTCATTTCTTACCTTGTTCAAAAAAACCAATGATGTCTTATATAGCAAATTATTTTTTAAGGAAATAGTTTCCATGGTCTCCCTTTAACCATTGTTTCATAGATGTTAAGTTTGTCTCATATTTTGGAAAATATTATGAAAATTATTAGGAACCAAATTAAAATTTTCTTCGCCTTTCACCCTGTGATGGACAAAAGTAGTAGTTAAATTAGGAAATTTGCTTAGATGCTTAGTAGGTAAAAGCCTAGGAAATTGGGATTTACATTTACCAACCTCGAATTTACTATAATAGTCTTACATCTAGAACTACAAAAAATCACCATTTGAGATGTCATGGTCAAAACCCACGACCAATTGATGAAACCTACCATCTCATGTATTTTACGATGCGACATTCTCATTTGTTAAAGATTTTCAAAGCCTCCATGAAGATATAAGAAAGCAAATTACTATAAGTAATGAAAATTATGCTTAAGGCAAATCATAATCGTTCAACAATATAAAGAAGGTGATTATGTATTGATTAGCATTGCGGCATTATCAAACCACTATATAAGAAATTACATGCACGAGCCATTGGCATTTAGAATTCTCAAGAAAATTGGAACTAATGCTTATCACCTTGATTTACCAGCTCTATATTCATCCAGTTATTAATATTGAAGATATTCATTATGAAGGAATTAGAAAACCTCCACTTGTTCGTCTAACTCTTTAGCGAGATATATGCTTGCATGCAGCCCTCTTTCCTTTGAAGTTGACTATATTATCGAGGAAGCACCCATTAATCCAGCTTCAACATCAGTTTCTAGTTCATTGGAAGAATAAGCCACCAGCTAAAGACACATGGTTGACTCATTATTGATTTGGAGAAGTTAGCCCCAATTAGTAGATTTCTTAGATTTCAACTCTACGAGAGTTCAATTGAGCCAGGGAGTTGATGTAGAACATCAAGAGGAACCAAAATTAGAGCTCAAGGTCCATTTACAAGATCTCAAGCTAAAGCCCAAGAAAATTTAGCCCAAGAAAGATCTCAAGAGAAAATTCAAGAAAGAGAAGCATTAGCCTAAGGCCCATTTTATGATTTCATCTTTTTATTTATTTATGTAATTTTAATTTTCTTCTAGAAACTTCATGTTTGAAATTTTGCATTTAAAATTCAAAGCATGACATGTGAGGTGGTTGAATCCACATAAAAAAAAAATATGACATGTGGTGGTTGACATAAAATAATGAGAATTTAATGCTTCACATTAATGTGGCCACCCACTTTCCTCCATATTTTGAATTCTTTTCTTTTGAAATATGCTTTGTAATGGCTATAAATAGCCCTTACTTGAATGAAAGGAACTTTTGGCAATTGCAAAATTTTGAATTATTCTTGTGGTTTGAGAGCTTGGTGGCAAAACCTGGCAATCCTTGGTGGGAGCTAGTTATCCAACATATCTTCTTTCTCCCCATACCCACGTCTCTCAATCTCATCAAGAAAAAACCTCCATCACTAAATATCATCGCTCTTATTAATGACTTGATCACCTAAAGTCACTACCACTAAAACCACCTAAAATTACACTCCATATATTATTTTAGATCTACTTAAATGAAAACCTTTAGACTTTAAAGTTGACCTCCATAATTCAAGTTTGTTGGACTCCCTCTAGTCTTATCGATGAAGAATGTCATCGCTGAAAAGCATACACCAAGGTACATCTTCTTGTAAATGCCTTAAGACATCCATAACTAAAGTAAAAGATAAGGGCTTAATGTTGATGTAATCCAACTGAAATAGGAAAATAATTTGTCAATCCTCCTTGTGTTTGGACACAAGTAGCTTAGTATACATATCCTTAATGACTTGAATATAACCAATATTAACTTCTTTCTTTATAGAACTCTCCAAAGAACATCTCTTGAGATTTTATCATAAGCTTTCTCTAAATCAATAAATATCATATGTAGATCCTTCTTATTTTCTCTATGCTTCTCCATCAAACCTCTTAACAAATGTATACATCCATAGTAGATCTACACGGCATGAAACCAAAGCGATTGTGAGAAACTTACGTATCACATAAATGCTTTCATTACTCTCTCCCATAATTTTAATGTATGACATTAACTTAATTCCTCATAATTTACACACTCTTGTGCATCACCTTTATTCTTAAATATAGGAACCAACAAACTCTTTCTCCACTCATCGACATCTTTTAGTCTTTAAAATAACATTAAAAAGATTTGTAAGCCAAGAAATTCCTTGATCTCCAAAACATTTTCACACTTATTGGAATATTATCAGGTCTACTTGCTTTTCCACATTTCATTTTCTTTAAAGCCTCACTAACTTCAGTTACTAATCTGACGATAAAATAAAATTCTCTATTTTTGTTTGAATTATTAAGGTTGCTAAAATCAATCGTACTTTCAGATCCTTCATTGAAAAGTTTATTAAAATCTCATCCACCTATTTTCAATATCTTTTCAGAAAAGCACTTTATTATTTTCATCCTTAATACCTCTTGAACTATGCTTTACTTCTCCTATCTCTTTGGTTGGTAACTTATACATCTTTCACCTTCTTTGGTATCTAATCTATTGTATAAATCACTAAAAGCTAAATTTTTTGCATCATATATTGCTTTCTTAGAATCTCTACAGCCATTTTATATCTTTCCCAATTCTCCGAGTTTTTTACATCTAAACCAAGTTTTATAACAATGCTTATTTCTTATCTTTTCTTGCACTCGACTCCACCACCAACTATTCTTATTAAAATAAACTTTTCCTTTTGATTGCAAACATCTTTGAACTTGCTTAATTTCACTTGATATTTTTTCCACTAACGTTAGCTTCTTTATGAACATCCCAAACTCTGTAGCTTGCTCTTAAAAATATTTTTATTTGTGTTCTTTAAGTGTCCCCATTTAATCCTAGGATAATAATTTAGTTTATTTTTTCTTTTACAACCTTTTATCTTAAAATCTTAAACTAATAGTCGATGTTGAGTACTTAAAAATTTCACTTGGAATGACCTTACAATCTTTACAATCTAAACGATCTATTTTTCTTATCAAAAAATAATCAATTTGTGTTTTACTAAATCCATTTTTATAAGTAATAATTTGTTCATCTCTTTTCTTAAATAAAGTATTAGCAACTACAAAATCATAAGCTAAGGCAAAATCTAATATAGTCCTACCTTCTTCATTAGTCACTCCAAATCCATAACCACCATGAATACTTTAAAATCTTCTACCACTCTACCAACATGTCCATTTAAATCTCTCTCAATAAATACTTTTCTTCAAGAGGTATCTTTGTATTAATCCTCTAATTCATTCCAAAATTTTTCTTTTGAAACTCCAAACTGAGAATAGACACTTATAACATTGATAATCTTAGTATCAACAATAATCTTTAAAGGTATAATTCTATCTCTACATCTATTAATACTTATAACATTATCCTTCAAACTTTTATCTATAATCACACCTACACCATTTAGTTCGACTTTTACGAATACCAAAGTTTAAAACCTAAACTATCAATCATTGGCCTTCTCAATTTAGTTTCTTGAACACATAAAATATTTATCTTTATGAACCATAATATCATTAATTTCATTAATTTACGTAAGAGTACCTATATTCCAAGATCCTAACCTTAATTTCATGGACTAACTTCTTTTTTCGCATCCGTCATAATGTGGGAACCTTGCTTTTAACCGCATAGGCGTAGATGGACTCTTTTTCATTTGTATTCAAGCTCTGTAGCATAAACTTCGACTAGCATTAACAATGATTTAAAGATTCATTCATGATTATTTCGACAAATTTTACGGTATCATTACTAGCAATCCTCCACTTTTGCATGGACTTGGGAATGGTAGTGTTACGAAAAGGATTATACTCAATTATAAAATAAATCATTAAATAAATATGATATTTTAATAAACAAATATTTATAAATTAATCACTTTTATATATATATATATATATATATATATATATATATATATATATATATATATATATATATATATATTTATAATTTTAATATCTTCATCATTTTTTTGAATCATAAGACTCAAATATTTGCACATATCACGATCAAATCTTGAGAAATTTTATAAAAAAAGAAAAATAAAAGTGAGCTCTTGTTATAAAATTTAATATTGGAAGTCAATTTGAAATTTTAATATTTAAGATGATTAATTTGTAAATATATTAGAATATGATCATAGTGTATATAAAAGCTCTTTTAATTAAATATTTATATTTCTATAAAAATTTAATAGAATTTTAAGAATCAATCATCCACTATATCTATATATTTATAATTTAATTATTTTTTTATTTTTACTTATTTGATTCATATATTTATGTGTCATAATTTAATTTTATAAAATTAAAAAATATGAGTTGAACCTTGTTATGCATCTCAATCTTATTTGATTGTAAATTTTAAAAATTAAGATTGAATGTGATTAATTTATAAATATAGAAGAATAAGATGATTATGCACATAAAAATCTGAAATTTTAAATTAATGATATTTACATACAATTTTTATATGGTTAAAAAATTATATGATATTATTTGTTAATTTGTTTATACAACAAAATCAAAACTCAAACATTTAAAGTTTTCATTAAATAATTTTTATCAACATTCATATATATATATATATATATATATATATATATATATATATATATATATATATATATATATATATATATATATATATAATTAATATTTATTTATATAATATTTAAATCTTTAATACCACATAAAAATAACATGAATATTAGTTTTTTTTAAAATAAAATATATTTTTCAAGCATATATTTTAATATTATTTTGACTCTAACGTATTATATAAATTATGATTTGTAGGCATCTATTAATCCAATTAATAAAAACCCAAGAAGCTATTATTAAAATCTTAAATTTAAATATCACTTTTATCATAATAATATCTCATCTCATGGATTTAAGCGAGAAGAAAAAAAAATGTTTAATATGTAAATATAAAAAAATATATGATTTATATGTAAATTCTATATATATTAAATATATAATGATATTGGGGACCGGAAGGGCATTTAAGTCCTCAGCAGCGTTACGTCGGCATCTCCGCAAGGTCTTTATGGGACCTGGAAAACATTTATAGTTATAACGCAGTGGGACCACACATTTCTGCCCTCCAACTTACACATATTTACGATAATAACCACACATTTCTGAAAGCTTTTTTTTTTTGTTTTTTCCAAACATTTTGGAGCTCAAGGATTGAAATTTGTGTGTATAGAAAATGTGTTCATATAATGATATAATTTTCACAAAATGATAATAATGTTACACTTATTCGAAAGAAAATATAATTGAGTTTTATAAAGAGGTGATTAACCTATAAATATATATATTTTGAATGGTTGATTTGCAAAATTACTAAATTTAGAAAGAGAAAAAAATCATAGAATATGAAATAATCCATTGTATAAGTAGAGATTATAAAGCTCATCTTAGAGAAGATAGGATTACATAATTGAGAATATTAATTTGGTCTCATGTGATTATAATATTGATTGCAATACAATTTAATTAAAAATCTTTTGAACATAAAAAATTTAGGAAAATTTACATAAATAGCACATAATTCTTATGTATTTACATATCTAACACCTAAAGTTTGATATTTATAAATATAGCACCTTTTCTATGCTTCAAATGGTGAATTTTATTTCACAAAATTAAGAAAAGTGTAATAATAAATTTTTAGGTTCTACGTATGTAAATATTTATGTTTGAATGTTAAATATGTAAATATATAAGAATTGTGTGCTATGTATGTAAATGCCTCAAAAATTTAATATAAAATTAGAATGAACTCATCAAGTTTCTCATTCAATTATAAACATTATAAAAAAAATAGAAAAATATGTCAGTTTTGAATTCCTAAAATCCATGGAATCTAACAATATCCTTCACATAATGATACAATAATATCCATTGAACAATCATGCACATCTCCATGGTAGGGCTATTCTGATTGGATTAGTCCTCGTGATTTTTCGACATTTTAAGATTTTCACGTAAAAATTTGTGTCGTCAAACATCTATTTTATCTGTGTATTTGCTAAATATTCTTACTGAGTTAACATTTGATTTATACTTATCATCGTAACCTTTTTATAATGAAACTATTTTCTAAAATGAGAGATATTTTAATTGAAAAAATAAATAAAAATAAAAAAAGGGATTTTTGAAAATATTAAATTTAGGTGGAAGAAGCACCAAAAGAACATATTGTTAGAATTATTTAAATTGAAACATGTTTGCAACGTTAATTCCTATACGACAGAAAGAGAAGACTTGGCACCCACATAAGAGAGATTTAAGATTTATATACATACCACATAATTTTTATGCATTTACATATCTAACATCTAAAGTTAGATATTTACTCATCTAACACTTATGCTTAAAAAGTATATTTAACTTTTAAAAAATGAGTGCTGATGATATTATTGATGTGATTTGAAGATATGGGTATTATACATATAAATATATAAGAATGTGGATGTTATATGTAAATATATAAGATTGTGTGATATGTATATAAATCCCTTTAAAATTTTTTATGTTACATCAAATATATCACCTTTTTTAAAAGTGAAATACATCATTATCAGTATAAAAATATATATTTTATAAATAAATATGAAATTTTATATGTTAGATATATAAATACATGAGAATTATAAGAAATTTATGTAAGTATTTTTGTTATTTATATTTTTAAAAATACTTCACATTATTTTTAAACATGCTCAAAATGATTTTTAATATTTTATGTATTTTTAAAAACAACATGAAAATCACGCAATCAAATTGCTTTAGAATCACCGCACCACCATCATTGTCGTCACGAGCGACTAATTACCATCACATCACATAAAGATGAGAAGAACATATCAATCTAGCTCATCTTTGTTTCTAAAATTAAAAAAAAAAACTTTGTAATCTCAAAGAATATGTTGTAAATGGAAAACTATATGAATTTATTTCTCTAATTAATTAAAATTTTCTATTATATTCATTAAAATTCCGATTTATTACACTATTATTTTAAAAGTTAAGACATCTAAATTATTATTATTATTTCATATTTTATAAAATGGATCCACTCTTTCATATTTAATTTTTTAATTCAAAAATATTTTATTATGTTGTCAAGTGATAAGTTGGCCCACTCAACATATTGATAGCCTCATTGAAATGGTTTTGAATTGTGACTCATTGTTAGGAACCTTTCTTTTAATACAATGACTTACATTCTAATGTAGCTACTAACCCACTAATTATAGTCTTGCTCTTAAGGCTAAAATTCTTAAAAAAAAAAAAAATTCATTGAAAAGATTTTAATGATATATATTGATAATTTTTTATTAAATCACAACTTTTATTAATATCAATATCATAATCAATATGAATAAATAATTATTTCTTTAAATTTTAATTTAAATAATATAGTAAAATTATTTCCACAAATATATATATATATAATTGACAAATAAAAATAAATGGTAGTTACCTTGAAAAGACCTTGATGTGAAGTGCCCCCACATAAAGCTCTTTGGTGTCACATCTTCATGTGGTTGTAGTCTTAAATGCAAAAACACTTAAAAAGTGATAGCTTTTGTGGGTGCCATTGGAGAACCAATCATTCATAATATAGTCATAATTTTAAATCCCTCCCATAGCTTCAAAATCTTTTCTTATAGATATCACTTAAATATATATATGAGAAATTTTATATATTTATCATAAATTCTTATATAATTGTGTATTAAAATCTAATACTTAAAACTTTAATATTACAATGAAAATACTATTATCACTAACTTTTTATAATTGAAATACACCTTTTTCATGTTAAAAAAAAATGCTATATATAAATATAAAATTTTAAGTATTAAATATATAAATACATAAGAATTATATGATATATTTCTAAATTATATATATATATATATATGAGAAATTTTATATATTTATCACATTATTTTTATATAATTGTGTATTAAACATCTAATACTTAAATCTTTAAAATAAAAATAAAAATGCTATATATAAATATAAAATTTTAAGTATTAAATATATAAATACATAAGAATTATGTGATATATTTGTAAATTCTCTCTCTCTCTCTCTCTCTCTCTCTATATATATATATATATATATATATATATATATTAATTTAATATGTTCTATAGAGTGGGCAAATGCTATCATTGGTGTAGGAGTTTGCTTTGTTGGGGAGACAAGTTGTAGTGGTTTACATGAGAAAGGAGTGGTCAATTAAAGGAGGGGGAGGGAATGAATGAGTGGCATCATAAGGTTAGAGACTTTAAAGGTTGAATAGAGGTAACATGTGTGGAGCATTAGTTTATGGATGTGCATTAGTAGAAATCTATTCAAATCCCTAGGTTTGGATTAATTAAAAAGTGGTAACTTAATTTTTTTTTTAATGTTTCAAGTTTTAAGTAATAGTATTTATTAGGGATGAGATGAAGTTAAATATTTAAATTTAATGGTGATACTACATAATTAAGATAAAATTAATGATAATAATGATCTTTTTCTGGATAATTTGAGTTTTTAACCCTAAATATGATGTAAGAAGCATTAGATGTGAGGTTATTGCAGTATTTTTTAAAAAGTTTTATCAGTCAATTTAGCTGATATTAATATAATTAATAATTAAAATTTTGATGTAATGGCAATATAACTATTTTTTTAATTGCCTTTTTATTTTGAAGATTTTTTAGGTAAAAATGAAATTAATATTGCTATGAATTTATGCCAAGAAGTAGTTATATTATAAGGTTTAATGAAAAAATATTTGGGATTTCAAATAGTACTATTTCTATAGAAAAATGGAACAAATGTATTGAAACTTTTTTTTTTTTTTGAAAAGTTTTAAAAATTGGAAGAAATGAATTGAAAAGGAACCCTTTTAATATATTATTAGAGAAATATTTTTGATAAATTTTAAAATATTTTGTATGTTTATAGGCATTAGAAGATGAAATTAAATCAATTTATAATCAATTTTAATCATTATATATTTTTCAATTGGTTAGCCTGTCAACTTATCTAGGCTTAGGATGGACTAGATAATTGGTGATAAGGATGACAATGTATTCAATCATAGATTTAAATATACTACCCTGGAATAATTATAATAGCATTTATCACCTTAGGAGTTGTTTGAGATCACTTTTATTCTTTATTTTTTATTTTTTTTTAATTTTGAAATAAAATATGGTCATGATGATAATTATTTTTGTAAACATTTAAAGTTATTTTGAATATTTTTAAAAATAATGTAATATATTTTAAAAAATAAAAAAATTAAAATAATAAAAATATACTGAATGAATATGTTTTAAAATATAACATAAAAGATAAAAAATACAAATTGTAAATAAGTTGAGCCTCATCTTAATAAGTTGAGCTTTAATAATCTTGCAAGCCTATGTGATTAGTATTGTAAGTTGAGTAGGTTAATTCATGTGCATGTGCAAATTATAAATAATACAATTATATTAGTGTTTGTTCACTCAAATTAGTACAAACATTTTTTTTAATCACTCAATTGCAATTGTAAAGATTTGATAATTTAATTATATTTTACATGTTTTATTTTTGTTGAGAGATTTTAAAAGAAATTATAAAAGTGTCATCCTACACCTAATTTATCCTTTATTTTAGCACACTCTTCCAAAGACATTGCATTAAGATCAATGTGAACTAATTTGAAATTTATATTATATATTTTATTTAAAATAAGATATATTTAATTTAAATATAAATTTTATATTTAAAAAAAAATTAAGTTAATAAGTAAAACCCTAGGCTCACCCCTGACCTTTATTTATAGATGAAAGTAGAAACATAACTCTATAAAAATATTATGAAAATACATAAATTATATGATATATCATCCAATAAAAAATTTATCATAAAATAAAATTTTATTATCCCATGATGGATTATAACAGAATAAAATAAATATTAAATTAATTATAAATTTAAATTCATATTTAAAACTATATAATTTAGTATAAATTATGAAAAAAAAAATCAGAATAAATTATATAATGTAAATTAAATAAAAATTAAAATCATTTCTCGAATTCAGCAACCATTAATTATGGATGCTAGAATCAATAATAATGGACTGACAGTGCTAATCAAGAAACATAAGGTCTTTGATTTATGGTTGGTGGGCATATAATTGCTAGCTTTAATGACTACATGTGCAACCTAATAAATTTATTATAAAATTTATAAAATTTTATTAAAAAAATTAATTACTCATAATTTTAATATATATTAATATTACATTTTATTATATTTTAAAAAGTGTAATTCAATTTTTTTTTTTGGGTGAGTGATGATATTATTTTTTGATATAATTATGAAGATTGAGATGTTATATAGATAAAAATTAAAATTTAAATATTAGATATATAAATATATGAAAATTGAGTGGTATGCATATGAATCTCCATTTTTTTAAAATTTTATAAAGTGAACCATTTAGTATAGCTATTTCATTATTTTAAAAAAAAATTACAAGACAAACAGTAACAATATGAGAGATTTATTACCATTAATAGTTGTAACAAAATAATTATTTATTTTTTCATTTGAAAAACTTATATCCCTAAACTTAACTAAAATATATTCTAAGTAGAGATTATTCGTGCGGAATCCAAATGTAGAGCTACATCTGAATTTTAATAACATACGCTCAATCAATATATAATTACTGTGTATTGACTATAAAGAAATTCATTGACGTAATATTAATTGTACGATAATACATATTATTTATATACATATACAGTGTTTTATAGCCTGAGCATCAAATATCATTATGTTATTGAAATTCTAATATATAAGCTACATCCAGACTCCACACGTAATAATTTTTCTATCCTAAAACTTAAAATAGAGTTATGAAAATAATATTTCTGATGTAAACGGTAACATTCAATCAATATTTTCTTATCTAAACTAAATTTAAATTTATAACAAAGAGAGAGAGAGAGAGAGAGAGAGAGAGAGAGAGAGAGAGAGAGAGAGAGAAATATATATATATATATATATATATAAGTGTGAAAAAAGTATATAATACGTGAAGAAAATGCTGAAAAGCCACAAAAAACTGAGAGGAGACAGCCATGATGAGGAAGAAAGCAAAATGAAATAATTGTGGAGAAGAAGAAATGTAAAATAAGCGCAGGTACTGCTTCGAATAGTCACGAGAAGAATATTTCCACATCCCCTCTCCCCACATAAATTAAATACCCATCACATAAAACAAAATATCTGCCCTCTGTCACTGTAGGCAATTTGCTCTGCAGAATATTACATTAAATCAATATAAGCCTAGCAAACAAGATACAATAATCACACACACATTCTCAAATAATAATAATAATAATAATAATAACTCAACTTGAATCATGCAATCATTATGTTCTTCCATGCTTTGATTAACCAGTCGAATCAGCTCAGGAGGGATAGAAGGGGGGAGGAGAGAGGAAAAAAGAGCGAGCTCTTATCGGATATAAGAGCGAAGAGCGAAGAAGAAGGGTTATCAGTGGGGTCTTACAAGGTCAAGAAAAGGTCTTACAAGGTCAAGAAGAGAGAGAGAACGAGAGAGAAATGCAAGAACAGGAGATGAATGGTGTGGCACACTGAAAAATTATAAATAGATAATGAATGAGAAAATAAAAATACAGAATAAATAAAGCTCAGATGGGATAGCACCGTGCTGTTATTAGTGAGGAGATTTGATAGAAGAAAACCTCTTCCTCCTTCCATAGCAGAAGCTTTGTAAGATGGCCATTGTATTCTCTGTTGCTAGCCTTCTCCACTTCTTGTATGCCATAGTGTATTAAGAATTAATGACTCTCATTCTGCATACAGAAGGAACATGAGTAATTAGAGAGAGAGAGAGAGAGAGAGAGAGAAGAGAGAGTTAGAGTACTTTACCTGAAGAGCAAAAGGGAGAGGGGAGGTGGAAAGGAAGAGAGAAGGGATTTTAAAGGGAGGGAAAGGACGAGAGAAGGAAGAGAAAAGTTAATGGAAGACAACTTGATCTGATGCAGAGAATATCATTGCCATGCATGAAAAGAGCCCTTGCTGTGGCCAATGGCTAGCTCTGATTTGGAAAAAGTTTCAAGTGAAGAAGCAAAAATCTTTTGTCCTCCACAACCCTTTTCAAACATATAATTATAAATGCAACCCTTGGTCTTCCTACTTTCTAAGAGAGAGAGAGCTAAGTCTGAGAAGAGGTAGAAGTATAAAAGCTTCTCTATTTCTGGAAATGAGAGCAAAACTATAATATAAAGTAAGCAGGGTTCGTGATATGTGAATCTGTACTACTGAAATTAGAGAGAGAAGAGAAGAGAGTAGGAAGGCGGGAAGAAGAGTCTTCAGGTTTTAGGTTTGCGAGTAATTATTAGTCACAGGGGCTTTTACTCGACTCACTCATCAGTCATCATATTATATGAGTTGGTTTACTTAAAATATAATGAGATTTGTATATGTCATAAAATTTTATGTATTTAATATATATATATTCTTTAAATAAATTAATGCAAATAACATTTTTAATATTATCTAAAATTTAAAATATTATGCCAATAAACATAAAAAATTTTAGTATTAGATATGTAAATATATATAAATTTTATAGTATGAGATTTTTTTTACATTTAATAATATAAAATATAATTAAAATTTGTTAAAATTTAAAATTTTATGTTCAAAAGTATAGGAGATATTAATAAAAATTATCTTTTTATTTTATCTTGATTGATTTCTAATAATGTCCAATCTATTTTTTTTTTTATAAAATAATTTTATAATTTTGAATAATTTTTTCTATTTGATAAAAATGAGAAAATTAATGAGACAATTTAAATTCAATAATTGAGTTACAGCTCAATTTAAATTATTTAAACTTCAAATTAATACTATTATTTAGACCAACATGAAAAAAATTGGAAAATTTACATACATAGCATGCAATTCTTATGTATTTACATATCTAACACCTAAAATTTGATATTTATAAATATAATACCTTTTATATTCTTCAAAAGTGAATTTTACTTCAAAAAAGTAAGAAAATATTATTTTTGTTGTAATAATAAATATTTAAGTTATATATATATATAAATATTTATATTTAGATGTTAGATATGTAAATATATAAGAATTGTGTGTTATGTATATAAATGCCTCAAAAAAATTATGGTCATGATATATATATATCTTAATTTATAAATTTTAATCAAAGCTTTATATTTATTAATTCTAATTTAAAATTAGTAAAATTTAATTTTAAATAAATTAATAATATATTACATTTATTTAAAAATAAATTTAACGAGTGTTCATCTTAATTAAAAAAATCATTAAGAGAGGCTATTATTTTGTATTTAGGGTTTAGGTGAAACCTGTTTGAGGTAGACAGCGGATCCATACAGCCGGCAGCGAGCGGGGATTGGGTAACAGTTGACGTGCCACGTGCTTAGCAGCACGTGTGAAGTCTGGTGCGCTTGGAATTTTGTGCGGAAGTAGAGGACGATAATCTTGTGCAAGTTATAAGAAAAAAAAGTTATCTCTGACCATTAGATTTGCATTAAAGGTCGCGCCAATTAAAAAGCAAGGGCATTAAAGTGGTTGTATTGAAATTAGCATGAAGTTCAGGATATAAGGTGTAGTAGTCTCACTATTCTTTGAATGGTTGAATTGACTGTTTCACTCTGAGCTTTTGCTTCAAATGTAATAGTGACCTTTGAAAATTTTTTATTTTTTTATTTTTTTATTTTATATAAATCTTAATATAATAATAACAATAATATTAATATTGATATGACCCTGATAATTTCTCTAGTTGAAGCACGAATCTTGATAAAGCTAATCGAAATGCTAGTCAGACAAGCTTAAAATATCAAAACTTTGAGGCATAAGTTAAATTCCTAAAAACTCTCAAATATGAGTGTTTATAATCATCGGCTCGGACGGTTCAAAGATCTTACAATTAAAGCTTTGGCATTCAAATACACAAAATATATCATATGATCAAGGGAATCATCATGAGCCGTCAGATGGAGAGGAGTGGTTGATTTTACATGTATTTAAAGACGCCACTCCCATATAAATAGCCTCATTATGAGGGGCAAAGCAAAGAGAGGAGAGCTATAAAGATCCTCAAGCAATCGTCGCACTCGACGTCGTAATGCATGGCCCGGCCAGCCGTTGATCGCTTGCCAATCTTTGTCGATCTCCTACCGATGATTGTTCCATATGATTGTTTGCGTTTACGCCGATGATTGTTCCACATTTACGCGGTAATTGTTGCATTTCGCGGTGTTTCTTTCTTCACTCATTTCTCTCTTGCATTACACTACGATTGTCCTTTGTTCCCTCTGATTAATCCGTTGTCGGAAGATCTTGTACTTTGGCAGATACATAGTGGAAGCTTTTCTTGGTGGCCATGGTTTTTCCCTCTTTTCGAGGTTTTCGTAAAATTAGTTTTATTGTTCACACTTTTATACCGTGTGTGTCTTTGGATTTCCAACAAAGTAAACTTTTACTCTATTCAGGTTTTTTAGCGCGCTTGTAGTCTGTGGAAGCTGATTCCCATTATTTCATCTTGTATGACAAGTTTCAACAAGATCAAAACCATCGAGGTGGAGCATTTCAAGCTTTTAAGGAGGCTCGAAGAATGAAAATTCATCAAATTTGTTCCTTTAGATTTTTTGTCAAAACTTGGGGCAACTCTTAATCTAGAAGATGTATGTTAAACATCTCGATTACCATCCTAAGAAACAAGTCAAAGTTGGAGGATATTTCAATATTGAGAAGAGATAATTTTGTAAATTATGATTTTCCAATCATACTCACGAAAAAATAAGACCAAGGTTAAGAAGCAACTTTGGTTACAACCACAAATGGATGTTTTAATCGACCTCTTCCATACAGGATAACGTCATCGAGCAAAGACTCTGACAAACAACCTAGGATAGGTTAAAAGGTCCTTTGTGGACTACCTACGACCTCTTCCATACAGGTTAATATCATCGTGTTAACATCATTGAGCAAACACTCTGACAAACAACCTAGGATAGGTCAAAAGGTCCTTGGTGAACTTCCCGACCTCTTCCATTGCGTCGGGGTAACACCGACAAACAATCTGATATGTCAAAATCTCGGCGGATTCAATTCGACCTCTTCCATACAGTTAACGTCATTGGGTAACACTGACAACAACCGGATGGGTCAAAATCTCGGCCATTGATTCAATTCAACCTCTTCCACACAGGTTAAGGTCATCGGATAACACTCTGACAAATAACCTCAGATGGGTCAAAATCCTCAGCGGATTCAATTCAACCTCTTCCACTCAGGTTAACGTCATCGTGTTAACATCATTGAGCAAACACTCTGACAAACAACCTCGGATAGGTTAAAAATCCTCATCGTCGTCGGTCACCGCCGCCGACCATCGCCTTCTTCGCACACCACCATTTGCTCACGGTCATCGCGTCGGCGCCATGCCGTTGACTCGTCGCCGTTGCCACCCCGTCGGTAGCCAACCATCAGCAGCGGTCCGCGCCGTATCACGATAATTTTCGCCGGTCAAACAGCGTCGCCCGTCTCCTGAATCGATGCGTAGCCATTGCTTCGTATCGGTTGCCCTACCGCAACCATCGACGCCAGCCGGTGTAGCGGTCACTGCGCCGCTGGTCCGCTACATCGCCTTCATCGTCAATCTTCACTTCTAGATGCGGTGCCACCGTTATTTACCATCTCCGGTTGCATTCTTACCACCGTCGGCCGCCATATCATCGATTATCGTCGTCGTCCGCGCTAGACCATCGCCGGCAATCTTAGCACCACCATTGTCTCAGGTCATCGGCCATTAGCTATCTCACGGTCATTAGTCGCTGATTCGCCTCACCACCCCGGTCCATTTGGCCGTCCTGTACCATCATGGGTCCGCCATGACCATCGCCGTATTTTGGTCACCACCAGCGTCATCGGTCATCCGCGGCCGGTAGTGCCGACTAAATCGCGATTCTGCTACTGCCCCGATGTCCTCCAACCATTGTAGTGGTCCGCGCTTCTGCTGTCGTCGGTCCTACCGCTTACCATCTCGTCGGCAATTTCATCGGCCGGTCACGTATTGCGGTCTCATTGCGTTGCCGACCACGCCCCGGTAGCCGCCATCACGCATTCTGCGGTCCCTGCCGTGCCATCGTGGAATCTCCGTCATTACGTCGCCGGTTATCGCCATTGCCGTTGAGTCCGCTCACCGGCGCCATCGTCGCATCCGTCGACCATCTCCGGTTATGTCATTGATGCCTAAACCCGGTTGGTCCGACGAGGTTAGTTGGACTCTTTCGAGAGATTCTGCCATATGAACTACAGTCTTGATCCTCACGAATCCGATCGGTCGAGGTCGGGTCACCTCTTTCAGAAAATTGGAGTCTGTCGTATGAAGCTACGGGTCTTGATTTCCGATCGGTGGTCGGCGAGGTTAGTTAAACCTCTTTCGAGCGGAGCCTGCTATGAACTACGGGTCTTGACTATGAACCTCATCCGAGGTCGATAACACCTCTTTCAAGAAAAGCGAGCTATGACTGCGGTCTTGATCACCTCTCCGATCCGGTCGGTCACGAGGTTAGTTAACACCTCTTTCAGGGAAAAGCGGAGCACAGTATGAACTACGGGTCTTGATAGCCTCCGAATGACCTTCTTTCAAGAATAAGAGAAGGTGTCTTCTCTCTTGGCCCTAGGGGGTTTTTATAGACCCCTTATAGGAACAAAAAGGTAAAAAATCAAAGAGAAACCGTCCAAAACCGTCAAAAACCGCAAAACCCGCTTCGTAAAATGAGCAAAAGCAAAACGGACAAAACCCTCTTGGGCTTCGACCAGCGACACCAGCAGAGCGCCCGTACGCGCCAGCCATGGCCGCCAGATCTTGTGCAGCGCCCACTACTTCGCTTTAGCCATTCCAGCGGCCATCCGACCCACGCCGACCCACCCCTCTCGCTCAGGCCAGCGTCGTGGCTGACGATCCGGCCAGACCGTCGACCCGTGGTTTGTAGAGCGCTCTCTAGGCCGACCTCCAAGTCGTCTTGCCCTGCTCCAGCGCGCGCCCAGTGGGGCCCGCCAGAGCGGTAGAGACCGGATGGTCGTAACCTCAAAATATTTCGCGCATATCTCACATATTTGTGGTATGCGTATGCTTAGTCATAATGTTGTGCTTACATGAAGATGTGTTCTCTCAAAATGTGTGATTAATGGACTTGCAGATTTCATTGAAGAATTTGCTATTTTAAAGTACTTGGCACATTTTTTTGATGATTGAGATAATATCATCCAAAAAAATAGGGGCCGATATGATCGACAATTCCTCTAGTAATACGAATCTTGATCAAAGCAAGTGTCGAAATTGGCAGTCGGTGAAGCACTTAAAATATCATTGGAAACTTTGAGACATTAGTTAAATTCCTAAAAGCTTTCAAATATGGAGTGTTTAAAATCAAATCGGGCGTCGACGGGTGGTTCCAACAAGCCAAAGATCTTACAATTCGACTTTTTGAGCATTCAAATACACAAAATACATTATATAATCAAAGGAATCATCATGAAGTATGGAGAGTGGTTGGAATTTGCATGTATTTACTGAGCCACTCTTCCATCTATAAATAGCTCATTTCTCATATAGCAAGAAAGGAGAGAGCTCTAAAGATCCTCCAAGCACAATCGCACTTCGTCTGCCGGCCGTCGGCCGTAGTTGATCCTTGTCATCAATCTCGTGGTCTCCATCATGATGACTTCTACCGGTGATTATTCCCTGCATTTCTACTAGTGATTATTTCCGCATTGTAATTGTTGCCATTTTAGGTGATTGCTCTGAGTTCACCATCATCTATCTACTAGCTATTCATCATCGTTGTCACATTTGTTGTTTTCTCATATACAATTTATAATCCGGTATCGGAAGATCTTTATAGCAGATACATAGTGGAAGCTTTTCTTTAGGCCGTGGTTTTCCTCTTTTCGAGGTTTTTTACGTAAAATTTTGAGTTTTATTGTTCACACTTTTATACACTGTATCTTTGGATTTCACAACGAAGTAAAGTAAACTTTTACTCTCTCGATTTTTCAACGCAACAAATATAATTATAATATTAATTTTGAAAGAGATGATTATAATTTAAGTGGCATAACTTTAGTATAATATAAATAAAATTGTCATTAAAATCTTAACACAATTATGACACTAGCGAAGTTGTGATAGCTCTAATCTTGTCAGATATAGTTGCTGCGTGCTAGAAAACTAATTGCAGTAGAATAAAAGTTTATGTCTTAGTCTTGTTGTGAAATCCAGCACACACACAGATACTTGAAGAGTGAACAAGAAACTCTAGGATTTTTACATGAAAAAATCCCAGAAAGAGGGGGAAAAAATCACGGGACCTAGTCTAGCAAAAATTTTCTACTATATATCTGTTTTGGAGTACATAGTTTTCCCGATAAGGGATTACAGAATTTCATATGAAAGCGACAATGAGAACGAGTAGCTATTATGCGGATTGTTAATGCTTGTTAGTGGCGATTAGTGATATGGTGAAAGCGGTTAGCGGATGGTGATGGCCGATAGATGAGCCATGGCCGTGTAATGGCGGTAGTATGGCGACGGCGGTGGTCGATGGCGATTATCGATGGTGGTGGTTGTCGGCGGCGACAATGAATGGTATGCTGGCGACCGATATGGTGGGGCGGTGGCGGCGATGGTGGTGAGCGGTGATAACGGCAAGTGGATGATAATGATCGATGGTGGTGGCCGACGGTGGCGGCCGGTAGTGGTTGGCAGTGATGACGGTGGTCGACGGTGGTGACGGTGGTGACCGGTGACGGTGGTCGGCGACGGTGACTGTGGTTGACGGCGGCGAGGATCGACGGTGACCATTACCATCGCCGCTATCGGCGGTGCGCCGACCATTACCGTTGTCCGCCGCTGCCATCATCGGCCGCCATCAACTACCATCGTCATCATCGTCATCGACCACCCTTTGCGCCGTACCAGACCATCATTGCGGCCCGTCATTTGGTCATCACCATCGGCCGCACCGCCACTTTGTTCACCGCCATCCTACCACACAATCTTAACCTAACCCGCTGCGCATTTGTTGTTACGATTTCAGGATTCCTATTATCAGGCTTTCTCATATACAATTCTAATATCTGTGTGTGTGCTAGATTTTACAACAAGGCTAAGGCGTAAACTTTTATTCTACCACAACTTATTTTCTAGCACACAACAGTTTGACGCAGTCTATGGGAACATTCCCTTTACATCTTCACAATGGTTGACAATTTAACTTTATGTTCAGAATAACACCACTTATATGGTGAAGAAAATCTTACTTTCGAGGAACACGTAAGAAGAATGAAGATTCATCAAGCTTCGATCCTTCAACTTTTCTTGGAAACTGTGGGGCAACTCTTAAAAGATTATCCAAATCAATATTCTGAATATCCAATTGATTATCAGTTCGAGAAGCAAGTTAGTAATACTAATAAAAAAGGCAAAGGTCAAGAGCAACTTTGACTACAAGCTCAAATAAATATTTTAATTTGACCCCTTCCACACAGGTTAACGTCATCGAGCAAAGACTCTGACAAATAATATTGGATAAGTCAAAACTTCAGACCTACTCCATACAGGTTAATGTCATCGAGCGAAGACTCTGACAAACAATCTTGGATAGGTCAAAACTTTAGATATACTCCACACAGGTTAATGTCATCGAGTAACACTCTGACAACAAGCTCAGATAGGTCAAAAATTCTCAGCGGATTTAATTCGACCTCTTCCATACAGGTTAACGTCATCGAGTAACACTCTGATAAACAACCTCAGATGGGTAACATATTCAATTTGACCTCTTCCATAGGTTAATGTCATCGAGTAACATTGATAAACAACCGGATGAGTCAAAATTCTGATGATTGATTCGACCTCTTATCTGAGTTAATGTCATCAAGTAACACTTTGACAAACAACCTCAGATGGGTCAAAAATCCTGAGCGGATTCAATTCTACATCTTCCATACAAGTTAACGACATCAAGTAACATCATGGAGAATGATACTATGAAATTATCTATCATACTTTATAAGTTGCTCGAACGATGGTTCCTGGTGGTGGTGGTGATGGTGACGGCGGTGATGGCGGTGGTTGATGGCGGTGAGGGTGACCTCGTCGACCGATCATCGTTCACCCTTGCCGATAACCACGCCGTACCATCGATCGTCATCGACCATCATGGGTCATCAATCATCACGATCATGCATGGACCATTCACCGGTCATGCGCCGCAACCATCATTGCATCGCCATCGCATCCTTTACCGCATACCGTAGGCCCATCGTTGCGCATCTCGTCAGTCATCTGTCAGCCTTCCTCCATTGTCACCACATAGCATAATTACAGCTGTTGCATATTTATTGTTACTGATTAGGATTTTCATTGTCAGGCTTTCTCATATATAATTATATAAACCCATATCGGGAAAATTATGTACTCCAAAATATATATATAGTCAAAAAATTTTGCTGGGCTAGGCCCCGTGAATTTTCCCCCCTCTTTTTGGAATTTTTTCACGTAAAAATCCTGGAGTTTCTTGTTCACTCTTCAAATATCTGTGTGTATGCTGGATTTCACAACAAAGTTAAAGCATAAACTTTTATTCTACCATCCGATTTTCTAGCATCTTGGCTCTTACATTCCTTTACATCTTCCATGGTTGACAATCTAACTTTATGTTGAATAGCATACTATATGGTGAAGAAAATCTTATTTTCGAGGAACACATAAGAATAATGAAGATTCATCAAGCTTCGATCCGTCAGCTTTTCTTGGAAACTATGGGGCAACTCTAAATGATTATCCAAATCAATATTTTGAATATCCAATTGATTATTAATTCGAGAAGCAAGTCAGTAATACTAATGAAAAAGGTAAAGACCAAGGAGCAACTTTGACTACAAGCTCAAACAAATGTTTTGATTTGACCCCTTCCACACAAGTTAATGTCATCGAGCAAAAACTCTGACAAATAATCTTGAATAGGTCAAAACTTCAGACCTACTCCACACAGGTTAATGTCATCGAGCGAAGACTTTGACAAACAATATTGGATAGGTTAAAACTTCAGATCTACTCCACACAGGTTAATGTCATTGAGTAACACTATGACAAACAATCTCGGATAGGTCAAAAATTCTCAGCGGATTTAATTCAACCTCTTCTATACAGGTTAACGTCATCGAGTAACACTCTGACAAACAACCTCAGATGGATCAAAAATCCTCAGCAAATTCAATTTTATCTCTTCTATACAGGTTAATGTCATCGAGTAACACTCTGACAAACAACCTCGGATGAGTCAAAAATCCTCAGCGGATTCTATTTGACTTCTTCCACATAGGTTAACGTCATGCAGTAACACTGACAAACAATCTCAGATAGATCAAAAATCCTCAGCGGATTCAATTCGATCCCTTCCATACAGGTTAACGTCATCAAGTAACACTTTGACAAACAACCTCGGATGGGTCAAAAATTCTCAGTGGATTTGATTCGACCTCTTCATCTGGGTTAATGTCGTGTAACACTTTGACAAACAACTTGATGGGTCAAAATCCGGATTCAATTACCTCTTCCATATAAGTTAACGGCATCGTAACATCATGGAGAATGATATCAAATTATCTATCGACTTTTACGAAGTTGCTCGAGCGATGGTTCACTGGTATGGTGGCCGTGGCGGTGGTTGGCGACGGCGGGGAGTAATTGGCTCGACCCGCATCATCGTTCACTTCGCCACGCTGGCCGCTGCCGGTGTACCACTCGATCGCCGTTATCATCGACCGCATCACGCATTCATCACCATAGACCGCCGGTCCGCTGCCGGCCATTCCGATCACCGTGCTTGCCATGCGGTAGCCATCAACCATACCGTCGTTATCGTTACCGACCGTCTTCGGTCACTTCTGCCCTACCTCCGCCATTATTGCCATCCATCTCCGTCATCACCATCGACCTCACTGCTGTTCACCATCATCAACTGTCACCAACAACTGTTATAACCTAATTTGCATGGTATTTGTTACGATTCTGAGATTTTCATTGTCAGACTTTCTCATATACAATTATGTAATCCCATATCGGAAACTATGTACTCGAAAGAGATATAGTGAAAATTTTCTTTGCCAGCCCCATGAATTTTTCCCCCTCTTTCTCGAATTTTTTCACGTAAAAATCCTTGAGTTTCTTGTTCACTTTTCAAATATGTGTGTGTCTTTGGATTTCCAGCAAAGGTGCGTAAACTTTTATTCTATCATGGCGGTTTTAAGCACCAACAGGTTTGATTTGTCACGTAGGAACATTTCCTTTACATCTTCACAATGGTTGACAATCTAACTTTATGTTCAGAATAGCACCACCTATATGGTGAAGAAAATCTTACTTTCGAGGAACACATAAGAAGAATGAAGATTCATCAAGCTTCGATTCTTCAACTTTTCTTAGAAACTATGGGACAACTCTTAAAAGATTATCCAAATCAATATTCTGAATATCTAATTATCAATTGAGAAGCAAATTATATCTAATGAAAAAGGCAAAGATCAAGGAGCAACTTTGACTACAAGCTCAAACAAATGTTTTGATTTAACCCCTTCCACACAGGTTAACGTCATCGAGCAAAGACTCTGATAAATAATCTTGGATATGTCATAGAGCGAAGACTCTGACAAACAACCTTGAATAGGTCAAAACATCAAATCTACTCCACACAGGTTAATGTTATCGAGTAACACTCTAACAAACAACCTCGGATAGGTCAAAAATCCTCAGCGGATTTAATTTGATCTCTTCCATACAGGTTAACGTCATCGAGTGACACTCTGATAAACAACCTCGGATGGGTCAAAAATCCTCAGCAGATTCAATTTGACCTCTTCCATATAGGTTAATGTCATCGAGTAACACTCTAACAAACAACCTCGGATGAGTCAAAAATCTTCAGCAGATTCGATTCGATTTCTTCCATACAAGTTAACGTCATTGAGTAACACTCTGACAAACAACCTCAGATATGTCAAAAATTCTCAGTGGATTCACTTCGACCCCTTCCATACAGGTTAACATCATCAAGTAACACTTTGACAAACAACCCGGATGGGTCAAAAATTCGTGGATTCGATTCACCTCTTATCTGAGTTAATGTCGTAGTAATACTTTGACAAACAACCTCAGATGGGTCAAAAATTCTCAGCGGATTCAATTCTACCTCTTCCATACAAGTTAATGGCATCAAGTAACATCATGGAGAATGATACTATGAAATTATCTATCAGACTTTATGAGTTGCTCAAACGATGGTTCATAATTGGCATTTTCCTGCCGTCTTGGCAGTTGTAAACTGTTAAACCATCCATTAGAGTTTCAAGAAATCAAATTTTCCACAAGAAGTATGAACTACGAGCCTTGATCAACTCCAAACCCGATCGGTCTGATGAGGACAATTGACGCCTCTTTCGAGGGAAAATCAAAGCCTCGCCGTATAAACTACAATTTTATGTCCTCCAAATGGGATTGAGGGATTGGCTCTTCGAGGGAAAATTGGAGCCCATCGATGAACTACGGGCCTTGATGCTTCCAATCGGTCCGGTCAGGGGCAGTTGGCGCTCTTTCAAGGAAAAAGCTCGCCAGACAACTATGGGCCTTCATGGCCTCCAAATCCGGTCGGTCCGACGAAGACAGTTGACGCCTCTTTTGAGGGAAAATCGGAGCCTCGCCGTATGAACTATGGGCCTTGATCGCCTCTAAACCCGGTCGGTTTCTACGAGGATAGTTGACGCCTCTTTCGAAAAATTAGGAAAATGAACTACGAGGCTTTGAATCCTGCATCGTCGACGAGGGCAGTTAGCTTGAGAGCGGAGCTCGCCGATGAACTACGCCTTGATCGCCCAACTTCGGTTGGTCCACGAAGCGATGCCTCATTCGAGGAAAAGCGGAAGTCTCGCCGATGAACTACGAGCCTGATCGCCGGTCGGTCGGGTCAGACGACAATTGACACCTCTTTCGAGGGAAAACCGGAGTCTCGCCGTATGAGCTACGGGCCTTGATCACCAAAGCGAATGACCTTTTCTTAAGAAAAAGGGGAACATTATAGCATATGAGATTCGTGACTTCTCACTTGACCCTAGGGAGTTTCTATAGACCCCCTATAGGGGAAAAAAGATAAAAGATAAAAAAAGAACTGAAAAAAAGGGTGAAAATGGGCGAAAACAGACAAAAAAACCCTCATCTCGGTCGCGTTCGCGTGGTAAGGCTTCCTGCGTTCAAGAGCTTAGCACCGTGAGTGCTCATATGGGTCCATAACCCCAAAATTTTGCCACGCCCCATACATCCATGCTGCACCCACCGTGATCATAATCTTGTGCTCCCATGATGATCCGTTCTCTCAAAATGTATGGTTAATAAGCCCATAAATTTCATTGAATAATATGCTATTTTCAATTATTTGGCATATATATTTTTAGATGATTGAGATAATGTCATCCAAAAATAGAGAGACAGCTGATATGACACTAAAAATACTACTAGTCGAAGCACGAATCTTGATGTTAAAAGCAAGTTGATCCGAAGTTGAAACTAGTCGAGATCAAGTACTCAAAATATCATTAGAAACTTCGGGATATCAATTAAATCCCTAAATAGTTCATAAATATGGAGTGTTTATAATCAAATCGAGTGTCTTGACGAGCCGGATTTAACAAGCCCAAAATTTTTTGATTCTGACTTCATTTGAGCATTCAAATACATAAAATACATGAGATGATCAAAGGAATCATCATGAGCCATTCGATGGAATGGTTTGATTTTCGTGTATTTAAAAACCTCTTCTATAAATACATTCATTCTTCAAGGGGAGCTAAAGAGAGAGCCCAAAGCTTGAAAATCTCCAAGCATAATCGTTGCCACCACTTTCGGCCGGTCGACCACCTCATTGCCCGACCGGCCGTTCGTACGCTGGCGTCGACCACGATTCGTCGTCCACCGTTGTCGCCGTAGGCCATTTGCCGCTGCCGCTGATCATTCTGCTGATCATCGCCTATCAACCATATGCGGTCATTCACCGGTCATCATGCTAACCATGTTGGTATCCCGCTCATTACCATCGCGCCGTCAGCTGGTTCGATTGCTCGCCATTCGCCAGCCTTGTACTACACCATCATTATCATCATCATCCGTCGGCGGTCTATCGCTGACCACCATCGCATCACCGCCGTATGACCATCGCCGGGTCATCTCCGTCATCACGTCGTAGGCCGATCACCGACATTCACCTAATTTATCATCATCACTACTAACCATCAACCTATACTGGCTATATATATTGTTATTCGAGATTCCTATTGTCGTCATTCTCATATATAATTCAGTCGTTAGGAAAATTTTGTACTCAAACATACATAATGGAAGAGTTTTTCGAGGCCTGATTTTTTCCTCTTTTTGAGGTTTTTAAACGTAAAATTAGCTTTTCTTATTCAAATATCGTGTCTGAATTTCACAATAATGTTAAGGCGTAAATTTTTATTCTATCACAACTAATTTTTTAGCACGCAACAATAGTCTTATTTTCGTATAAAGATCTGTGTTACAATCTCATATATCTCACGATACACATCTCAAGAGATATTATTAGATTATGAGATGGAGGTGAGTTCGCATTAGAGGCACACGATAAATGTTCACGAGTTGAGATTGAGATTGAGTAGTCGATACTTGTAAGTGGTAGTGGTGAGGAGGTCAAGCTTACGTTGAAACTTCTCTATAATATCTTCACTCGTGAAAACTTATTGTGAGCCTCTAATGCGAACTTACTTACATCTCGTGCAAGCTCGATCACTTTATCAGTCAATCTCCATCATCTATGTCTCTCATTTTATATTGAATTATTTAATTATGTGCTATTTAAATTTTAAGTATTTTTATAAGATATTAAAAATATATAAATAATATGCACAAAAAATGACGCATGCATTATTTTATTATTTTATTTTTATTTATAAGAAATGATACTGCTCATAATATTTAAGTAGATGAGAATCTCAAACGGCATTTAAATTAATGATTTGTTTACTATTTCCAATATCTTTTTTAACTTATTTATTTATTTATTTATATTTTTAATTAAAAAATGTTATTGACCCAAGAAGTGTGGGATTCCTGTGTGAGAATTTGCGACAGTGAGGGAGATAAAATAATCTGCTTTTTTTCTTGTGCTTGGTGGCTATATGGCTCTTACTTTTGCATTGCTTTTATTTTACTCAAATGTTGAAAGTTTCAATTCGAGTGGATGGGTCGGATTTAGGTCTAACTTGAATTTATCTGAGCAAATAGGTTTGACTGCATTTTCGACAGATTAAATATGTCTAAAACTTGACATCCGATTGGCAGACTGAGGCTATTTTATATACGTATTTTAAAGCAAAATCCCAGTTAAATTTGAGTTCATGCAGGTAAAATCGATTGTTTGAGTCAAATTGGGTCGGTTGGTGGGTCGTCCGATCGTAGAATATTAAACGTTAATTCTTCAACTAACCCGAAAATTATTTAAAGGTGGCTCGATACATTTTTTAGTCGGATTCGGATCGGGGCAATTTTTGACACCTATATATATATATATATAATCCAATTGAACCCTAAATGATTTCCACAATCATCTTAATTGGAAGAAAAAAACAATATTGCTGAGTTTTTAATCCCAAAAAAAGCCAAAAATAAAATTCAAATAATATAGCTGCATGGGCTTAGTGGGCTTGAGCTTTAGTTGGTAAACTGGGCTATGACCCAAGAAACCTTTCCTTTGCTACCATTATTCATCAGTGGAGCTTTGAATTTAATAAATATAAAATTAAACTTTAGAAAATTTTTTTTTTAAAAAAGTATAGAAATAAAATTAAAACATTTTTTAAAAGTTATTCTATTTTCTGAAGGCTTTAATTAGTCTAAATTTAAAGGTTTTATTGATAAATTCAATAGAGATTTTAGAAATAATGTTTCTTTGTGAGTTTTCTATATTGAAAGCTTATATCTTTACTAGCAATAAATGAATATAAGAGATGCTCTATTTACTGATAGATATGCAGTATTTCTCTGACAAAGTTTATTATACATAAAAAAAATTTAATTTTGAGGCTAACAAATCATTCAAAAATGATTTTTTTTTAGAGTTGAGTAAATATTTAAACAACTAGACATAAAATTATCTTTTTTATTGTTTCTTTTTTCAGATAAAAAGCTAAATTAGAGAGAGCCTCATATTTGAACATCCCATAAACAGGGGCGGACTCAGGCACAGGTGAGCACTCAGGCACAGTTGAGCGGGGGGCGCACCCCCCACATGAGGTATCAAATTTATCATTTGGCCCCCGTAAAATTTTTTTTTGCCCCTTTAATTTTGTCATAAAATATAAATTTGCCCCTCCTGAAAACTGAGGTTGATTCCGCTCCTACCCATAAATAATGTAAAGCCTTTGTTTGATACTTCATAATCATAGAGTATGCAGCTAAATAAAATAGTGATTTATGGAATTTTTTGAGGATTATTGATCGAAGACTAACTTGACGATCGTAATACAATCATATAGAATTGACTTCTATAGAACTTTATATAGTTATGATAGGAGAATGGCATATTCTAATCATAAATTTTATGGGATGATTCACTAAAAAAAAGAGAGATTTACATGAATACCACACAATTCTTATGTTTTTACATATATAACATCTAAAATTATATATTGATTAATCTAATACTCTCTTTTGCTTGAAAAGGTACATTTTACTTTTAAAAAAGTGAACAATGATGACATTTCTCATTTGAAATTGAAGAATAAAATGTTGTATATGCATAAAAAATAAAGTTTGGATATTTATATATGTAAATATATTAGAATTATGTGGTATATATATAAATCTTTCAAAGAAAATTGTAAAGTTATTGGATAGATACATGCAAAATGAGCATTATCTCATGTGGAGAGACTTAAACCATAGAAGGTGTGGCTTATTAGATAACATGTTGTATAGTTTTAAAATATGTTTTAGTAAGAAATAACATTTCTAACATAATCTATTTAAATATTGAAGCATTAAAAAAACTATTGTTTGATTATATATATATATATATATATATATATATATATATATATATATATATATATATATATATATATATATATATATATATATATATATATAATGCTTACTATATTTCAAAAAAATAATATTCTTTTCTCATAATAATTATAAGCCTAATTTTACATAGAGTTATAGCTTGATTTGCACTAAAATTTTAGAACATAAAAATTTTTTTAAAAATACAAAGTAATTTTAGAACATAATTTTAGTCCTAAATTAATATTCATAAATTGATCAAAGTATGAATTTTATTATATATTATTTGTTGATATTAATTACATACCACACAATTTTTTTTTTATAAAAAATTTTACTAGGAATAGAGCTTAGGAGTTTACAATGATAAAAAAAAAGAGGTATTTACATATATACCAAATAATTCTTATATATTGATATATGTAATATTTAAATTTTAATATTTACATGAATAATTTAAATATTCAGCAACATATCAAAAATATCACAATTTTTTCATCTTTACATGCATAGGTAAACAATTAGGAATATAAATATAGTTTTGAATGTTAGATATGTAAAATTATAAGAATTTGTAGTATGTACTTAAATCTTCCTTAAGAAAAATTTGTTATGAATCCAATTCCTCCAAGGCCAAAATACAAAGATACAACATTAAGAATTATCATAACAGTCTACAAGAATCCATTACGTAAGTTCGTAATGCCAAGAAATACAACAAAGACATCGCCTTTACGTGAGGAAATCCAGACATTACATGCTCAAGCACACAAGCCAATAAACAGATAAAGATAACAAGGCCTTCATAAACTTAAATCCATCCCAACTGACATTACAAAGACATACTAAAATCAAGAAGTATAACAGAATAACCGCAACATCCTATAACGTAAGGATAAGTAAATCAAGAAGTCTAATCAAGACATAAAAAAGCACAAACTTCCAACAAACCCTAACAGAAATCAGTTAGAATCTCAAGATCCAAGACCAACAGAAGAAAACTATAAATAGGGATGAGAAAAGCAAACAAAGGGTTGAAGAATGATCTCAAGAATATCCTCCTTCTCTCCGCTTCTTCGCCTGAAGCTTTCCACTGGTTCTAGCTAATAATCCCTTATGAAACGCTGACCATCTCCTCGATCTTCCTTTTCTACTCGCCAGCTCTTCCTTCTCCGAGAGCTGCAGAATCGAAACAAAACAAACAAGCAAGGTTAGGTTAATTCAAATGTCGCATCCAACACCAAGAAGCAACGATAATTCTCAATCAAAGGCTGATCGCCCAAGATCAAGCGCGATATCACAAAGACTAATCCATTAAATCATAAGCCAACAAGAACCACATGATCAAGGAACAAATCCAAGGGCAGATAAGAAACTTTAATCCACGGCCATATCCATTGAAGCACTCAATCCGAAAGTGCAGATCCAACGTGTCGCTTATCCAACATGACATCACCGCCTTTCCCATGGAGATTACTCACTCACCGGTTCCAACACTCAGAGAGTTAACTCACTGCACTAAGCCTAAACCAAGCCGACGTATGTCCAATCACCATCAGATTGACCCAATGTAAAATAGACGATCAAAATTTTAAAAAGAAAGGCCTAAAATAAATAAAAACCAGTGTTTTGGAATAAAAAAAATGAAAAAAATATTGCAAACAAAGTGATCTCAAATCTTTTAATGATAAAATTCTCCCAAGGCCATGTCTCTTAGAAAGTAACTTGCAAGAATTAATAAATGTTTTAGTAAAAAAAATATTATTTAAAATCTCTCTCTCTCTCTCTCTCTCTCTCTCTCTCTCTCTCTCTCTCTCTATATATATATATATATATATAATAAAATTTTATTATGGAATAATTCTAATTAATTTAATTATATAGAATTAAAAATTTCAATTAATTAATTATTTAGTATCCATAAAAAATCTTATATGTCCACATTTACTCATTATTTAACTAAGTCCAACCATTGATGTAGGTTTTTATCTTATTTTATTTTGTAAGATTTGATCCAAATTAAAAAGAAATTAAACTTTGATGTAATTTGTGAATTGACATAATTAAATTTTACTTAATCTATGAATTAAAATTTAATGAGACAGGCCAATTGAACATAATCCATCAACACATATTCCAATTCTTAATAAAATAAAATAAAATAAATTAACTTAATAAAAATCCATCACACTAAGTTAAATTGGAATAATAATAATAATATTTTTTGTTAATAAAGAGTTATAATTTATAATTTATAGGATTCAAATATATTACTTCAAAAAATAACTTTATAAAAAGTTTAAATTCTCTTATATGACATACCACACAATTCTTAAATATTTACATGTCTAATGTCTATATTTTAATATTTACATACATAACACTTGAATATTTAATATCACATCAAAAATATCATTATTACATAATTTTTAAATGTAAAATACAACTTTATATGCATAGAAAAGTGTTATATATGTAAATAAGAAAATTTAGGTATTAGATGAGTAAATATCTAAGAGTTTTTATAGTATGTAAATATTTTAATAAAAAATTGACTGGATATAGGTCAATTTAAAGACTTAAAATAAATTCTTAATTTACAAATATACACATATACAAATACATACATATATGTATATATATGCAACAATATAGATATAGGGATATACTTCGATTATAAAAAAAATATTGAATCACAAATGTTCGTTATTTTTTTTTAATTGTACACAGATATGATATATCTCATACATATCAAATACATGCCCTAAAAGTGTCTGATATAAGCAGGGGCGGAACCAATCTCAATTTTAAGGAGGGTCAAATTTATATTTTAGGATAAAAATAAAAAGCAAAAAAAAAAAATTAGGGGGACAAATAACTAATTTGATACTCATATAAAATAAATTGTAAAGTTTAGGTATGGACTCGAACTCGGAATACCCGAGAACGAAACAAAACTTCAGCTAACACTTAAAAAACTAAAAATTATTTTAAATACTTTCTTAAAATATTGTAATTTATCTTTGAAAATAAAAAAATAAAATAGTCAAAGAATACATTAAGTAAATATTTTTTAAAATAACATAAAAATAAAATTTAAAATACCAAAATAAAATTAATCTCAAATAGCCCTTAGTCTCTTATATTTTTAATATTAAGTTGTGATATATTCAAGGGCTCTCTTATGTCCAAATTTTCTTATTAAAAATTCTATGAAGGTCACCTATTTTCGCAAACTCTTCTTTGAAGGGATACATATTATATTTTAACCCCCCATCATTAACAAAGAGGGTCCCAAACATTTAATAATTATGAGTGGGTTAAAGTTATAAAAAAGCTATTTATATAAATATGAGAAAATACAAGAAATGTGGACCAAGTGAAGCATACATGAAAAATAAATATATTATCTATCAATTATGCCAATCTAATTTTTATGTCTTTATTTATTTTCAATTAAAAAATCATTTTGATTAGATATATCCAAATTAGTAATTGATTCCATCTATATATATATATATATATATATATATATATATATATATATATATATATATATATATATATATATATATATATATAAATGATAAAAGACCTCCATTTGGTGCTTTTATAAGCCTTCAAGAAATAGCTGTAGGCAACTCATTATGCTACACTATTTTATTTATAATTTAAAAAAAATAATGATGTTTGATATTTATAATTTTAAATTATATGTTGATTAATATATTTTTTATTTAAAATTTATAATAAAAAATTGAAGGTATCTATTTATGATCATAAGATTTAATTTTGACATAATACTATAAAAATATAAAAAATCTTAAAAATAAGATTTAATCTACATCAATTTTCTTTGAACAAATAATAATTATTAATAAGCCTATAATTACAAAAAGAGATAATTAAAACCTAGCCATTCTCCATTTCTTACTAACATTAGGGATTTTGAAGAAGATATAATGTAGTATTGGGACTTCATTAGAACTTTCTTTTCTTTCTCTAAACCCTTACTTAGTAATTTGGATTTTGGATTTAATTAATGAAAACTTTGGTTTTTAGTTTTGGGATCGGTTTGTTAAATAAAATTTTGGATGGAACCAAATAAATCAAAGTAATTATATATAATACGATTTTATTAATTTATGTATAATAGACTTATCTATTATACATTTATTTTTATTTATTTTTGAATACTTGGTAGGTACTTTTTTGGAAGATCATTATCCCATTTTCCAAAATATTTTGGTCTCATAATATGCTAATATGGTTTCATCAACTTTTAAGTTCAAAACATCGTTCAGGTAAGTAAAAATTAGTTTTAAATATTTTTTTAGTGCGTGAAGTAGTTAATTACATTTTGATTATATTTATATTGTTTTGCTTATTGCTTGTTCATTATACAATAAAAAATTATACAAATAATTTTTAAATGTAGCTAACTTCGGTTTATCCAAAACCAAACCAAAATAACTGAACCAAATTATTATTCGATTTGTTTGGTTTTGCATTTTATTTGGTCGGTTTGGTTCAATATTTTTAGGAATTCAAAATCGCTTTAAAATTTATCATCCAATCCATCCAAATCAACCAAACGCACAACCCTAAATTTGGGGATGGGAGAAGATTGAAATGAAGAAAAAAAAAATTTATAGAGAAAGTGTTATTTGTTAGTTGATGATGGGATCTCTCATCAAAAATTTGTCTCCACTCTTTAAAATCATGCCCATGCAAGAGACATTAACTCTAAAAGTTTGCATTGTCTCCTTTCAAAATCCATTGTTTTGCCCAAAAAACCTTCTCTCAATAGCCAACCTAAATGATAACTATGAGACAATGAGAAACAATACTCTACACCAATACTCTAACAACTCAATTTCTCAATAAATAATCAATAATTATATCAACTTATAAAAGATTGCCAAACAAAGATCAATGATTTATTTCTTGTTTTCATCTAACACTTCATTTTTAAGCACTTTATGTTCGTAAATGAATTTGTTAGCTTATCCAATTCAAATGCTATAATATCATTTTTAAGTATATTTCTTTAAGATATTAGTTGCATTTGAACATATTTTCAAGATTTAAATATTGACTTCTACATTTCAATTAATTGGAGCTTTGTAATATATAATTGAAATATGATATATAATTCCAACAATTACAAGTTGTCCAATCATTGGTTTTAAAGTTCATTAAAGTTGATGTGGTCTAATAAAATGGATTTATTGGCTCCTAAATGTAACAAAGGAATCCAAATAGAGGCCATAAAAAATTTATTTTTATCGTGCCTCTCGTTGGCTTTATCCCACTATGTATGCACATGAATTCTCTCATTGTGTTCTTATGTCAAATTCTCATTTAATTCAAGTATACTAAGATCATTTTTATACATATTAACCAAGTATTTATAGGTCTACCCCTACATTTCTTAATATAAGGCAAATCTAATACATCTACTCTCATAACCAGATGGACGTGGTTATGGGACAAAATCAAACTCTCTAATCTTATCTTGCTGAACTTTTACATACTCATTTTTATCTCTAAAAAATGACATAAATCAAGTAAATAAAAAAGGTTATATATATGAATATATAATTTGAATCTTTCATGGACAAGATTGAAGTGCAATAATTTAAAATTGTCTTTAGCTACCTACATATTCTATTCTCCAAAAATCAAATCACACATAAATCTAAAAATTAAATATAATTATAAATATATACTAAAGCTTGATGCCAAAATAAAATTTTAAAAATAATAATCTAAAAAGATCAACCATTCACCATAAAAAGTGCTCCACACAAAGTTGTAACCTCACATCAAGGTCGGCAAAAAAAGCCACAAATCTCAATTCACCATAACATTATATAATAAAATAAATACCAAAAATATAAAATTGATTCCACTTAAAAATGAGTATAGCTATTGAATAAAAAAAATTTATGAATTATGAAATTCATTATAACAAAATATTTAAAGGCATTTTGGGATTATTTTATTTTTATTTTTTAATTTAATATCTCATTGATCATTTTAAATCAATTTTATAGAATAGAAAAACTAAATTAGAGAAATATGAAATTATAAGATTAAATTGACCACTTATACATAATAGAAGAACTATATATATATAAATATATTTATGTAAATATAAAAATCTTGGTGTTTGTTATATAAAAATATAAAAGTTGTATGCTACATTATAAATGATTTAAGGTCAATGGGGCTAATTATTAAGGCCAAACTAATAAAGCCAAAAGCATAAATTAGAGGCTATGTACCATGAAAATATGCCAAATGTCATGCCATTTATAAATAATGGCCCAATAGTAATTATTAATATTTATTTTTTAAAAATAAATATTAATTTTTAGATATTTTTTGGCTATTTATAATAGGTTTTTTAAACGCTAGAAAATTTATTTTTATATATTTTTTGGCTATTTTGTCAATTGAACCTTATAATTATTGTATTTACAAAACGGAATCATGTTTTTAATTTATCTTTAATTTACATTTTCTAGGAAGATTATGAAGGCCTGCATAAACAAAAATAATACATTTTTAAAACATTTAATATAAAATACAACAAAGAAAGAAGATATTTCTAATAAGTTTGAAAATAAAAAAATAAATTTTAAGATATTTAAAATATAAAATTCACATCAAATTTATTAAAAAAAATTATAACGACAGCAATTGGACACACCATCAATTGAGTTCATATAAATTTTTTTTCTATATATTTTGCAAATATATTTTTATGATAGTGAATTCAGCTTTTTTTGCATAATAACTATTTCATTGTGAATATTAAAAAAATGAGAGGAATTATTAAAATATTATTATTTTAATTACAAATTAGTAATAATTTCCAAATTTGCAAAAAAAAAAAAAACATTTTTCCACATAACTCCCTCTATTTAAAAAAAATTGAAAAAAAAATACTTGGATGGAAAGTAATATAAGATTTTTTTTTTCAATATGTGAAATTTTTTTTATGAATCTGTAATCTTTCAGGGGTTCTCTATGTTTATTTTTCAGAAATAAAATAAAATTTCTACTTAGGTCAACCATTTTTCTAAAATTCGACTTTAATAAGGATAATTATAATATTTTAATCCCCCCATCACTTTCAGAAAGTGCCCCAAACATTTAATTAATTATCAGTAGGGTAAAGCTATTAAAAAGTTGTTAATTGTAAAATGAGAAAATACAAGAGGTTTGGTATAATATTATTAATATTTCAATATAATTATTTATGTCGTATTTTCGTATTAGTCAAAGAGATTATATTGATTGGCTATTTAAAAATTAGTGAATGATGCTATTTGCCCTTTAAAAAATATATTTTTGCAGCTATATTGTGGGGGTGTGCTCTCTTGTAAATAAATAAATCAAATGTAAAATTTTACATATTTTTTTAATTATTGGAGCAATTTCTTCTTATTTTTAATTTCATAGGAGCATTTATATAAATAATACACTAATATTATATAATTATATATCTGACATCTAAACTTTTATATTTACTTAAATATCATATAAATCTTTATTATTACATCAAAAATAGTACTATCATTATCTTTTTAAAATAAATTGTACATTTTTAGGTAAAGAATATGTGATATTTTTGTAAATATTAAACTTTAGATATTATATATGTCAAATGGAGCAACATCTTAAAAATACTAAATCATTATTTTTTTAATAATATTTGAAA
>CM038233.1:119422-248842 GCA_021442155.1 Cymbidium sinense | reverse complement strand
CAGTCGCATCCACGTGATCACGAGCTGGATCATCGCCTTGTCCGGCCGTCCGATCACTTGAACTTGAGATCGGGAGCGGTGGTGAGCGTAGGTGGTGAATAGTGTTTTGAGGATTTTGGAAAAAATGAGAGTTTCTAAGCCAAAACTTGTCCAAATGGACCCATTTTTATGCTGATTCACACCGAATAAATTTTATTTCTTAATTGGGATGATTTAAAGTAAAAATGCTGGATTATCTAAGGAAATTTCTAAAATTGCATGAAATTTAGTATAAAATATGCAAAATCCTAAGGTCGGCTACAGTTTGATGAAATTTACCTCACGAGGGATGATTTCTGATGACGGTGAAGATCTTAGCAAGTTCCTATGTATGTGAGGAAGCTTTGGGGTGATCTTTAGCCTTTGCCTCTCTTTGGAACATCATCTTCTCCGATGTCTACCATCACCTCACCGAAAGAGTAATTACTTTGGGGAGCTTTTAGGAGCTGAATGGTGGTGGAAGGAAGAGATCTCAAGCCTCATCTCCCCCTCCTTTTATAATGGTCAAAAATACAAGTTTTTTTTTTTGAATTATTTTGGCTCCAAATTGATTGTCATCTTGTTGGGGTGGTTGGGATGGATCTAGATTGATTGAGGACTTTGGATTTTTTCAAAGTCTCTCTTTACATCATATGATTTTATTCAATTGAAATATTGGACATGTGATGAGTTAAGTGCATGTGATGGGAGAATTAAATGAGGTTGGGTGGAATCCTATGTGGGGGAGGATCTATGAGGGATTTAAATGGGTTTGGTTTTCTTTGGCTGACCCTAAATGGATTTGGGTCAGGTTTGATCAGCCCCAATGGGTTTTGGCTTAGTTTCAAGGGATTTGTCCCAATTTGGGTCATATGGGTCATTTTGGGTCAAATTGACCCATTTGACAAAATTAGCTTGGGATATGGGTTGATACATGTTCAATTGGCTAATTGAAGATGAATGTGGTCTTTGGTTTGAATTAATTTGGATTTAATTTTTATTTAGGCTAAATTGACACTTTAGGGCAATTTGGGATAGGTTGGGTCAAGTTGACCAATTGGGCTCGATCGATTAAATTGAGTTTAATTATGGCTTTGGTCAAGTTCAATAATAAATTCTAAATGAACTTGAGCCATTGGTTGCAATCAATTTGGGTTTGATCATGATTTGACCCGATTTGGTCCTTTAGGCCAATTTGGGTCAATTTGGATCAAATGGCCAATTGGGTTTGGTTTGGCCCAATTGATTGAATTGATCATCCTAGAGTGATCAACAATTATGGTGGAAAATTTTAGTGAGCTTAGTTAATCCAATTTTGGTTGGATTAGAAGTTGGCTCAAATGGGTCAGTTAGGTCACTTTGGGTCAAGTGGACCTAGGTGGGTCAATTGGTTTGGTTTTGGTTTGACTTGATGATTGTAGGTTTCATTTATATTTGCATAGATAATTGAATGACTGATTGATTCAAGAGAAAATTCATTGGTTTAGACTTGATCGAATTTGGCTAAGAAGAATTAGCTTAAAGGGTTTAGATTGAGTTTAGATTTGATTTTTGATATAGTTTTGGTCATTTGAATTTGGATTTCATTTATATTTTATGAATATAAATGAAGAATAATGATTTATAAAGAGATCAATTGAGTTTGATTTGATTTAAGGAAAATTTTGGCTAACTTATGAATATGGTTCATATGGCTTAGGAAGGGGTTTTAAGATTTGGATTTGATTTTGGGTTTCAATCATTTGGAGTAAGATTTTGGAATTAGATTTGGAATTTGAATTTGAATTTGAGATTTGATTTGTGAATTGAGTCTAGGTTTATTTGAGAAAGTGTATCTAGATTGGGTTTAGGCTTGAGATAGATAATTTCCTTAAACCAAGGAGCCTAATCTTATGATTAACACTTCTCTGCTTGTTAGGTGTTCACCTAATCACTAGATGTGTCTTATGACTAAGAAATCTTAGTGTCTAGAAGAGTCCTAAGTCTAAGAAGGGAGGTTAAGAGCTCACTCCAAAGTGAGGTCAAACACCGGCGATGGAAAATCGAAAGAATTTTAGGGATGGATCTTGTTATTATCACACGATTGAGGGGTATACTCCCTCAATTGAGCAACAATTATCAAAATTTGCCTTGTGAAAGTTCCTAAGCATTTTGAAACTCCTCGAGCCTCCTTGAAATCTCTCAGCTCCCATTCAATTCTCCATTCATATTGACCAAAAAGGCATCCTCCTTTGATTCAAACTCCTCCCACAACCAAACCTCAATTAAACTTACACACACCATCACGCACCTCATGAGCAATACCAAATCATCCTTTGACCTTCCAAGCCATCAGAGGTCCAAGTTCGATCGAAGCTGAAGCTCCAATGTGCATGGATTGGTCGTCCAAGTAGCTCACCTCAAATCAAGGCACATGCGGCTCAACAGGGCTTCATCTCTATCAAATGAAGTAACCTCATTCGATCCCACCGTAGGACATTAGCTCCGGTGAGGTAATTCCTCAAAATTATTAGTTTTGGAAAAATTGTTTGGTCCTTTTTGAAGGAAACTTTTATGCCATGCATTTTTGACTGTTGGATGTGCTCATCTCCACTTCTTGATGGTGTGGGATCAATTTGATCCCAATCCGAGCTCGAGTGAGCTCATATCGAATGGGGAAAGATGAAAGGTATCCATCTTTAGCATTCACGAAGGAGACAGATCATAGATCGTCCATTTTGCATGATCGAAATGAATGGTCCTGATCTGATCATGCGTAGATCCCTTAATCAATCCTTCAAAAATGTGGGTTTGATCATGGCCGTCCAATCTTAGATCGGATGGTCCACAGGAAAGTGCATCCATGGCAATTTAGCATCCCAATTTGACAACATAAATACCTTATCTCGTCGTGCCATGTGGAAAGTGTGCACCGCGTCAACAGCCACATAGAGCCGATGAGATTAAGGGTTAATTAAGACTGATTTAATTAATTTTTAAAGCTAAATTTTTCTAAAATCATAACTAATCCTAGAAAAATCCAAAAAAATACAAATAGGCTCATTTTGAATATATTTTAGAGTAGAATACATTAAAATTATTATTAATTAAGTTTGAACAGTAATCTCTACTTAATTAAGGTTTAATTAAAATTTAATTAGCCTAATTACTCCCTGATTAATTGTCCAATGAATTTCAAATTTTCCAAAGATGTTTAGGGGGATGACCTCTACCTCCCTTATTTTTCTTGGAATTTATTGGATAGTTAATTAGGGAAATCAATGGATTAAGCCTTAATTACTCTCCAACCTTAATTAGTGATAATTAAGCAAATCAATAGTTGTTTAATTAATTGATTAAGCTTATTGTCCTCTGTTAATAGTGGGAAGCCTTAGGGAAGTGGTTTGGGTTTGCTCCTTATAACCATTTCATTAAGCCTCCTCATTTGTTTCAAGTTAATTAAAGCTTAATTAATTGATTAACCACTTAATTAATCAATTAAAATAGAAATGATATCTAATTATTTCAGAACCCCATTAGATGTTTAGAATGACTTAGAGATTGGGATTTGAGGCCTCTTCCTTGATCTCTTTCCCTAAGTTAATTTCATCATCATAATTAAAAGATATAATCAAAAGATTTAATTAACCAATTAAAGGTTTCATTAAATTAATTTAAAATTCATTCACAACCTAACTTTGTTTAATCAATCTTAGGTAGCTCTTTCGGTGTTCAATAACCCAAAGAGAGAGCTAATGAAATTATGGTTAACTCACATGTGTGAGAAAATCATAAAAGTAATTAAATGAGTCCCTTAAGCTTAATCAACTATTAATTATGAGCTAATTGCATTAGGCCCCTTTCATTTCTTAGGAGCATTGCTAATTTACTTTTTATGTGGTTGCATCTCAAGTTATCTCATCATTAATTAGTTAATTAGCTTAAGGTGATGTAGGTAAGGGTTAATTAATTGATTTAATTCATACCTCAATCTAATTAAAATACAAAATCAACTTAATTGCTTTTCATTGAATCACATTAACTCATATATGGGGAATGGGATTAGGATTAGCAAACCTCTTTCACATTTCTTAAATCAATCAAACATAAAAATCAAAATGGCTTTAAGAAACTTTGGTTTATTTTAAATGAGTTTGTTTAATATGATTGTCAGTTGGATTGAATGAAATTATATGCTTGTATTTCTTTATTTCCTTCCAATCATGTTAAAATGTTGTATGCCACGTGTACTCATGCATTCATGTCTTTCAAATTAATCAAATAAAATGATTTCCTTTATGAAAATTTGCATGTGTTGACTTAATTAGAAATATGTGTGGCTATTATCACTATTAAATCTTAAATGTATTTTCAAAAGCTTATTAATGAATGATAATATATATTGTGACTTTAGCTATATACATAGGAAATGCATGTGAATATAAGCTCAGTGTATGAAGTGATGTCTCTTTCTTACATTCATGTGTTAATTTGCATAAGTTTGAATATTAATGGGTATATTAGATTGGATATTTTGGGGATACACAGCTTTAAGTAGCCCTAGGGAGGTTCCTATCTCACTCCCCTGGTGTAGAACAATGGCGACGTACTAGTTTGATTTCATTCTTATGCATCTTAACATTAGAATTTAGATAGAGCTTTAATTTATTTACATAAATAAATTAATTCAATTAAATGCTACTTTTGCATAGTTTTTTATTCTTATGGTTACTTATACATCCATATGTATTTAAGAATAGTAGTATATTAGTTTGGACATTCCAGGGATGCATGGCTTTAAGTAGCCCCAAGGAGGTTCCTACCTCACTCCCCAGTGCAGAACAATGAATGGCGTACTTTCTTAAAACTTTTATACATATGAATGTGTATTTAGCAAATGAATGAAAACCCCATTTTCTATTAAAAGGCATATATTTATACTGTTCAAATGGTTGAATTAATTAATCATATGATTTAGGGCTCTTTTATTATACTTTTGTATAAGAATTTAGATAGAGCTTTAAATTAATATGACAAAAAAGATTCAACCAAATGAAACATCAATCCCAAGTATATTTGCTTACATTCATCATTCAAGTGTGCTAAGATACAAATTGCATGTACAGGTATGTTTAGGACATAACCATATGCATGCCATATATATGATGGAAAGAAATGAACAAACATGTGTCATGTGATAGTAATTCATTCCAATCAATCTTCAGGTACCTTTCTTATTGAATGAGTTTTTTAAAGTGAACCTAAACTTAGGATTAATTAGAACATGTAATAAGTCATTCACTAAACCATATGCATGAGTTTATGGTATGTTTAGGACTTAACCATATGCATGCTATATATATGATGGAATGAAATGAACAAACATGTGTCATGTGATAGTAATTCATTCTAATCAATCTTCAGGTGTCTTTCTTATTAAATGAGTTTATTTAAAGTGAACTTAAACTTAGGATTAGTTAGAAGATGTAATAAGCCATTCACTGAATAATTAATTTTCTTTAGATGTGACTTAAAGTAGGGATAAAAGAGTGATCCTCTCTTTGTTTCTCTTTATAATAGTTAGTTATTTTGTGTAGGCCAAGATAAAATAAAAGAAAATATTAAGTAAAATCTTGCAAATCAACTAAATTACTTAAAGTGAAATCAACCCTTCATAATTAAATCTTTTTATACTTAGAGAATGATAATTCTAAAGCTTAGTTAGGACATACCACACAAGCTTTAATACACACACTTTAGATTAAGTAACAACTTCTAGCTTTATGTCAAGGTGGTGCATGGTTTGATGTATGTTTATTTTGTGATGTATTATTATAGACTGGATGTTATGATGTATGCCACATAGGCTAGATGTTAGGCCATCATTAGCCTAATGATATTTTCTGCACGAGATTGTGTTTAACGGATGCTTAAAATAAATATAAATACTCTCTTTTGTAGGTTGCTTAACCCCTAAGCATGATTTACATTAGGACAGGTGGACTTGATTACCCATGTATGTTTGGGTCAGTCCAAATTATTCATATAACTACTTATGTTGTATGGTATGTTTAGCTAACACTTATTTTGCAGGTGTAGTTAGGTTTACTTTTTTATTCTTTTAATGTAATTGTGCATTAGAAATTTGCCTAAGTGTTATGGGGTTAAGAATGAACGTTAGCTAGAAGGTTTAATCCGCAGGTGTCATGTGATGCCTAGAAGCCTACCAAATCAAATGAAGTAAATCAAATAAAGAGATGGAGGTAAAAAAAAAAGACCCCCATAACACTTATCATTTATAATTTATAATTATTCTTTTATATACTGGGTTATATAAGGGTAGAGCTCACTGACATATTTTTCTTTTTGGGTTGTACGGCAGTACCCAACCCATCGGCTTATTATTCTTTCATGTTGAGTTTATAAATTATCTGATGATTTATTTATATTGTGTAATAGAAATGGCATGTATTCTCATAGTTTCTTCATGTATGATGATTTAATGTGTGGCATGGATCCGTTTAGGCTCTTAGGAAAAAAATAAAGTTTTTACCCCAATCATAACTCATAATTAAAATTTCTAAAATAACTCATAACCTCATTTAAAGCTACGTATTAAATCAAGATAATTAAAAGATTTAGCAACCCTTTAGCTAAATATTGTATGCTTAACCTCATGCATATCATATTATTTCATTCTTGCTAAGAGAGAGTTTCCATCCTTGCATGATAAGGAAAGACTTGACCTTTAAGGGGCTCCCTTGTGGTAGAAAACATCTTTTTTCTCTTTGATTTAGCCAATAATCCAATTTCACCATACATTTAGGCATATAAAAATCTATAGCCTTTGTCAAAATGAAGAGTCTATAATAAAATTAAATTTTATAAAATTTTTATTAGACTAAGTCATTATTTCATACCACTCATGCTCTAGTCTCTTAGGGAGCTGGTTCATGGACTTTAGTTTCTTTCTAAATAACAACTAACCAAAAAAAATATATGACTTCACTACATGATTTTAAAATGTAGGAGGAGTTAGGTGGCTGCCACTCCAGGCTATTATAAGTCCAGCAGTCGGGTGGTTTACCTTCTCTTATGGAGGTAAATAATATACCCATTTTGCTTAGATTTAGGATGCATTGGCCATCGCTAAAGCTCCCTATATTTAGGATCTGAGGTTGTTATTTCCCTTTGGGCTACAAGCATAAATCATCACCTCTTAGGAATTTCCACAATCTTGTGTTGTGAGATTATAACCCCTAGTTTTCTAATAAAATTCAACTCAAATACATAACTTCCCTCAATATGATAGTTTGGGATGCTCACTAGGTTTCCTAGTATCATGAGCATCCCCTACTCATCTCCTTTTGTCTTCAATAATAAGTTTCTCCTTTTGATCTATCTCACTTGATTTTCTAAACATAACCAATTTATTAATAGTCTTATCTTTGAATTTTTTGGTGACAACAATTGCTACTTTAATTGAGAGTATTCCTAAGAAACTCACATTCCTTAAGATGTAATTAACTATGGGGGCTCGACCCCATAGGGAACTTTAGAACATGTTTTAATTAAATCATGTTTTATTCACCCATATAAAGTGAAGGAAAAATCTCAAATATATTCGAAGATCCATCATGCCTCAGGAGTCCTTATAAGGTGATTAGGTCCATCGTAGGGTAGTGATTTCTATCTTTTGAGATACTACACTATTTCTTGATGTCATACCCGATCATCTCAATAAGTACACCCACAAATTTGCTTGGTGTCCACTCTCCTACACACACATCACATTCAAAATAAACACCACCTCCTAACCAATTGGTTAACCCAGGTGATCGAGGAGAATTCGAGTCTGCGTGGGAGGGTGGCACCGTTATATAGGTTAGCGTAGGCTACTTGAGAGAAGAAAGTGAAAATACACTAGAGATTGAATTGGGATGTACCACAATCAGTTGAAAATCTCGAGATGAGAGAGAGTTCGAGGTGTCGACTCCATTATCTACAGTTAATGTAGGCTACCAAAGAAAAGAAAGAGCACACTAGAGCATGAATTTGAGATGTGCACCGACTAAATAGGTTAGTTGGAAACCCTAAGATTGGGGAGAACTAGAGCCTATGAGGTGCACCATTATCTGATCGATTGGCTACCAAAGAAAAAAGTAAATAAAATAAGGTGTGAGTTTTTCATTACCCCTTGGGAGATTTATACTTGAAAAGAGACTCTTCAAATTCTTTAAACAATTTTAAAAATAAAATAAAAAACCTTTCATCTTCTTTAAAAAAAGAAGAAGAAGAAAACTCTTCATATAAATATATATATATATATAATTTTTCATTTTCCTAGAAAAAAGAGAAGAGAAAATTTAAAAAAACTCTTCATATTTCTCATTACAAAAACACTTTTCACATTTCTTATTAAAAAAGGTCTTTCCATCTCCTCTCTCTCTCTCTCTCTCTCTCTCTCTCTCTCTCTCTCTCTCTCTCTCATCATGGCAAAAAAAAAAGAAAATTATCATTCTCTTTAACCAAGCATATAAAAAAAATAAAGAATTTATCAAAATAAGTTTTATGTATTTATATATATATCACTTTATATATATATATATATATACAAATCTAATAAATTTTAGCTAAAGTAATTTAATTTAACATACTTTTGGATAAAATAAGTTTTATAATCTAAAAATAGGAGGGAAAATGATATATCCTTTAAAATTTATAAATTAAGCACGGATCTGAAGTTAAAGCATATATACAATCAAATTAAATGACTTAGTGAGATGAGTTTAACAATACTAGAATCGGGTTAAATCGAGCCCATATGAGCTCAAATCAAACTCAAAAGCTACATATAAAAATTTCAAAATACTAACTAAATGATCAAATGACTTCCAAATTTTCAATGCTTATAATCGAATCAAGAGGCTCGACGAGACGAATCCAACGAGCCTAAGATCACTCAAATCGAAGATCATTTGCATAGTCAAATCACCAAAAAACTATCTATGATCAAATGAATTGATATATACCGTCCAATTGAGTGTTTTTATATTTTAGCTACAATGACCAAAATGCCCCTCTCAGAATTTAATAAATAAGACCCCATTTTTGTCATGAAAAGAGGAGGAGCTAGAAATGAACTTGGAAGATAGCTGGGAGAGAGTTAGAAGTTTAAAGTTTGTCATCACCATCGTTGTCGCTCATCGCCGTCTATTATTATCACTGATTGCCACCAACAACTGATATAGCTCAACTACCACTGCATAAATATTGTAACCTAATTCTGAAATTTCAATTATCATAATTTCTCACATACAATCTTGTAATCTCATTGTCATGAAGACTTAAACTATGTACTCCAAAGCAGATATATTGGAGAGCATTTTTATTACGCTAGGCCAAGTGATTTTTTTTCCCTCTTTCGGAGGTTTTTTCACGTAAAATTTTTGGAGTTTCTTATTATATTTTCAAATATCTAGGTGTGTGCTCGATTCTCAATAAAGCTAATGAAGTTTTATTCTACCATAACTAGTTTTTGACGCATGAGTTTTTAAAATAATAAATAATGAAGTGAAAATAAAAGAAATGATATCCTAGCTTTTGATATATCAAATCACCTCATGAGGAGTTAAATTACTTGATTAGTATTATTTACATTAATTTAGATTCAATTTAACTTTGACCTCGAATTATAGTATATTAATTTTTAGTTGAATTAAAATTGAATAATTTAATCTATAAGTTTCATTATATTTTTTATTTTAAATTATTGATATAAAAAATATAATACATATTCATAAAAGATGCAACCATACAAACCTTATTTGCAAAAAAAAATAAATAAATAAAATTATTTTAAATATGCTAATTTTAAGCTGACACGTTTTCACACTTTTTAAGAAAATATTGGCTAAATTTACTTTACTAATGGAAGAAAATATATTTGAATAAAATAAAACATATGCAGACACAAAAAGAAAATCGAATATACATTCAACACACACACACACACACACACACACACACACACACATACATATATACATACATACATACATACAAATAAAAAGAGACATTAACAAAACTTTAATTACTCGTCATCTCCTAATTGATTAAATAATCATAAGAAATTAAGATCAAACCCCTTATAATGCAAATTTGTAAGAACTATATTTAAATTTATCACATATGTGTGGTGTTTATTTTTGGAATGTGGGACACCACGCAGATCCTAGAGAGTACTTATTGAAGTGATCAGATACAACATTAAGGAATGATGTATGATCTTGAAAGAGAGAAATCATCACCCTATAATTTATTTTAAGCCGGGTTCGTTAAGTTCCCTATGGAGGCAAGCCCCCATAGTTAATTACATCCTAGGAATGATATTTCTTAAGAATACTCTCGATTAAAGTAGAAAATCATGATCTCCACAGAATTCAAGGTGAGACTATCAAGCGATTGGTTATGTTGAAAAATCAAATGGGATAAATCAAAAGGAGAGACTTATTTTGGAAGTCAAAGGAGATGAGTAGGGAATGCTTATGATACTAGGAAGCCTAGTGAGCAATCCAATCTCTCCTATGGTTGGGCTTTATATTTTTGAAATTAAAGAGAGTTAATTATTTGAGTTGACATTTTATTATAATACAAGGACTTATAATCCAACAACATAAGATTATGAAAATGCCAAAGAGGTGAAAATTTATGCTTGTAGCTTGAAGGAATTAGCTACCTAAAATCCTGAATCTAGAGAGCATTGGCATGGGCCAAAGCACAACCTAAATCTAAGGCTAAAATGAGTATATGGTTTACCTCCACAAGAGAGAATAAACCACCCGACTGCTGTACTTTTAGCTACCTAGATTAGCAGCCAACTAGCACCACCTATCCTTTAAATCCATGTGGCCAAGTCTTATATTTTGCAAGATGGCTAGGTTATTGTTTATTTAGATAGGAGATTAAGTCCTTAAACTCACTCCCTGAGAGCATGAGTGGTATGAATTCATGACTTAATCTAATGCAAATTTTATCAAATTTATTTGATTCTTTTGGACTCTTTATTTTGACACAGGCTATGAGATTTTGTATGTCTAAATGCATGAGAACTTGATTATTGGCCAAATCAAGAGAGAAATGGGTGTTCTTCCATCAAAAGCTCTCACAAGTTAAGCCTTTATTCTTTGGCACAAATGGAAGCCCCCTCTTAACAAGAGTGGAAGAATATGACATGCATGAAGTTATACATACAATCATCAAGCTAAGGGGTTGCTAAAAAATTTATTATCTTAATTTGATTCCTAGGCTTTTATGTGAGGTTATGAATTATTTTAAAATTTTAATTATAAGTTGTCAATTGGGGTAAAAAATTTAATTTCATCCTAAGAGCCTACCGTATCCAGGCCACACATTCAAACATCAAACATGAAGAAGTAAAAGCATGCAATTCTAGTGCGCAATCTAAACACAATATCAAACAATTTTATAGACTACCTTAAAAGAATAAAAGGCCAGTGCGATCGAGCTCCGCCGTACACCAAAAAAAAAATGGTAGCCGAACTCTACCCTTATACAACTCAGATTACAAAAATAATACATGCTATGGGGGTCTTCTTTTCTTCATTTTTTCCTTCTCTTTTTTTTTGATTTGATTTGCTCCAAAGGCATTGCACCCCAAGGACTAAGCCTTCTGGTCACTGCTCATCCTAATCTCCCATAACACTAATTCTAATTCGTAATGCAAAATTATATGAAAAATAGGAAAAGTAAATCTAGCTACTCCTACAAAATAAATGTTAGCTAAACATACCATACAACCCAAGCAGTTATATGAATAATTTGGACTTAGCACCCCACACATGGCTAACCAAGCCCACCTGTCTTAATGTGAGTTATGCTTAGGGGCTAAGAAATTTGCACAGCAAATGTATTTATATTTTTATTACAGCGGCCCCTTAAGAACAACCCCCTGTAAAAAATGTGATTAGGCTAATCACGGCCTACCATCCAGTCTACGAGGCATACACCCTAACATCCAGTCTAAAATAGTACATCACAAAACAAAACACAACAACATGCATACAAGGCCCTAACTTAGCACTAGAAGTGGTGACTTAGTTTTCTAATGTGTGTGCTTAAGGCTTGTGTGGCAAGACTTTACTAGGCTTCTTCAGTTTATGTTTCAATTTGGAGTTTAAATTTGTTTAAATTTTACCTTTAGGTGATTTTAATTTAAAAGATTTAATGATTTATTTTTATTTTTATTTCACTTTTATTTGGTTAAAATGATGTTTAGGTTTTCAATAATGAAGAGTAGAATGAATTTTATTTGTACACAGAACTCACCCTATTCTACATCCTAACTCCTAAAGAGTTTAACTAAGGTCCTTAAGTATCTTAATTAGCCCATTTGAATTTGTGCAATTTTTTTGATTTGATTTATTTTATTTGATTTAGAATTTAGAATTTTAGTTTGTTTAACCTTCATACATTTGATTGATTAATTTTAGATTAAATATGTTGATTTAATTAAATCTTGATAATTTAATATCTTTTAACCCTAATGAAGTTTAAGTTTGTTTAAATTGATTGATTAATTTTAGATTAGATGTTTTTGTTAAATTAAATCATGATAATTCAATATCCTTTTAAATTAATATCTAATTATTTTCTTTGATTATGGTTATGTGACTTAATTTTATGTTTATTTGATTTGATTATGGTTCATTTATTTATAGTTTGATCATTAGATTAATTGAGATTTTATTTTGATTTTTTAATTGAGTTTGATTCTTTGCAATTAGAATTTTTATTTTAACCTCATCCATTTTTTCCATGTTTATCAAAGTTTGGTTTGTATTTTAATTTCATACATTGGATAGTTAATTAATTTATCTTATTTTAGTAGGTTGAACGAAATTTGATTTGATTACATATTAAGTTGATGAGAGTCTTTCTTTATTTTATTTAATTTGATTTGATTAGCTTTATTGATCTATAGGTTTGCTTAGGTTCAATGTGATTATTAGTTTAAGAAGTGTGTTTAGTTTATTATTAAATTAAATAAAGATTTGTTTAATTTTTAATATGGTTTCATATTTGTTTGGATTAATGATGTAATTAATGATTTAATAATTTAGGTTTAATTTAGGTTTTGATTAGTATTTAATTATATTTATGTTTGATTAAGTTTAAGTTTAATAAGATTAATTTGATTGACTTAATTAGCTTATTTAGTATGTGTATCAAATTAATTAGTAGATTAATTAAGTGTTTGATTTGAATTTGATCTAAAAAGTTAATTTGGTTCATTAAGATGATGGATTAATTTATTAAGTTTGCATTAATTAGGTGTTTATTCAATTGGATTAGCTTAAAGATAATTAGTTTAATTAAGAAGTGTGTTTAAGTTAATTATTAAAATAAATAAAGATTTTATTAATTTTTAATTTATTTGATATTTATTTAGATTAATGATATGATTAATGACTTGATGATTTATGTTTAATTTTAGATTTAATTAGTATTTAATTGCATTTATGTTTGATTAAGCTAGGTTTAATATGATTAATTTTATTAACTTAATTAGTTTACTTGAGGGGTGTGATTAATTATTAAAATTAATTAGGGAGTTAACTTTAATGTAATTTATTCAAATTAATTTAATTCATTAAGATGATGGATTAATTCATTAAGTTTGCATTAATTAGATGTTTGACTAATTTAGTTTGATTAAAAATAATTAAATTTTGAATTATTGGATTAATCAAAGATTTATTTAAGTAATGATTTAATTTCCCACATGTGAGTGATTTGATTTAGTTAAGTGTTTCACTTAAGTTTGATTTGATTAAAGGAGTATTATTATTACCATCATTATTATTAAGTGAATTAACTGTTTATTTTATTTCAATTAAGCTTGATTATTTATGATTAGAATTTTATTTGATTTGATTCATTTATTATGTTTGTTTAATTTCATTAACATGTTTGATTTAGTTATTAGGTTGAAATATTTAATGGTTGAGTAACTCTTATTCCAAATGGATTGATTTAGATATTAAATTAATTAAGTTCACTTTAGCTTCATTTGGTTTGGTTTGGTTTGATTAATATTAAGCTATTATGATGTATTGGATTTATAATTAATTTAACTTTTTAGTTTACTTAATGATTAATTAGTTTCAATTTATTTATATTCATTAAGGAGTTTCATATGATTAAGATTCCATGCTTAGTGTAGGCTTAGTTATACAAGTTTGACCCATGTTAAAGTTTCTTAGATTTATTTAATTTTATGTTTGATTTAAGATTTAATCATTTAATTTAGTTTTATTAACTTAAATAGGCTTAACCATATTTAAACTAATTTCCTCTAAGGATTATATAATATTTTCCTGATTGGAGGTTTGATTAATGATTGCTTAAGAGTTATTTCATTTACGATTTATTTATTTATATTATGAATTTCAATTTAATTAATTCTTTAATTGATAAAACTTTAATCTTAAGTGTTTGTGCAGGTTCATTATGATTCAGAAAATCACATTATTTTCTTAAGAGTCCTAGATGTCAATTAGAGTGATTTAAGCCATTTTGAAGATTTATAAAAAAAAAGTTGGATTTTTATTTGATTTATTTTATTAAAATAGATAAACTGAACTTCAAAATTTAATTTCTCATAATCAAAAAGTCCATTTTACTTCAGATTTTTATCATATTTGTGATTTGACTTTGATTTCAATCTCTGAATATTTCTACTCAATCTGACTTATATATTTTGTGTAATTAATGAAACTTTATTTTCACTAAGACCTAAATTAAGCTTAAAACATTCATTAGAATTTAGGCATTTTTGCTTCCTTGGATTCCTCTCGGAAAGAAGAATCCAAGGAGCCTTATTGTAATTTTTCATTAAGTATTTTATTTTTTATGAATTTTCAAACTTTCAAGATAGTTAAATAATTTTAAAATCAGAAAATATGATTTTCCCACCCAAACCCGGCGGGCGCGGGTGTGACGCGCGGTACCACATGCGCCCGGCGTCTCTATCCCTTATGGCATGTGGCGCCGCTTGGCCAGCGTGTGCGCGCTCGAAAGCGGTAAAAGTGGGATCTAGGAAAATGACACACGGTTCAATCCGGACCATCTGATCATGTTGGACGGTCCAAATCTGATCTGCGATCAAAGAGCAGATCACGTGTTTTCTGGTGTCGGAAGGACGTGGATCCGACGCGATGAGCCATTCGATCCACTGAACGTAGGATCTGATGGTTGTTGCTCACCGACAGGAGAAATCGATGAGAAAAATGCAAAAAAAAAAATGAAATGAGGTCCAATTGAGCTCATTTTCACGTCGATTTTCTCCAAAAACATTCTACTTCGTATTGGGATCAAACAAAATAAAAAATGCAGGGTTTATCTAGGAAAAATTTCTAAACTCGTATGAAAATCATCATAAAAAGTCGGCTACGAGTTTTAGAAGATTACCGCACTAGGGATGATTTCCAATGGCAGTGAAGATCGAGCAAGCTACTAGATGCAAGAGGAAGCTTTAGAAAGATTGTAGCCTTCGCCTCCACTTCAAAATGATGTATCTTCTGATGCTTGCCATTTTCTCACTGAAATCAACCCGATTTTGGTGTTTCTACCCTAAGAGAGATGGGAAAATGGTTGTTGGTTGTTTTGAGGAGCTCTTGGGGGCTGAATAGTTGTAGGAGGAAGAGAAATGAAACCTCATTTCCCCCTTCTTTAATAGTGGCCGAAAATCCTCCTTTTTTGAATTTTTGGCTCGAAAGTGTTGTAATTTTTTTTTGGGGTTGTTGGAATAAATGATTGATGACTTTGGATTTTTGCTTCAAAATCCTCTTTTGCTATTATATGATCAGCTCCATTGAATGCAAATATTGGAGACTAGTTTAATGCATGTGATGGGGAGAATTAAATGAGGTTGGGTGGAATTCTATGTAAGGGAGGATTCATGGGAGATTTAATTGGGCTGGATTGATTTTAAGCTAATCTTAAATGGGTTTGGGTCGAGCTTGATTAGCCCCCAATGGGTCATGGCTTGATTTTAAGGGATTTAGCTCAATTTGGGTCATATGGGTCATATTAGGTCATATCGGGTTAGGTTGACCAATTGGTGACATTGGGTCAAAGCAAGGCTTATGTTAGGTTCAAATGATTATTTTAAGAGTTTTGGTATGATCAATTTGATTTAATTTGGCTTAGAATTGATTTTGGCTCATTTGGAATCAAATGGGTTAAAATGGTCAAATTGACCAATTTCATCAAATTGGCCAAATTAGCTTGGGTTATGGGTTGATTCATGTTCAATTGGCTAATTGAAGATAAATGTGGTCTTTGGTTTAAATCAATTTCAATTTAGGCCAAATTGACCCTTTAGGTCAATTTAGACTAAATGGCTCAATTGGGCTCGATTGATCAAATTGAGTTTAATTATGGCTTTGGTCAAGTTCAATAATCAATTTGGAATAAACTTTAGCCATTGGTTGCAATCAATTTGGTTCAGATCATGATTTGACCCAATTTGATCATTTAGGCCAATTTGGGTCAACATGAATCGAATGGTCAATTGGGCTTAATTTAGGCCAATTAGTGGTCAAGTCATATTTAAATATTAATTTTAGGTTGATTCAAAGCATTGGTTTCAATCAATTTGATGTAGGATGAGTTTTGGCTAGTTTTGATTCATTTGGGCTAAGAGTTGACTTGGTCAAATGAATAAGTTGACTTGGTTTGACCTAATTGATTGTAATTGATCATCCTAAGGTGATCAATAATCATGGTGGAAGGTTTTGGTAAGCTTGGTTCAATCCAATTTGAGTTGGATTGGAAGTTGGCTCAAATGGGTCCTTTAGTTCACTTTGGGTCAAGTGGACCTAAGTGGGTCAATTGATTTGGTTTTGATTTGATTCGAGTTTAGTTGAACATATATATGAGCCCTATATTGAAATATAAATTCAACGACAATCAATTTGGAGTCTAAGGAATTTTTTTGGCTCATTTGAAATTTTCAAGTCAAAACTGGTTGGCTTTGACATGGGTTGGCTTGATATGTTTTGATGATTGTATGTTTCATTTACATTTGGGTAGATAACTAAATGAATGATTAATTCGAGAGAAAATTCATTAGTTTTGACTTGATTTGGATAGAATTTGGCTAAGTCCAAAGAATTGACTTAAAGGGTATAAATTAGATTTTGGTTTAATGTTGGATTTGATCTTGGCCATTTGAATTTATATTTTGTTTATTTTATGAATATAAATGAAGATCTAAATGATTCATGAGAAAATCACTTGAGTTTGAAGTGATTTGGAAGCAAATTTGACCAAGTCCATGAATGTAATTCAAAAAGACTCAGAGGTGAATCAATTTAGTTTGATTCATTTTTGGTCTTGGAAGGTGGGTTTCATTTATATTTATGAATATGAATGATGAAATAATTGATTTATGAAGAAAACAATTGAATTTGATTTGATCTAAAGGGAGTTTTGGCAAAGCTTATGAAGGTGGCTCATATGACTTAGGAAGGGTCTTAGGATTTAAATTTTATTTTGGGTTTCAATCATTTGGAGTCAAATTTGGGATATGGATTTGAAATTTGGATCTGAATTTGTGATTTGATTTGAGATTTTAATCTGGATTTGATTTGAGAATGTGTATCTATATTGAGTTTTGGCTATAGAATAAATAATTTTCTTAATCCCTAAGGCATAGCCTAATCTTATGATTAACCCTTCTAAGTCTCTAGGCATAAGTTAAGTATTCACCTAATCACTTAGATGTGTCTTATGACTAAGAAAATCTTAGTGTCTAGAAGATTCCTAAGTCTAAGAGGATGGGGTTGAGAGCTCACTCCAAAAGTATGGTCAATAATATGCATGATAATAATATTTATCTTCTATTATTCTTAAGATTACATTAGTAAATTTTTTGTTAAACAAAATCATTAAATTAAAATATTCTTATTAATGTTAATAATGACTAGGCAAAGTAGGCCATTATAATTAATCAAATTTGAACAACTTTTAAATTTAGCAATAAGACTTATTTTAATCAGGTAACTCATAATTTAAGTTGTAAGCCTCATTCTTAAAATCTTATAATCCAATGGGCCATCTTTAAGCCAATTCAAGTCATTCACAAATTTGAGCATTCAAATGGAAGCAATCCTCCTTTATACAACTCATAAACTTAGGCTTCATTTTTAAGTCAATTTGGGCATTCTAAAAAAATATAAGTTCCATTTTTAAGTTAATTTGAGTAACTGATAAATAATGCCATAAGGCCACATCTATAAGTCAACCTAGGAACTCAAAAATTGAGCCTTAAACCCCATATTAACTAAATTCAGGCATTTCGATGGATGCAAGCCCCGTTTATAGTTCAAATCAAGCAACTCATATGTAGTGCCTTAAGCCTCATCCTAACCAAATTTGGAAAACTCATAAATTGAGTTGTAAGACCCATCTTAACTAAATTCAAGCCATCTAATAGATATGAGCTCAAAATTAAATACTAATTAGGCTAACAGTCATACTAATAAGCTCACAAAATAAATTAAATCCTAAGATTAAATAATATAATAAACTAAAATCTAAATACATACATAATGGTTTACTTGAGATCCTTAAGAGGAGGTAACTCCTGACTGCTAATCAAGTTCTTTAAATATTATGGCTTATGATCTTCTAATGTTAATAGACTTAGAGTGATTAAATTTCAATCAAAGAATAGATTAAAGTGTTATTTCATATATTGTTGGCATAATATGTGATATATCTCTCTAAAATTTATAAATCAAACATAAATCTTAAATCAAGCCTAAATGAGCTCAAATTAAGCCTAAACGTTACATATGAAAACTTTGAAATACTAACTAGATGATCAAATTACTTCCAAATTTGAGGTGCTTATAGTATAATAAAGCGATTCGATTATACAAATCCAATGAGCCTAAGATAACTCAAATCGAAGATCATTTGAATCATCAAATCACAAAAAAAAATATTTGTGATCAAATGAATCGATATAAACCGTCTGATAGAGTGTTTTGAGATATTGGCTACAATGACTAAAATGACTCTATCAGAATTCTATAAATAGGACCTCATTCTTGTCATGAGGGGAGGAAGGAGCTAAAGGTGAACTTGGGAGAAAGCTGGGAGAGAGCTAGAAGTTTGAAGTTTGTCATCACCATCGTTGTAGCAAATCATCATCAATTATATCGCATGCCACAATAACTTCTGATCCAACTAATGTCGCATAGTTATTGTAACCTAATTCTAGAATTCTCAATATTAGGATTTCTCACATACAATCTTGTAATCATGTTATCATGAAGATTTAAACTCGGTATTCCAAAGCGGTTATATAGTGGAGCATTTTTACTTGGCAAGGCCACGTAGTTTTTTCTCCATATTTTTAGAGTTTTTTTCACATAAAAATTATGGGATTTCCTATTCTCTTTTCAACTATCTGTGTGTGTACTAGATTTTCATATAAACTAAGGCATGAAGTTTTATTTTGCCGCTACAAATTTTCTAGCATGCAATAATGTGCAAGTTTAGTCAATAGAAATACCTTCGAGACATAAAGCATCATTAGTTATAATGAATACAAAAATGATTTTTTTTAAAGCAAACATAGCATATTTTAAGTGCATATCTTTGAACCTAAACAAGCTTCTTTCACCAGAGTTTAGGCACTTGAGAGAATAACGAGTATACAATTTTATAAGAGAAATGTCACTGGTCCAGTAATAATAGTTTAAAGAATTATTGATATAAGTGTTTGATATCTAATGAATATAAGTTATGCGATCAAAAGTATAAATAAAAGAGATTCCAATCACCATTTTATTAAATGATGAACCTTATACAAGGAATCAATATTAGATATTGAGGGAAAAGGTTCTTTAATTTGCTCAATAAGAGATTTTTATGATCATGAAAGAGAGCCTAACTTAATAGTGATATATATATATTATCAAGAGAGGGAGACCAAAAATTTATGTGTATTTTATTGCAAGAACCATCATTATATAAATAAAAGAAAAATCTGAGCCAATGATAAATGTAATTCTACATGATTAACTTAACAAGTTGGAATCTGTCATAAATAAGTTAATATTAAACGCAATCTGAGGGAAGGACTGACAATTATATATGTATCATCATCCTTGCCAATTCAAATGCAGAGATTCTCCACCCACGAAGACATGGCTTCGTAAAACAAGAAATTTGTCAATTTTCAAGCCCTCAGAACTCTATATAAGCCCACAATCTCCTCCATCAATGGCCGCATTGAAAAAAGATACGAGCTTTTAAAATAGGCTTAATTTTTAAAATAGACCATTTTATAAACTTTATTAGGTGATTAGTTATTTTAAAAAAAATTTAAAAATAGGCTTAGTCTCATCAGCGGCGAGCATCCTCCGCCGACTGGCAAATGACGAAATTTTTTAGAAAAAAATTAAATAAATAGTCTACATTTTTTGGTCATATAAGACTCATTAGGTGTTAGATTTTGGCATACTTAATATCGTTGGAAAGATAATAAAAAATTATACAACTTTCATTTTGATAATTTTCGACAAATCTCGCACGATGAGCCACAGTTTTTCCAAATGTGTGACTTCTGAAGTTGTAAAAAATAAAGATATTAATGGAGCCCTCATTTTTTGGTCATATCAGGCTCATCTGGTGTCAGATTTTGGCGTTCTTAGTATCTTTGGAAAGATAATAAAAAATTCTACAACTTTTATATTGACAACTTTTGACGAATCTCGCTGGGTGAGCTGCAATTTTAGCAAATGAGTGGTCATGGCGACCACCAGCACATTACACTCCAGGTAGCGATGCGATTCCACCACACAAGCATCGACGAAGATAGATGTGTTATCTTTTTTATATAGTAGATAGCATGTACTCTTGGCTATTTTTTATTTGTTATCTTTTGTCATTTATGTACTCCTGATTGTATAATTGCAGTGTAGTTTATTATTTGTTTGTTTTGATTAATTCAAATACGAGGAGGAAAGATTCAACTGGGAATTATATAAAGATTCAAACTCAATTTATATATAGAATATAATGAGAGTGTTTGATATTATCAAAAACTCATATATATTCAATAATCCTTGTATTATGGCAAAAAAAAAAACAGGGGTTGTCACAATATATTTAATTTTTGTAACTTTAGAAGTCACATATTTACAAATATTACTGCTAACCGAGCGAGATCCGTTAAAAGTTTTCAACATGAAAGTTGTTGAATTTTTTATTATCATTACAACGATACTAAGCATGCTAAAATCCAACACCATTTGAGCCTGATATAGAAAAAAAAATGAGGGCTACATCAATATCTTTATTTTTTGCAACTTCAGAAGTCACACATTTGTAGAAATTGAGGCTCACTGGACGAGATTCGTCAAAAGTTATCGACATAAAAGTTGTACAATTTTTGATTATCTTTCCAACGATATAAAGTACGTTAAAATCTGACACTTAATGAGCCTAATATGTCCAAAAAACTTAGATAGCTTATTTAATTTTTTTAAAAAATTTACGGTCCGACTCATAGGCCTATTTTAATTTTTTTTTTTAAAACGACTAATCACCTACTTAAGTTTATAAAATGACCTATTTTAAAAATTAAGCCTTTAAAATATGGCTTCGAACATGAGACTAGAGGGAAAGGTAGCCATAGTCACCGGCGGAGCCAACGGCATCGGCGAGGCCATGGTCCGCCTCTTCGCCTCCCAAGGTGCAACAGTCGTGATCGTCGACGTCCAAGACTCCCTCGGCCTCTCCATTGTGAGCTCCATCTCCCTTCCCAGCCAATGCACCTATGTCCAATGCGACGTCCGCCACAAGCTCCAAGTCGCCACATCTTGAGTCAAACCACGACCACCTCAACATCGTTGATACGTGTCCTCGGTCGATGACTAGCATCCTCGACCTCGATATGTTCCGCGTCTGAATATGGTGGTGACGATCAAGCTCTTGGAAGGCGATATTGAGATCAAGTCAATTATTTGCGAGCATGGAATCATTTTAGGGCGATGAAGTATCTGCAAAGACTATTTGGGATTAATGAGGGAGGCGGCGGGCGATCTCGGGGAGAAGGGGGTGAGAGTGAAGAAGTTTTTAAAATAAGTATAATTTAAAATATAATTAGTAATTTAGGTATCTTAAAAATAAAATTTAAACATAGATCATTAACTTACCATGAAAAAATAAAAATATCACTCTACTATGAATTCAAATATAATAACAAATAAATTTTAAAAGTTATTTTGTGGATGTATTTTCATCGGGTCTCACCTCCCTCTATGGGTGTGTTCAAAACACTCATTATCGTTAGTATAGGGGTGTGAGTCAATCTGACTCGTGAGTTTGCTCGAGCTTGAGGTCAATAAATAACTCATGAGTCAAATCCGTTGACTTAACAAGCCAAGTTCAAGCAAACCCTGAGTCTACTCATTAGATGCATCGATTAGTAAATATTAATAGAAAATTTATTTTAAATATATTAAAATTTAATATTTTAAGTATAAAATTATTAAAATTATTTAAAATTTACATCTCATTCTCTTATATCAAGTGATCTCTTGTTATTTTTTCTCTAATTTTTTATAATTTTTATCACAATAATTTCTCACATCATAATTATTTTATCATTTTCATACTAAGTGAGTTGGTGAGCCAACTCGATTAAGCTCGACTCAACAAGATATATCAATCAAGTTCTAGCTCAAGATCGAATGGGCGGCTCCACTCAACTCTTTTATACCCCTAATCTTATATGATATATCACGGCGGATGTGATGTAAGAGAGAGAGAACATCATTTTAAATTATTCAAATAATTATTGAATTTTGTACATGGGCAATATAAAATAAAACATAAGAGTACTCTCATTATTTCTCTCAAGCATTTCTTCAAATAGTTTGTGTGCATCATTCAAACTGTCACATTTCTCACAACCAAAAACAAAAACTAATTTAGTGGCAGTCGATTATTCAAAAAAGTGGGTTATGCTTTATCACTACATATCCAAAGCTCATGGTGCCTCAGTTAGCCTTCTTCCCTTTGTTGTAGTATTATTAATAGTAGGCTCTTCTCTCCTCCCTTCGTGACCTCTGGCCATGTGCCGAAGGTCTCTCCTTCTTCTTTCTCCCCATTATGGATCCCGAGGGGGGTTTTTTTGCTAGCTTTCCTCTACTCCCTCCCTCATTCCTAGTTCTATTTTGGATGCCCCTCCTCTATCATCAACCACCTTGCCTATGGGAATCCAAAGGACTGCTGCTCCCAGTTCTTGCAACTAGAAAGACTTGCTTATGTCCCAAAATGAGAAAAGCAGATTCGTTGCTTTATCATGTGTTCCCCCTACATCGAATGAAATTTGTTTTTCTGAAAGTGAACTTAAAGAAGGTTAGAAGGATTGGTCCCTCTCTTTAGTCGGTCATGCGATTGGGAAACGCCCCTTCTATGGGTCTCTTCTTGTGGCAATCAAAAGGAAATGGGTATTCAAAGGGAGGCTGGATATTTTGTCTTTGGAGGGGACTTTTTTCCGTTCAAATTCACTTGCCATGAAATATTATGATATGGTGTGGGATCATGGCTCGTGCTTCTTAAATGGACGACCATTTATTTTCCAAAAATGGTCGTGGGATTTCCGACCCTCTAAAGAACACATCTTCGATATACCTCTTTGTATCAAATTGTCGAACTTCCCCTTTTGTTGTTGGAACGATGATGGTTTCTCCAAAGTGGTCAGTTCAATTGGTATTCCCCTAGTTGTTAATAATTTGACTGCTTCCAATTTTAGGATTACATTTGCTAGAGTGTGTGTGCAAGTTAATCCTTTATCTCCCCTTCCTGACTCCGTATCTCTTAATTTAAATGGATGCAAGTTTCAACAAGAGATTTTATATGACTGGAAATCGAAGGCGTTCTCAAGATGCTCTTCCTTTTCGCATGAAAATGACTCTTGTCCACTTAGAAAAGACACGAATTTAGGGGTGTACGGCCAATTCCCCGCCTTCCCCTCAAGCACACTGATACTAATAATTCAAAAGCTTCTGCTCTTACCACGGCTCAAGAATCACTAATTCCCTCAATTCCCACTATTCACAATATCATCCCCTTAGTCCAGGTCCCTTCGGACATTTCACCAACAAATGATCTAATTCAGTTGTCGGCTCCTTCTCCATCTCAAGCAGAAATTCTTGACATCACTCCTTTCATTCCCACAGAGAATATTGATATCCCCCTCAACTTGATAATCCTCTCCAATCCAATATCCTTAATCCTGCCACTATTAGAGTCACTACCCAATCTCTCTGCTTCCGCTCAATCCCAAAATCAATGGAAAATCTAAAACTCGGTAAAGTTTACAAACTAATGATCATTCCAAGTCCACTTCGAATCACAACGAGCATAGCCATAAAGCTACGTCCAAGAGGAAGGGAAAATAATGTTATCTTCTCTGATGTTCATGAATTTTAAGATGGGGTGTTGGAATGTTCGTGGACTCCTTGTCGAGGGTAGACACTCCGATTGCAAAAGAATTATCATGGAATTCAAGCTTGATCTTCTTTGTCTTCTTGAAACCACATTTTCTTCTTCATCTCTGAATAAAGGTCTCTTTTCTAAGAAACTTCAGATGTTCTATCCTGAAGAAATCTCTGACAATTTTGATAGTTGCCCTGGTGGCAGAATTTGGCTTAAGTGGAATCCAGATATTATTTCATTCATGACTATCTCAAAGGATGCTCAATTCATCTATGGCTCTGCTAGCTGTAACGGAATACCTAAGTTCTTTATTACCTTTGTCTATGATCATAATAATCTTGCTGACAAAAGGGCCCTTTGGAATTCTACTCATGATATAGCTACTTCAATGAACTCTCCATGGATAATTCAAAGGGATTTCAATTATTTTATCTCTTGTAAAGAAAAATTAGGGGGTAATCCTACTCCCTCAAGCAAAATGATAGATTTCAGAGATTGTATTCAAGATTGTGGTCTATTGGACCTCCCTAGCATAGGTTTGTTCAATACTTGGTCCAATCTTCAACCTGATAAACCTATATTTACTAAGATTGACAGAGTTCTTTGTAATACCCTATGGATAAACTCTTTCCCTTATTCTTTTTATAAAGCCTCTTCACCCCTTTCTTTTGATCACTCTCCATTAACTACCTTTATAAATAAATTACTTGTTACCCCATCAATGTTCTGCTTTAGAAACTACTGGACTTCTCACAATGATTTCTTAGAAGTGGTTAGTGTTGCCTGGAACTCATTCACCAAGGCGATCCTCTCTTTGTTCTTCTAAAAAAGATTCAAATTACTAAATTACTTCTAAAGAAAAAGGAATGGACCTCCTCTTCCCTCTAAACTCAGATTTCCTCCACAAATTTGGATAAAGAAGACATTCTCCTTCACCTTAAAAAAGTGTGTCTCATATGCAAGCTGATGAATTGATAATTGAAATCTCTAACCACGAAATCATTGAGGCTTTGTATATCTTTGATGATAATAAATCCCCTGGTCCTGATGGGTTTAATGCCAAATTTTTCAAGTCTAGTTGGAATATTATTGGCAAATAGTTTCTATTGGCTGCACATCATTTCTTCAAAACTGAAAAACTTCCTCCTCCCTTTAAGCATACTCTTATTACTTTGATTCCTAAAATTAAGCATTCAAATGTTCTCTCAGATTACAAGCCCATATCATTATGCAATACCTTTTATAAAATGTGGCAAAAGTTCTTGCTAATAGATTAAAAAAGGTTCTTCCATCCATTACACACATGGCTCAACTTGCATTTATAGAAGGTAGAAATATCTTTGACAACATTGCTCTAGCTCATGAGATTAGTTATGATTTCTTGTCCAGTCACAACTATAACTCTTTCAATGCAAAGCTTGATCTTCACAAAGCCTTTGATCTAATTAACCATCAAGCACTTCTCCATAGATTGGCCCAAAAATGTTTACCTTGACACTTTATAAAATGGATTGAAGATAGCATAAGTGATATTCCTTTCTCTGTGGTCCAAAATGGAGAGATTAAAGGTTATTTCTCCACCTCCAATGGTCTTAGACAAGGGTGCCCTCTCTCTCCTATTCTATTCTCCATTGCAATGGATACTTTCTCTTGCTTGCTAGAAGAACAGGTCATTTTGAAGAAGTTTTCTCTTGCAATTAGTGGGAGCTGTGCTATATCTCATTTACTGTTTGTGGATGATTTGTTGGTGTCGGGATTAGCCTGCAGTCTAACCATCAACTCTCTTAAAAGCTCATTAAATACTCTGGCTGATTACCTTGGATTGGAGATTAATAGGGATAAGTCTATAATTTGCTTTTCCAAGAACTTTAAACATGTTGATCCCCTCTGTAGAATTCTGAATATCAATGTTGCCTGCTTCCCATTCAAATATCTAGGTATTCCTATCACCACTGAAACTTTGAAGTCTTATCATTTTCCTGCTCTACAAGTTGTATCTTTGATTGGCGGGGTGGAAAAGCAAACTTATGTCCCTGCAAGCATATATCTATGACACGTACATGAATCTGATGTTCATATGGCTCTCATAACACTATTAATGTTGCAAGAATTATTAATGCGATTGTAAGCACATAATGATTAAGTAAACAAATATTATATCAACGCAACATATCTGACTCTGCAACAGTCCATCTAACTCATCTCTGTATACTCTGAGGTGGGATGCTATCATCTCCAGTATAAATCCTTTATTCCACCGACATTCCACACTTAACCCATCTATGTCTATCGGGTATGAGACACATAATATTAGTCTGCTCACATGACTGTGCTCCCAAGCTCATACCTATCATAAATGAAGAAATCCAGGCATATTCGTGCGCTTCGATTTTGTTGCCTCATGTAGCTCCCTATGTAAATGAGGAAGTACAGCTCAACTCAATGACAACCCCCTGGATGTATCAATATCCTCAAGTAATGGCAGATACTGTAGGTGAACCTCATAGTCTAATGTGTCTGGCAAAAGAAAAGATTTATCACAAAAAGTATGTTTGCTCTGACATGCACAGTGAACTGAAGCTCTACGAGATCTATATAAGAATCTTTGTAGTATGTTCATCGTAGCCATCGTAGGGACAAACTAATATGTGCATGAGCCTAGCCCATTCAGAATTCTGATGTCACATGCGGATGGACCGAATCATGATGCACGGTGTATGGCTCCGGATGTGTTGCAATAAACTCATCACAATAATCTGGCCAAGAAGCCCACCGCTTCCCTCCACCAACAACAATCCTACCAAACATAGACGGGCCATCTATCTGAACACCCAGAATCATCGTAACATCCTGCAGTGTAATTGTCATCTCTCCAGTGGCCAAGTTAAAGGTATTGGTCTGCGAAGACCAACGTTCCAGAAAGGCTGTGAGCAAGTGGTGATATAGACAAATATACTGCATCTATGAGACACAATCTAGTCCAGCAGCTCGCAATATGATTTTCACTAAAACTTAAATTCAGCTTACAATACTCAGTTAACTTTGGGGGTTTTAGGTTAGCTGGATTCCTCTCGAAAAGACAAATACAATGAGCCCTTGTTTGTAATTTTTGGTTAAGTATTTTATTTTTTTATGAATTTTTAAAGTTTTAGTTGATTTAAATTATTTAAAAAAAGAGATATAGCAACAATTTGGGTGGGATGAGATAGCAACCCGCAGATCTCTCTAGGTCATCCGATCGCAGATCAGATGATCCAGATCAGATCACGCGATCCAGAGGCCAGGGTCGATTCAAAGCATTGGTTTCAATCAATTTGAAGTAGGATAATTTTTGACTAGTTTTGATTCAATTGGGTTAAGAGTTGACTTGGTCAAATGATTAAGTTGACTTGGTTTGACCCAATTGATTTTAATTGATCATCCTAGGGTGATCAACAATCATGGTGGAAGGTTTTGGTAAGCTTGGTTCAATCCAATTTGGGTTGGATTGGAAGTTGGCTCAAATAGGTTCTTTAGGTCACTTTGGATCAAGTGGACCTAAGTGGGTTAATTGATTTGGTTTTGATTTGATTCAAGTTTAGTTAAACTTATATATGAGCCCTCGATTGAAATATAAATTCAACGGTAATCAATTTGGAGTCTAAGTGATTTTTTGGCTCATTTGAAATTTTCAAGTCAAAAGGGCTAGGTTGGCTTTGACTTGGGTTGGCTTCGATATGATTTGATGATTGTAGATTTCACTTATATTTGGGTAGATAACTGAATGAATGATTAATTCGAGAGAAAATTCATTAGTTTTGACTTAATTTGGATAGATTTGGCTAAGTCCAAAGAATTGACTTAGAGGGTATAAATTAGATTTTGGTTTAATGTCAGATTTTATCTTGGCCATTTGAATTTATATTTTGTTTATCTTATGAATATAAATGAAGATCTAAATGATTCATTAGGAAATCACTTGAGTTTGGAGTGTTTTGGAAGCAAATTTGATAAAGTCCATGAATGTAGTTCAAAAAGGCTCAGAGGTGAATCAATTTAGTTTGATTCATTTTTGGTCTTGGAAGGTGGGTTTCATTTATATTTGTGAATATGAATGAAGAAATAATTGATTTATAAAGAAATCAATTGAGTTTCATTTAATCTAATGGGAGTTTTGGCAAATCTTATGAAGGCGGCTCATATGACTTAGGAATGGTCTTAGGATTTGAATTTGATTTTGGGTTTCAATCATTTGGAGTCAAATTTGGGATATGGATTTGAAATTTGGATCTGAATTTGTGATTTGATTTGAGATTTGAATCTGAGTTTGATTTGAGAATGTGTATCTATATTGAGTTTAGGCTATAGATAGGTAATCTTCTTAATCCCTAAGGCATAGCCTAATCTTATGATTAACCCTTCTAAGTCTCTAGGCATAAGTTAAGTATTCACCTAATCATTAGATGTGTCTTATGACTAAGAAAATCTAGTGTCTAGAAGATTCCTAAGTCTAAGAGGATGGGGTTGAGAGCTTACTCCAAAAGTATGATCAATAATATGCATGATAATAATATTTATCTTCTATTATTCTTAAGAATACATTAGTGAATTTTAACTTGTGTCTAAACAAAATCATTAAATTAAAATATTCTTATTAATGTTAATAATGACTAGGCAAAGTAGGTCATTATAATTAATCAAATTTGAACAACTTATAAATTTAGCAATAAGACTTATTTTAATCACATAACTCATAATTTAAGTTGTAAGCCTCATTCTTAAAATCTTATAATCCAATGGGCCATCTTTAAGCCAATTCAAGTCATTCAAAAATTTGAGCATTCAAATGGAAGCATCCTCCTTTATACAACTCCTAAACTAAGGCTCCATTTTTAAGTCAATTTGGGCATTCTAAAAAAAAATATAAGTTCCATTTTTAAGTTAATTTGAGTAACTCACAAATAATGACATAAGGCCATATCTATAAGTCAACCCAGGAACTCAAAAATTGAGCCTCAAACACCATATTAACTAAATTCAGGCATTTCGATGGATGCAAGCCCCATTTATAGTTCAAATCAATCAACTCATACGTAGTGCCTTAAGCCTCATCCTAACCAAATTTGGACAACTCATAAATTGAGTTGTAAGACCCATCTTAACTAAATTCAAGTCATCTAATAGATATGAGCTCAAACTTAAATATTACTTAGGCTAACAATCATGCTAATAAGCTCACAAAATCAATTAAATCCTAAGATTAAATAATATGATAAACTAAAATCTAAATACATACATATTGGTCTACTTGAGATCCCAGAGGTAACTCACGCTAATCAAGTTCTTTAAATATTATGGCTTATGATCTTCTAATGTTAATAGACCTAGAGTGATTAAAGTTCAATCAAAGAATAGATTAGGGTGTGATTTCATATATTGTTGGCATAATGTGTGATATATCTCTCTAAAATTTATAAATCAAACATGAATCTCAAATCAAGCCTAAATGAGCTCAAATCAAGCCTAAATGTTACATATGAAAACTTTGAAATACTAACTCGATGATCAAATTACTTTCAAATTTGAGGTGCTTATAGTCAAATTAAGTGGTTCGATAGACAAATCCAATGAGTCTAAGATAACTCAAATAGAAGATCATTTGAATTATCAAATCACAAAAAAAATTATTTGTGATCAAACGAATCGATATAAACCGCCTGATAGAGTGTTTTGAGATATTGGCCATAATCACTAAAATGCCCCTATCAGAATTCTATAAATAGGACCTCATTCTTGTCATGAGGGGAGGAAGGAGCTAGAGGTGAACTTGGGAGAAAGCTGGGAGAGAGCTAGAAGTTCGAAGTTCATCATCACCATCATTGTAGCAAATCATCATTATTATCGTCGCCGACTGCCACCAATAACCGTTACAGTCCAACTAATGCCGCATAGCTATTGTAACCTAATTCTAGAATTCTCATTATCAGGATTTCCTAAATACAATCTTGTAATCATGTTATCATGAAGATTTAAACTCGGTATTCCAAAGCGGATATATAGTGGAACATTTTTACTTGGCTAGGCCCCGTAGTTTTTTCTCCATATTTGTGGAGTTTTTTTCACATAAAAATTATGGGGTTTTCTATTTTTTCAACTATCTGTGTGTGTTCTAGATTTTTATATAAACTAAGACATGAAGTTTTATTCTGCCGCTACAAATTTTCTAGCATGCAATAATGTGCAAGTTTAGTCAATAGAAATACCTTCGAGACATAAAGCATCATTTGTTATAATGAATACAAAAATGATTTTTTTTAAGCAAACATAGCCTATTTTAAGTGCATATCTTTGAACCCAAACAAGCTTCTTTCACTAGAGTTTAGGCACTTGAGAGAATAACGAGTATACAATTTTATAAGAGAAATGTACTTCTCGTCCGGTAATAATAGTTTAAAGAATTATTGATATAAGTGTTTGATATCTAATGAATATAAGTTATATCAAAAGTATAAATAAAAGAGATTCTGATCACCGTTTTTATTAAATGATGAACCTTATACAAGGAATCAATATTAGATATTGAGGGAAAAGGTTCTTTAATTTGCTCAATAAGAGATTTTTTATGATCATGAAAGAGCCAACTAACTTAATAGTGATATATATATTATCAAGAGAGGGGAGACAAAAAATTTATGTGTATTTTATTGCAAGAACCATCATTATATAAATAAAAGAAAAATCTGAGCCAATGGTTAATGTAATTCTACATGATTAACTTAACAAGTTGGAATCTGTCATAAATAAGTTAATATTAAATGAAAATCTAAGAGCAAGAAGCGGGCTGAAATTATATATGTATCATCATCCTTGCCAATTCGGATCGAGATTCTCCACACCGAATACATGGCTTTGTAAAACAAGAAATTTGTCAATTTTGAAGCCCTCGGAACTCTATATAAGCCTACAATCTCCTCCATCAATGGCCGCATTGAAAAAAGATACGAGCTTTTAAAATAGGCTTAATTTTTAAAATATACCATTTTATAAACTTAATTAGGTGATTAGTTATTTTAAAAAAAAATTTAAAAATAGGCCTAGTCACCGGTCGTGAAAGCGGTGACGTCGATCGGCCGGTCGCTCTTGGAGCGTCTGAAATTTTTAAAAAAATTAAATAAGTAGTCCACATTTTTTGGCCATATTAGACTCATTAGGTGTCGAATTTTGGCATACTTAATATCATTGAAAAGATAATGAAAAATTATACAACTTTCATCTTGACAACTTTCGATGAATCTCGCCCAGTGAGCCGCAATTTTTGCAAATGTGTGACTTCTGAAGTTGTAAAAAATAATTATTGAATTTTGTACATGGGCAATATAAAATAAAACATAAGAGTACTCTCATCATTTCTCTCAAGCATTTCGTCAAATAGTTTGTGTGCATCATTCAAACTATCACATTTCTCACAACCAAAAACAAAAACTAATTTAGTGGCAGTGGATTATTCAAACCAACCAGAAATTAGGGTTATGCTATCTTCCTGCCATATCCAAAGCTCGACGGTGCCTCCAGGTTCGACTTCTTCCCTTTGTTGTAGGTCGCTATTATTAATAGTAGGCTCTTCTCTCCTCCCTTCGTGACCTCTGGCCATGTGCCGGAGGTCTCTCCTTCTTCTTTCTCCCCATTATGGATCCCGAGGGGGGTTTTATGCTAGCTTTCCTCTACTCCCTCCCTCATTCCTAGTTCTATTTTGGATGCCCCTCCTCTATCATGAACCACCTTGCCTATGGGAACCCAAAGGCCTGCTGCTCATAGTTCTTGCAACTAGAAAGACTTGCTTATGTCCCAAAATGAGAAAAGCAGATCTGTTGCTTTATCATATGTTCCCCCTACATCGAATAAAATTTGTTTTAGTGAACTTAAAGAAGGTCAAGGATTGGTCCCTCTCTTTAGTTCATGCATGGGAAAGCGCCCCTTCTATGGGTCTCTTCTTATGGCAATCAAAAGAAAATGGGTATTCAAAGGGAGGCTGGATCTTTTGTCTTTGGAGGGGGACTTTTTCTGTTCAAATTCACTTGCCATGAAGATTATGATATGGTGTGGGATCATGGCTCGTGCTTCTTAAATGGACGACCATTTATTTTCCAAAAATGGTCGTGGGATTTCCGACCCTCTAAAGAACACATTTTTGATATACCTCTTTGTATCAAATTGTCGAACTTCCCCCTTTGTTGTTGGAATGATTCTGGTTTCTCCAAAGTGGTCAGTTCAATTGGTATTCCCCTAGTTGTTAATAATTTGACTGTTTCCAAATCTAGGATTACATTTGCTAGAGTGTGTGTGCAAGTTAATCCTTTATCTCCCCTTCGACTCATCTCTTAATTTAAATGGATGCAAGTTTCAACAAGAGATTTTATATGACTGGAAATCGAAGGCATTCTCAAGATGTTCTTCCTTTTCACATGAAAATGACTCTTGTCCACTCAACCCAGAGAAAAGACACAGATCTAGGAATCACTAATTCCGTCTTCCCCTCAAGCACATTTCTAATAATTCAAAAGCTTACGCTTTCGTACTCAAGAATCACTAATTCCTCAATTCCCGATTTAATATCATCCCTCGGTCAGGTCCCTTCGGACATTTCACCAATAAATGATCTAATTCAGTTGTCGGCTCCTTCTCCATCTCAAGAAGAAATTCCTAACATCACTCCTTTCATTCCCACAGAGAATATTGATATCCCCCTCAACTTGATAATCCTCTCCAATCCAATATCCTTAATCCTGCCACTATTAGAGTCACTCCCCGATCCTCTGCTGCTTCCCCGGCACACACTCAATCCCAAAAATCAACGGAATAGCAATCTAAAACTCTGAGTAAAAGTTTACAAACTAATGATCATTCCAAGTCCACTTCGAATCACAACGGGCATAGCCATAAAGCTACGTCCAAGATGAAGGGAAAATAATGTTATCTTCTATGATGTCCATGAATTTTAAGATGGGGTGTTGGAATGTTCGTGGACTCCTTGTCGAGGGTAGACACTCCGATTGCAAAAGAATTATCATGCAATTCAAGCTTGATCTTCTTTGTCTTCTTGAAACCACGTTTTCTTCTTCATCGAATAAAGGTCTCTTTTCTAAGAAACTTGATGTTCTATCACAAGAAATCTCGACAATTTTGATAGTTGACGGTGGCGTGGCTTAAGTGGAATCCAGATATTATTTCTTTCAAGACTATCTCAAAGGATGCTCAATTCTTCAATGGCTCTGCTAGCTGTAATGGAATACCTGAGTTCTTCATTACCTTTGTCTATGATGATAATAATCCTGCTGACAAAAGGGCCCTTTGGAATTCTACTCATGATATAGCTGCTTCAATGAACTCTCCATGGATAATTCAAGGGGATTTCAATTATTTTATCTATTGTAAAGAAAAATTAGGGGGTAATCCTACTCCCTCAAGCAAAATGATAGATTTCAGAGATTGTATTCAAGACTGTGGTCTATTGGACCTCCCCAGCACAGGTTTGTTCTATACTTGGTCCAATCTTCAATCTGATAAACCTATATTTACTAAGATTGACAGAGTTCTTTGTAATACCTTGTGGATAAACTCTTTCCCTTATTCTTTTTATAAAGCCTCTTCACCCCATTCTTTTGATCACTCTCCATTAACTACCTTTATAAATGAATTACCTATTGCCCCATCAATGTTCTGCTTTAGAAACTACTGGACTTCTCACAATGATTTCTTAGAAGTGGTTAGTGTTGCCTGGAACTCATTCACCCAAGGCGATCCTCTCTTTGTTCTTCTAAAAAAGATTCAAATTACTAAATTACTTCTAAAGAAAAAGGAATGGACCTCCTCTTCCCTCTAAACTCAGATTTCCTCCACAAAATTTGATAAAGAAGACATTCTCCTTCGCCTTAAAAAAGACCCCCTTAATGATTTCTTATTAAGGGAATCTGTTGAAATTAAGAATAGATATTCCAATCTCATCAAGGATGAATGTATTTGGGCAGCCCAACGGGCCAAGGCACATTGGCTTACCTCTTCAGAAGATGACATTAAATTTTTATACTGCTCTATTAAAGACCAGCAAAACTCCAATCACATTAGAAGCCTTCAGACTGATAGGAGAATTATTACTGCGCCTAACTCGATTGCTAATGAGATCTGGAAGTATTTTTCTGATCTTTTCAATTGCAGGGGGTCTTGTGTCTATTTGTCAACTAACTTGCCAACTGGTGAAAGTGTGTCTCATATGCAAGCTGGTGAATTGATAATTGAAATCTCTAACCACGAAATCATTGAGGCTTTGTATATCTTTGATGATAATAAATCCCCTGGTCCTGATGGGTTTAATGCCAAATTTTTCAAGTCTAGTTGGAATATTATTGGCAAATACTTTCTATTAGCATCATTTCTTCGAAAAACTTCCTCCTCCCTTTAAGCATACTCTTATTACTTTGATTCCTAAAATTAAGCATTCAAATGTTCTCTCAGATTACAAGCTCATATCATTATGCAATACCTTTTATAAAATGTGGCAAAAGTTCTTGCTAATAGATTAAAAGGTTTTTTATCCATTACACACATGGCTCAACCTACATTTATAGAAGGTAGAAATATCTCGACAACATTGCTCTAGCTCATGAGATTAGTTATGATTTCTTGTCCTCAACTATAACTCTTTCATTGAAAAGCTTGATCTTCACAAAGCCTTTGATCTAATTAACCATCAAGCACTTCTCCATAGATAGGCCCAAAAATGTTTACCTTGACGCTTTATAAAATGGATTGAAGATTGCATAAGTGATATTCCTTTCTCTGTGGTCCAAAATGGAGGGATTAAAGGTTATTTTTGCACCTCCAATGGTCTTAGACAAGGGTGCCCTCTCTCTCCTATTCTATTCTCCATTGCAATGGATACTTTCTCTTGCTTGCTAGAAAAACAGGTCATTTTGAAGAAATTTTCTCTTGCAATAAGTGGGAGCTGTCCTATATCTCATTTACTGTTTCTGGATGATTTGTTGGTGTCAGGATTAGCCTGCAGTCTAACCATCAACTCTCTTAAAAGCTCGTTAAATACTCTGGCTGATTACCTTAGATTGGAGATTAATAGGGATAAGTCTATAATTTTCTTTTCCAAGAACTTTAAACATGTTGATCCCCTCTGTAGAATTTTGAATATCAATGTTGCCTGCTTCCCATTCAAATATCTGGGTATTCCTATCACCGCTGAAACTTTGAAGTCTTATCATTTTCCCACTCTACAAGTTGTATCTTTGATTGGCGGGGTGGAAAAGTAAACTTATGTCCCTGTAAGCATATATCTATGACACGTACATGAATCTGATGTTCAATGGCTCTCATAACACTATTAATGTTGCAAGAATTATTAATTCGATTGTATGCACATAATGATTAAGTAAACAAATATTATATCAACGTAACATATCTGACTCTACAACTGTCCATCTAACTCATCTCTGTATACTCTGAGGTGGGATGCTATCATCTCCAGTATAAATCCTTTATTCCACCGACATTCCACACTTAACCCATCTATGTCTATTGGGTATGAGACACATAATATTAGTTTGCTCACATGAATGTGCTCCCAAGCTCATACCTATCATAAATGAAGAAATACAGGCATATTCATGCGCTTCGATTTTGCTACCTCATGTAGCTCTCTATATAAATGAGGAAGTACAGCTGAACTCAATGACAACCCCCTGGATGTATCAATATCCTCAAGTAATGGCAGATACTGTAGGTGAACCTCATAGTCGATGTGTCGGCAAAAGAAAAGATTTATAAAAAAGTATGTTTGCTCGACATGCACATGCTAAGCTCTGAGATCTATATAAGAATCTTTGTAGTATGTTTAGCCATCGTAGAACAAACTAATATGTGCATGAGCCTATTCGATTCGATGTCACATGCGGATGGACCGAATCATGATGCACGGTGTATGGCTCCAGATGTGTTGCAATAAACTCATCATAATAATCTAGCCAAGAAGCCCACCGCTTCCCTCCACCAACAACAATCCTACCAAACATAGACGGGCCATCTATCTGAACACCCAGAGTCATCGTAACATCCTGCGGTTAATTGTCATCTCTCTGGCCAAGTTAAAGGTATTGTGCGAGATAGCGTTCGAAAAGGCGTGAGCAAGTGGTGATATAGACAAATATACTGCATCTATGAGACACAATCTAGTCCAGCAGCTCGCAATATGATTTTCACTAAAACTTAAATTCAGCTTACAATACTCAGTAAACTTTGGGGGTTTTAGGTTGGATTCCTCTCGAAAAGACAAATCCAATGAGCCCTTGTTTGTAATTTTTGGTTAAGTATTTTATTTTTTTTTATGAATTTTTGAAGTTTTAGTTGATTTAAATTATTTAAAAAAAAAGATACGACAACGATTTGGGATGAGCAGACCCACTCTCTAGGTCATCGATCACGAATCGATGATCCGAATCGATCACGTGATCCAGAGGCCAGGGTCGATTCAAAGCATTGGTTTCAATCAATTTGATGTAGGATAATTTTTGACTAGTTTTGATTCATTTGGGCTAAGAGTTGACTTGGTCAAATGATTAAGTTGATTTGGTTTGTCCCAATTGATTGTAATTGATCATCCTAGGGTGATCAACAATCATGGTGGAAGGTTTTGGTAAGCTTGGTTCAATCCAAATTGGGTTGGATTAGAAGTTGGCTCAAATAGGTCCTTTAGGTTACTTTGGGTGAAGTGGACCTAAGTGGGTTAATTGATTTGGTTTTGATTTGATTCAAGTTTAGTTAAACTTATATATGAGCACGGATTGAAATATAAATTCAACTCAATTTGGAGTCTAAGATTTTTTGGCTCATTTGAAATTTTCAAGTCAAAAGGGTTAGGTTGGCTTTGACTTGGGTTGGCTTTGATATGATTTGATGATTATAGGTTTCATTTATATTTGGGTAGATAACTGAATGAATGATTAATTCGAGATAAAATTCATTAGTTTTGACTTAATTTGGATAGAATTTGGCTAAGTCCAAAGAATTGACTTAGAGGGTATAAATTAGATTTTGGTTTAATGTTGGATTTGATCTTGGCCATTTGAATTTATATTTTGTTTATCTTATGAATATAAATGAAGATCTAAATGATTCATGAGAAAATCACTTGAGTTTGGAGTGATTTGGAAGCAAATTTGACAAAGTCCATGAATGTAGTTCAAAAAGGCTCAGAGGTGAATCAATTTAGTTTGATTCATTTTGGTCTTGGAAGGTGTGTTTCATTTATATTTGTGAATATGCATGAAGAAATAATTGATTTATAAAGAAATCAATTGAGTTTCATTTAATCTAATAGGAGTTTTGGCAAATCTTATGAAGGTGGCTCATATGACTTAGGAAGGGTCTTAGGATTTTGATTTTGGGTTTCAATCATTTGGAGTCAAATTTGGGATATGGATTTGAAATTTGGATCAATTTGTGATTTGATTTGAGATTTGAATCGAGTTTGATTTGAGAATGTGTATCTATATTGAGTTTAGGCTATAGATAGGTAATCTTCTTAATCCCTAAGGTATAGCCTAATCTTATGATTAACCCTTCTAAGTCTCTAGGCATAAGTTAAGTATTCACCTAATCATTAGATGTGTCTTATGACTAAGAAAATCTTAGTGTCTAGAAGATTCCTAAGTCTAAGAGGATGGAGAGCTCACTCCAAAAGTATGATCAATAATATGCATGATAATAATATTTATCTTCTATTATTCTTAAGATTACATTAGTGAATTTTAACTTGTGTATAAACAAAATCATTAAATTAAAATATTCTTATAAATGTTAAATAAGGCAAAGTAGGATTATAATTAATCAAATTTGAACAACTTTTAAATTTAGTAATAAGACTTATTTTAATCACGTAACTCATAATTTAAGTTGTAAGCCTCATTCTTAAAATCTTATAATCCAATGGGCCATCTTTAAGCCAATTCAAGTCATTCACAAATTTGAGCATTCAAATGGAAGCATCCTTCTTTATACAACTCCTAAACTAAGGCTCCATTTTTAAGTCAATTTGGGCATTCTAAAAAAATATAAGTTCCATTTTTAAGTTAATTTGAGTAACTCACAAATAATGACATAAGGCCACATCTATAAGTCCCGAACTCAAAAATTGAGCCTTAAACCCCATATTAACTAAAGCATTTCGATGGATGCAAGCCCCATTTATAGTTCAAATCAATCAACTCATAATACTTAAGCCTCATCCTAACCAAATTTGGACAACTCATAAATTGAGTTGTAAGACCCATCTTAACTAAATTCAAGTCGTCTAATAGATATGAGCTCAAACTTAAATATTACATGTCATCTAATAAGCTCACAAAATCAATTAAATCCTAAGATTAAATAATATAATAAACTAAAATCTAAATACATACATATTGGTCTACTTGAGATCCCTAAGAGAGGTAACTCCGCTAATCAAGTTCTTTAAATATTATGGCTTATGATCTTCTAATGTTAATAGACTAGAGTGATTAAAGTTCAATCAAAGAATAGATTAGAGTGTGATTTCATATATTGTTGGCATAATGTGTGATATATCTCTAAAATTTATAAATCAAACATGAATCTCAAATCAAGCCTAAATGAGCTCAAATCAAGCTTAAATGTTACATATGAAAACTTTGAAATACTAACTCGATGATCAAATTACTTTCAAATTTGAGGTGCTTATAGTCAAATTAAGCAGTTCGATGAGACAAATCCAATGAGTTTAAGATAACTCAAATAGGAGATCATTTGAATTATCAAATCACAAAAAAATTATTTGTGATCAAACGAATCGATATAAATCGCCTGATAGAATGTTTTGAGATATTAGCTATAATGACTAAAATGCCCCTATCAGAATTCTATAAATAGGACCTCATTCTTGTCATGAGGGGAGGAAGGAGCTAGAGGTGAACTTGGGAGAGAGCTAGAAGTTCGAAGCTCGTCATCACCATCATTGTAGCAAATCCTCGTATTATATTCGATTGCCACCAATAAGCATTACATCAACTAATGCCGCTGTAACTAATTAGAATTCTCGTTTTGATTTCCTACATACAATCTTGTAATCATGTTATCATGAAGATTTAAACTCGGTATTCCAAAGCGGATATATAGTGAAACATTTTTACTTGGCTAGGGCCCGTAGTTTTTTCTCCATATTTGTTGAGTTTTTTTCACATAAAAATTATGGGGTTTCCTATTTTTTCAACTATCTGTGTGTGTGCTAGATTTTCATAAAAACTAAGACCTGAAGTTTTATTCTGCCGCTACAAATTTTCTAGCATGTAATAATGTGCAAGTTTAGTCAATAGAAATACCTTCGAGACATAAAGCATCATTTGTTATAATGAATACAAAAATGATTTTTTTTAAGCAAACATAGCCTATTTTAAGTGCATATCTTTGAACCCAAACAAGCTTCTTTCACTAAAGTTTAGGCACTTGAGAGAATAATGAGAGTATACAATTTTATAAGAGAAATGTAAACTCAAGATAATAGTTTAAAGAATTATTGATATAAGTGTTTGATATCTAATGAATATAAGTTATGCGATCAAAAGTATAAATAAAGAGAGATTTGATCACCATTTTATTAAGATGAACCTTATACAAGGAATCAATATTAGATATTGAGGGAAAAGGTTCTTTAATTTGCTCAATAAGTGATTTTTTTATCATGAAAGAACCTAACTTAATAGTGATATATATATTATCAAGAGAGGGGAGACAAAAAATTTATGTGTATTTTATTGCAAGAACCATCATTATATAAATAAAAGAAAAATCTGAGCCAATGATAAATGTAATTCTACATGATTAACTTAACAAGTTGGAATCATCATAAATAAGTTAATATTAACGAAAATCTAAGATGAGCTGCTAACCCAATTATATATGTATCATCATCCTTGCCAATTCGGATGCAGATTCTCCACCACAATACATGGATTCGTAAAACAAGAAATTTGTCAATTTTGAAGCCCTCAGAACTCTATATAAGCCCACAATCTCCTCCATCAATGGCCGCATTGAAAAAAGATACGAGCTTTTAAAATAGGCTTAATTTTTAAAATATACCATTTTATAAACTTAATTAGATGATTAGTTATTTTAAAAAAAATTTAAAATAGGTAGTCACTAGTCAGCAACATGGGAGCATTGATTGGCGCCGCTTAGAGGCGATTCAAATTTTTTTATAAAAAAATTAAATAAGTAGTCCACATTTTTTGGCCATATAAGACTCATTAGGTGTCAAATTTTGGTGTACTTGATATCATTGGAAAGATAATTAAAAATTATACAACTTTTATCTTGACAACTTTTGACGAATCTTGCCCGGTGAGCCGCAATTTTTGCAAATGTGTGACTTCTGAAGTTATAAAAAATAAAGATATTAATGCAAAAATTATCACAATTCGCACTGTGAGAGTTCCCTAAGCATTTTTGAAACTCCTCAGAGCCTCCTTGAATCCTCTCCAATCTCCCATGATCAGAATTCTCCATTCATATTCAGAACCAAAATAGGGCATCCTCCCTTTGATTCAAACTCATCCCACACTCAACCAAACCTCAATTAAACTTACACACACCATCACCGCACCTCATCGAGCAATACCAAATCATCCTTTGACCTTCCAAGCAATCGGAGGTCCAAGTTCAATCGAAGCTGAAGCTCCAATGTGCGTGGATTGGTCGTCCAAGCAGCTCACCTCTAATCAAGGCACATGCAGACTCAGGCTTTTATCAAGCAGTAACCTCATTCAATCACACCAAAGGACATTAGCTCAAGTTAGGAAATTCCTTAAAATTATTAATTTAGGAAAAATTGATTGGTCCTTTTCGAAGGAAACTTTTATGCCATGCATTTTTGACTGTTGGATGTGCTCGTCTCCACTTCTTGATGGTGTGGGATCAATTTGATCCCAATCTGAGCTTGAGTGAGCTCATATTGAATGGGGAAAGATGAAAGGTATCCATCTTCAGCATTCACGAAGGAGACAAATCATAGACCGTCCATTTTGCGTGATCGAAACGAATGGTCCTGATCTAATCATGCGTAGATCCCTTGATCAATCCTTCAAAAATGTGGGTTTGATCATGGCCGTCCAATCTTAGATCGGATGGTCCACAAGAAAATGCATCCACCGCAATTTAGCATCCCAATTTGACAACTTAATTACCTTATCTTGTCACGCCACATGGAAAGTGTGTGCCGCGTCAGTAGCCACAGGGAGTCAACAGGATTAAGGGTTAATTAAGACTGATTAAATTAATTTTTAAAGCTGAATTTTTCTAAAATCATAACTAATCCTAGAAAAATCCAAAAAAATACCAATGAGGCTCATTTTGAATATATTTTAGAGTAGAATCCATTAAAATTATTATTAATTAAGTTTGAACAGTAATCTCTCCTTAATTAAGGTTTAATTAAAAATTTAATTAGCCTAATTATTCTCGGATTAATTGTCCAATGAATTTCAAATTTTTCAAAGATGTTTATGGGGATGACTTCTACCTCCCTTATTTTTGTTGGAATTTATTGGATAGTTAATTAGGGAAATCAATGGATTAAGCCTTAATTACTCTCCAACATTAATTAGTGATAATTAAGCAAATCAATAGTTGTTTAATTAATTGATTAAGCTTATTGTCATCTGTTAATAGTGGGAAGCCTTAGGGAAGGGGTTTGGGTTTGCTCCTTATAACCATTTCATTAAGCCTCCTCATTTGTTTCAAGTTAATTAAAGCTTAATTAATTGATTAACCACTTAATTAATCAATTAAAATAGAAAGGATATCTAATTATTTCAGAACCCCGTTAGATGTTTGGAATGACTTAGGGATTGGGATTTGAGGCCTCTTCCCTGATCTCTTTCCCAAGTTAATTTCATCATCGTAATTAAAAGATATAATCAAAAGATTTAATTAACCAATTAAAGGTTTCATTAAATTAATTTAAAATTCATTCACTACCTAACTTTGTTTAATCAATCTTAGGTAGCTCTTTCGGTGTTCAATACCCCAAAGAGAGAGCAAATAAAATTATGGTTAACTCACATGTGTGAGAAAATCATAAAAGTAATTAAATGAGTCCCTTAAGCTTAATCAACTATTAATTATGAGCTAATTGCATTAGGCCCCTTTCATTTCTTAGAAGCATTGCTAATTTACTTTTTATGTGGTTGCATCTCAAGTTATCTCATCATTAATTAGTTAATTAGTTTAAGGTGATGTGGGTAAGAGTTAATTAATTGATTTAATTCATACCTCAATCTAATTAAAATACAAAATCAACTTAATTTATTTTCATTGAATCACATTAACTCATATATAGGGAATGGGATTAGGATTAGCAAACCTCTTTCACATTTCTTAAATCAATCAAACATAAAAATCAAAATGGCTTTAAGAAACTTTAATTTATTTTAACATGAAATTATATGCTTGTATTTCTTTATTTCCTTCCAATCATGTTAAAATGTTGTATGTCACGTGTACTCATGCATTCATGTCTTTCAAATTAATCAAATAAAATGATTTCCTTTATGACAATTTGCATGTGTTGACTTAATTAGAAATATGTGTGGCTATTATCACTATTAAATCTTAAATGTATTTTCAAAAGCTTATTAATGAATGATAATATATATATTGTGACTTTAGCTATGCATACATAGGAAATGCATGTGAATATAAGCTCAGTGTATGAAGTGATGTCTCTTTCTTACATTCATGTGTTAATTTGCATAAGTTTGAATATTAATGGGTATATTAGTTTGGATATTTAGGGGATACACAGCTTTAAGTAGCCCTAGGGAGGTTCCTATCTCACTCTCCTGGTGCAGAACAATGGCGGCGTACTAGTTTGATTTCATTCTTATGCATCTTAACATTAGAATTTAGATAGAGCTTTACTTTATTTAGATAAATAAATTAATTCAATTAAATGTTACTTTGCATAGTTTTTTATTCTTATGGTTACTTATACATCCATATGCATTTAAGAATAGCAGGTATATTAGTTTGGACATTCCAGGGACGCATGGCTTTAAGTAGCCCCAAGGAGGTTCCTACCTCACTCCCCTGGTGCAAAACAATGGCGTCGTACTTTCTTAAAACTTTTATACATATGAATGTGTATTTAGCGAATGAATGAAAACCCCATTTTTCTATTAAAAAGGCATATATTTATACTCTATTCAAATGGTTGAATTAATTAATCATATGATTTAGGGCTCTTTTATTATACTTTTGTATAAGAATTTAGATAGAGCTTTAAATTAATATGACAAAATGATTCAACTAAATGAAACATCAATTCCAAGTGTATTTGCATACATTCATCATTCAAGTGTGCTAGATAAATTGCATGTACGGTATGTTTAGGACATAACCATATGCATGCCATATATATGATGGAAAGAAATGAACAAACATGTGTCATGTGATAGTAATTCATTCCAATCAATCTTCGGGTACCTTTCTTATTGAATGAGTTTTTTTTTAAAGTGAACCTAAACTTAGGATTAATTAGAGCATGTAATAAGTCATTCACTAAACCATATGCATGAGTTTATGGTATGTTTAGGACTTAACCATATGCATGCCATATATATGATGGAATGAAATGAACAAACATGTGTCATGTGATAGTAATTCATTCTAATCAATCTTCAGGTGTCTTTCTTATTAAATTAGTTTAATTAAAGTGAACTTAAACTTCAAATTAGTTTGAACATGTAATAAGCCATTCACTAAAGGGAATTGAATAATTAATTTTCTTTAGATGTGACTTAAAGTAGGGATAAAAGAGAGTGATCCTCTCTTTATTTCTCTTTATTATAGTCAGTTATTTTGTGTAGGCCAAAATAAAATAAAATAAAATATTAAGTAAAATCTTGCAAATCAACTAAATTACTTAAAGTGAAATCAACCCTTCATAATTAAATCTTTTTATACTTAGAGAATGATAATTCTTAAGCTTAGTTAGGGCATACCACACAAGCTTTAATACACACACTTTAGATTAAGTCATAACTTGTAGCATTATGTCAGGGTGGCGCATGATTTGATGTATGTTTATTTCGTGATGTATTATTATAGACTGGATGTTATGGTGTATGCCACATAGACTGGATGTTAGGCCATGATTAGCCTAATCATATTTTTTGCACGAGATTGTGATTAAGGGATGCTTAAAATAAATATAAATGCTCTCTTTTGCAGGTTGCATAACCCCTAAGCATGATTTGCATTAGGACAGGTGGACTTGATTACCCATGTGCTGGGTGCTAAGTCTAAATTATTCATATAACTACTTAGGTTGTATGGTGTGTTTAGCTAACACTTGTTTTGCAGGCGTAGCTTGGTTTTCTTTTTCATTCTTTTAATGTAATTGTGCATTAGAAATTTGCGTAAGTGTTATGGGGGTTAAGAATGAACATTGGCTAGAAGGTTTAATCCTCGGGTGTCATGTGATGCCTAGAAGCCTACCAAATCAAATGAAGTAAATCAAATAAAGAGATAGAGGGAGCTTAAAAAAACCCTAATAACACTTATCATTTATAATTTATAATTATTCTTTTATATAGTAGGTTATATAAGGGGATAGCTCAGCCACTCATTTTTCTTTTCGGGTTATATGGCAGTACCCAACCGCATTGACTTATTATTCTTTCATGTTGATTTTATAAATTATCTGATGATTTATTTACATTGTGTAATAGAAATGGCATGTATTCTCATAGTTTATTCATGTATGATAATTTAATGTGTGGCATGGATCCGTTTAGGCTCTTCAAAAAAAAAAAAAAGTTTTTACCCCAATCATAACTCATAATTAAATTTTCTAAAATAACTCATAACCTCATTTAAAGCCTAGGTATTAAATCAAGATAATTAAAAGATTTAGCAACCCTTTAGGTAAATATTGTATGCTTAACCTCATGCATATCATATTATTTCTTTCTTGCTAAGAGAGAGTTTTCATCCTTGCATGATATGGGAAGACTTGACCTTTGAGGGTCTCCCTTGTGGTAGAAAACATCTTTTTCTCTTTGATTTAGCCAATAATCCAATTTCATCATACATTTTGGTATATAAAATTATATAGCCTTTGTCCAAATGAAAAGTCTAAAATAAAATAAAATTTGATAAAATTTGCATTAGACTAAGTCATTATTTCATACCACTCATGCTCTAGTCTCTTACGGAGCTAGTTTATAGACTTTAGTTTATTTCTAAATAACAACAGCCTAACAAAATATATGACTTCACTACATGATTTTAAAATGTAGGAGGAGTTAGCTGGCTGCCACTCCAAGCTATTATAAGTCCAGCAGTCGAGTGATTTACCTTCTCTTATGGAGGTAAATAATATACTCATTTTCACTTAGATTTAAGATGTGCATTGCCATCGCTGAAGCTCCCTATATTTAAGATCTGAGGTTGTTATTTTCCTTCGGGCTACAAGCATAAATCATCACCTCTTAAGAATTTCCATAATCTTGTGTTGTGAGATTATAACCCCTAGTTTTCTAATAAAACTCCAACTCAAATACATAACATCCCTCAATATGATAGCTTGGGATGCTCACTAGGTTTCCTAGTATCATAAGCATCCCCTACTCATCTCCTTTTGGCTTCAATAATAACTTTCTCCTTTTAATCTATCTCACTTGATTTTCTAAACATAACTAATTTATTAATAGTATTATCTTTAAATTTTTTGGTGACAATAATTGCTACTTTAATTGAGAGTATTCTTAAGAAACTCACATTCCTTAAGATGTAATTAACTATGGGGGCTTTACCCCATAGGAAACTTTAGAACATGTTTTAAATAAATCATATTTTATTCACCCATATAAAGTAAAGAAAAAATCTCTAATATATTCAAAGATTTATCATGCCTCGGGAGTCCTTATAAGGTGATTAGGTCCATCGATGGGTAGTGATTTCTATCTTTTGAGATACTACACTATTTCTTGATGTCATACCCGATCACCTCAATAAGTACACCCACAAATTTGCTTGGTGTCCCTCTCCTATATACACACACATCACATTCAAAAATAAACACCACAGCCTCCTAACCAGGTCAGTTGGAAACCCCGTGATCGAGGAGAATTCGAGTCTGCGAGGGAGGGTGGCACCGTTATATAGGTTAGCGTAGACTACCTGAGAGAAGAAAGTGAAATACACTGGAGATTTAATTCAGGATGTACACCGCCTAAACAGGTCGGTTGGAAATTTCAAGATCGAGGAGAACTGGAGGTTGCGAGGGGTGTCAGCGCCATTATACAGGTTAATGTAGGCTACCAAAGAAAAGAAATAGCACACTGAAGCATGAATTTGAGATGTGCACCGACTAAATAGGTTAGTTGGAAACCCTGAGATAGGGGAGAACTAGATCCTGCGAGGGAAGTCGGCACCATTATACAGATCAGTGGATGCTACCAAAGAAAAGAAAGTAAATAAAATAAGGTGTGAGTTTTTCATTACCCCTTGGGGGGTATTTATACTTGAAAAAGAGACTCTTCAAATTCTTTAAACAATTTTAAAAATAAAATAAAAAACCCTTCATCTTCTTTTAAAAAAGAAGAAGAAGAAAACTCTTCATATATATATATATATATATATATATATATATAATTTTTCATCTTCCTAAAAAAAAGAGAAGAGAAAATTTAAAAAAAAAAAACTCTTCATATTTCTCATTAAAAAAACACTTTTCACCCCCTCTCTTTCTAACCAAACGCCACTCATAAAAAAAAGATAAAATTTATCAAAATAAGTTTTATGAATTTATATAAATTATCACTTTATATATATATATATATATATATATATATATATATATATATATATATATATATAAATAACTAATTAATTAAGAAATAAATAAATTGATACATATGACAATTACAAATCCTAATAAATTTTAGCTAAAGTAACTTTATTTAATAGACTTTTGGATAAAAATATGTTTTATAATCTAAAAATAGGAGGGAAAATGATATATCCCTCCAAAATTCATAAATTAAGCACGGATCTAAAGTTAAAGCATATATACAATCAAATTAAATGACTTAGTGAGATGAGTTTAACAATACTAGAATCGGGTTAAATCGAGCTCATATGAGCTCAAATAAAGCTCAAAAGCAACATATAAAAATTTCAAAACACTAACTAAATGATCAAATGACTTCCAAATTTGACTTGCTTATAGTCGAATTGAGAGGCTTGATGAGACAAATCCAACGAGCCTAAGTTCACACAAATCAAAGATCATTTGTGTAGACAAATCACCAAAAAAATTATCTATGATCAAATGAATTATATATACCGTCCAATTGAGTGTTTTGATATTTTAGCTACAATGACCAAAATATCCCTCTCAAAATTTTATAAATAAGACCCCATTTTTATCATGAAAAGAGGAGGAGCTAGAAACAAACTTGGAAGATAGCTGGGAGAGAGCTAGAAGTTCAAAGTTTGTCATCACCATCGTTGTCGCCGATCGCCGCCTATTATTGTCACTGATTGCCACCAACAACTGATATAGCCCAACTACCTCTGCACAACTATTGTAACATGATTCTAAAATTTTAATTACCATAATTTCTCACATACAATCTTGTAATCTCATTGTCATGAAGACTTAAACTATGTACTCCAAAGCAGATATATTGGAGAGCATTTTTATTACGCTAGGCCAAGTAAATTTTTCCCTCTTTCGGGGGGATTTCACATAAAATTTTTGGAGTTTCTTATTATATTTTCAAATATCTAAGTGTGTGCTCGATTCTCAATAAAGCTAAGGTGTGAAGTTTTATTCTACCGCAACTAGTTTTCTAGCACGCAACAGTTCTAAAATAATAAATAATGAAGTGAAAATAAAAGAAATGATATCCTAGCTTTTGATATATCAAATCACCTCATGAGGTCAAGTTAAATTACTTGATTAATTAGTATTATTTACATTAATTTAGATTCAATTTAACTTTGACCTCAGATACCTATAGTATATTAATTTTTTAGTTGAATTAAAATTGAATAATTCAATCTATAACCCAGTTTCATTATATTTTTTTATTTTAAATTATTGATATAAAAAATATAATACATATTCATAAAAGATGCACCCATACAAACCTTATTTGCAAACAAAAATAAGATTATTTTAAATATGCTAATTTAAGCCAACACATTTGCACACTTTTTTAGAAAATATTGGCTAAATTTACTTTACTAATGGAAGAAAATATATTTGAATAAAATAAAACATACGCAGACACAATAAGAAAATCAAATGCACACACACACACACACACACACACACATATACATACGTACATACATACAAATAAAAAGAGACATTAACAAAACTTTAATTACTCTTCATCTCCTAATTGATTAAATAATCATAAGAAATTAAGATCGAACCCCTTATAATGCAAAGTTGTAAGAACTATATTTAAATTTATCACATATGTGTGGTGTTTATTTTTGGAATGTGGGACACCACGCAGATCCTAGAGAGTACTTATTGAAGTGATCGGATACAACATTAAGGAATGATGTACTATCTCGAAAGATAGAAATCACAACCCTATAATGGACCTAATCACCTAATAAGGACTCCTAAGGCATGATGGGTCTTCAAATATATTAGAGGTCTTTCCCCTGCTTTACATTGAAAAGTAAAGTAGGGTTTATTTTAAGCTGGGTTGGAATGATATTTCTTAAGAATACTCTCGATTAAAGTAGACAATCATGATCTCCAAAGATTTCAAGGTGAGACTATCAAGGGATTGGTTATGTTGAAAAATCAAATGGGATAAATCAAAAGGAGAGACTTATTTTGGAAGTCAAGGAGATGAGTAGGGAATGCTTATGATACTAGGAAGCCTAATGAGCAATCCAATCTCTCCTATGGTTGGGCTTTATATTTTTGAAATTGAAGAGAGTTAATTATTTGAGTTGACATTTTATTATAATACTAGGACTTATAATCCCACAACATAAGATTATGAAAATACCTAAGAGGTGAGAATTTATGCTTGTAGCTTGAAGGAAACAGCTACCTAAGATCTTGAATCAATAGAGCATTGGAATGGGCCAAAGTACAACCTAAATCTAAGGCTAAAATGAGTATATGGTTTACCTCCACAAGAGAGAATAAACCACCCGACTGCTGGACTTATAACCGCCTAGATTGGCAGCCAACTAACACCTCATATCCTTTAAATCCATGTGGCCAAGTCTTATATTTTGCAAGATGGCTAGGCTATTATTTATTTAAATAGGAGACTAAGTCCTTAAACTCACTCCCTGAGAGACTAGAACATTAGTGGTATGAATTCATTACTTAATCTAATGCAAATTTTATCAAATTTATTTGATTCTTTTCGAGTTTTTATTTTGACATGGGCTATGAGACTTTGTATGTCTAAATGCATGAGAACTTGATTATTTGCCAAATCAAGAGAGAAATGGGTGTTCTTCCATCAAAAGCTCACAAGTTAAGCCTTTATTCTATGACACAAATGGAAGCCCCTCTTAACAAGAGTGGAAGAATGCATGAAGTTATACATACAATCATCAAGCTAAGGGGTTGCTAAAAATTTATTATCTTAATTTGATTCCTAGGCTTTTATGTGAGGTTATGAATTATTTTAAAATTTGAATTATAAATTGTCAATTGGGGTATAAAATTTAATTTCATCCTAACGGCCTACCGTATCCAGGCCACACATTCAAACAATAAACATGAAGAAGTAAAAGCATGCAATTCTAGTGCGAAATCTAAACACAATATCAAACAATTTTATAGACTACCGTAAAAGAATAAAAAGCCAGTGTGGTCGGGCTTCACCGTACACCCCAAATAAAATGGTAGCCGAGCTATACTCTTATACAACTCAGATTACAAAAATAATACATGCTATGGGGGTCTTCTTTTTTTCATTTTTTTCTTCTCTTCTTTTTGATTTGATTTGCTCCAAAGGAATCACAGGGCACCCCAAGGACTAAGCTTTCTGGTCACTGCTCATCTTAATCTCCCATAACACTAATTCTAATTCAGAATGTAATATTATATGAAAAATAGAAAAAGTAAATCTAGCTATGCCTACAAAATAAATATTAGCTAAACACACCATACAACCCAAGCAGTTATATGAATAATTTGACATGACACATGGCTAACCAAGCCCTGTCTTAATGTGAGTTATGCTAAGTAATTTGCAGAAATGCATTTATATTTTTTATTACAAGGCCCCAACCCAGTAAAAAAATGTGATTAAATACCATCCAGTCTACGAAACCTAACATTAGGTCTAAATATTACATCAAAAAAAAAAACACAACAACAATACAAAGCCCTAACTTAGCACTAGAAGTGGTGACTTAGTATTCTAATATGTGTGCTTAAGGCTTGTGTGGCAAGCTTCACTAGGCTTCTTCAGTTTAAGTATCAATTTAGAGTTTGAATTTGTTTAAATTTTACCTTTATGTGATTTTAATTTAAAAGATTTAATGATTTATTTTTTATTTATATTTCACTTTTATTTGGTTAAAATGATGTTTAGGGTTTCAATAATGAAGAGTAGAATGAATTTTATTTGTACACAGAACTCACCCCATTCTACATCTTAACTCCTAAAGAGTCTAACTAAGGTCCTTAAGTATCTTAATTAGCTCATTTGAATTTGTGTAATTCATTTTATTTGACTTATTTTATTTGATTTAGAATTTATAATTTGAGTTTGATTAAGCTTCATGCATTTGATTGATTAACTTTAGATTAAATGAGTTGATTTAATTAAATCTTGATAATTTAACATCTTTTATCCCTAATGAAGTTTACATTTATTTAAATCCACGTGTTTTTGATTGATTAATTTTACATTAGATGCTTTGGTTAAAGTAAATCTTGATAATTCAATATCCTTTTAAATTAATATCTAATTATTTTCTTCGATTATGGTTATGTGACTTTATATTTATTTGATTTGATTATGGTTCATTTATTTGTAGTTTGATCAGATTAGATTAATTGAGATTTTATTTTGATTTTTAATTGAGTTTGATTCTTTGTAATTAGAATTTTTATTTTTAATCTCATCCATTTGCCATGTTTATCAAAGTTTGGTTTGTATTTTGATTTCATACATTGTATAGTTAATTAGTTTATCTTATTTAAGTAGGTTGAATGAAATTTGATTTGATTATATATTAAAATGAGAGTCTTTCTTTATTTTATTTAATTTGATTTGATTAGCTTTATTGATCTATAGGTTTGCTTAGGTTCAATGTGATTATTAGTTTAATTAAGTGTGTTTAGGTTTATTAAATTAAATAAGATTTGTTTAATTTTTAATTTGGTTTCATATTTATTTAGGTTAATGATGTAATTAATGATTTAATAATTTAAGTTTAATTTAGGTTCTGATTAGTATTTAATTACATTTATGTTTGATTAAATTTAAGTTTAATATGATTAATTTGATTGACTTAATTAACTTATTTATGAAGTGTGATCAAATTAATTAGTAGATTAATTAAGTGTTTGATTTGAATTTGATTTTAAAAGTTAATTTGGTTCATTAAGATGATGGAATAATTTATTAAGTTTGTATTAATTAGGTGTTTATTCAATTGGATTAGCTTAAAGGTAATTAGTTTAATTAAGAAGTGTGTTTAAGTTAATTATTAAAATAAAGATTTATTTAATTTTCAATTTGGTTTTATATTTATTTAGATTAATGATATGATTAATGACTTGATGATTTATGTTCAATTTTAGATTTAATTGGAATTTAATTGCATTTATGTTTGATTAAGCTTAAGTTTAATATGATTAATTTGATTAACTTAATTAGTTTACTTGAGGGGTTTGATTAATTATTAAAATTAATTAGGGGTTTGATTTAAGCTTAATTTAAGAGTTAGCTTTAATGTAATTTATTCAAATTAATTTAATTCATTAAGATGATGGATTAATTCACTAAGTTTGCATTAATTAGATGTTTGACTAATTTAGTTTGATTAGAAATAATTAAATTTTGAATTATTATATTAATCAAAGATTTGTTAAAGTAATGACTTAATTTCCCACATGTGAGTGATTTGATTTAGTTAAGTGTTTCCCTTAAGTTTGATTTGATTAAAGGAGTATTATTATTACCATCATTATTATTAAGTGAATTAACTGTTTATTTTATTTCAATTAAGTTTGATTATTTATGATTAGAATTTTATTTGATTTGATTCATTTATTATGTTTGTTTAATTTCATTAACATGTTTGATTTAATTATTAGGTTGAAATATTTAATGGTTGAGTAACTCTCTTATTCCAAATGGATTGATTTAGATATTAAATTAATTAAGTTCACTTTAGCTTCATTTGGTTTGGTTTGGTTTGATTAATATTAAGCGATTATGATGTATTGGATTTATAATTAATTTAACTTTTTAGTTTACTTAATGATTAATTAGTTTCAATTTATTTATATTCATTAAGGAGTTTCATATGATTAAGATTTCATGCTTAGTGTAGGCTTAGTTATACAAGTTTGACCCATGTTAAAGTTTCTTAGATTTATTTAATTTTATGTTTGATTTAAGATTTAATCATTTAATTGAGTTTTATTCACTTAAATAGGTTTAATCATATTTAAACTAATTTCCTCTAAGGATTATATAATATTTTCCTGATTGGAGGTTTGATTAATGATTGCTTAAGTGTTATTTTATTTCGATTTAATTTATTATTTATTATTATGAATTTCAATTTAATTAATTCTTTAATTGATAAAACTTTAATCTTAAGTGTTTGTCTGGGGTTCATTAGGATTTAGAAAATCACATTATTTTCTTAAGAGTCCTAGATGTCAATTGAAGTGATTTAAGCTATTTTGAAGATTTTTAAAAAAATTTGGATTTTTATTTGATTTATTTTATTAAAATAGATAAACTGAACTTCAAAATTTAATTTCTCATAATCCAAAAGTCCATTTTACTTCAGATTTTTATCATATGTGTGATTTGACTTTGATTTCAATCTCTGAAAATTTCAACTCAATCTCACTTATATTTTTTGAGTAATTAATGAAACTTTATTTTCACTAAAACTAATTAAGCTTAAAACATTCATTAGAATTTAGGCATTTTTGCTTCCTTGGATTCCTCTCGGAAAGAAGAATCCAAGGAGCCCTTATTTGTAATTTTTCATTAAGTATTTTATTTTTTATGAATTTTCAAACTTTCAAGATAGTTAAATAATTTTTAAAATCAGAAAATATGTGATTTTCCCACTTAACCCGGTCGGTACGCCGGCGGCGTATCGTGCCACGTGGCACCACTGCGTCGCTATCCCTTATGGCATGGGGCCGCCGATTGGCGGTGGTGCTCGGTAAAGAGAAAAAAGTGGGATCTGAGAAAATGACACACGGTTCAATCCGGACCACGCGGTCGTGATCAGAAGGTCCAAATCTATCCGCGATCAAAGAGCGAGATCCGCGTGTTCTGGTGTCGGAAGGGCGGATCCAGCGATGAGCCGTTCGATCCCGAGCGTGGGATCGGGTTGTTGCTCACCGACAGGAGAAATCGACGAGAAAAATGCAAAAAAAAATATGAAATGAGGTCCAATTGAACTCATTTTCACGTTGATTTTCTCCAAAAAAATTCTACTTTGTATTGGGATCAAATAAAATAAAAAATGTGGGGTTTATCTAGGAAAAATTTCTAAAATCGTATGAAAATCATCATAAAAAGAAAGAAATCCTGTGCTACAGTTTTAGAAGATTACCGCAGGATGATTTCGATGGCGTGAAGATCGAGAGCAAGCTACTAGATGCAGAGGAAGCTTTGAATGATTGTATAGCCTTCACTTCAAAATAATGTATCTTCTGATGCTTGCCATTTTCTCACTGAAATCAACCCGATTTTGGTGTTTCTACCCTAAGAGAGATGGGAAAATGGTTGTTTGTTATTTTGAGGAGCTTTTGGGGGCTGAATAGTTGTAGGAGAAAAAGAAATGAAACCTCATTTCCCCCTTCTTTAATAGTGGCCGAAAATCCTCCTTTTGCTTGGGTTGGTTGGAATAAATGATTGATGACTTTGGATTTTTTCTTCAAAATCCTCTTTTGCTACTATATGATCAGCTCCATTGAATGCAAATATTGGGGAGGAGTTTAATGCATGTGATGGGGAGAATTAAATGAGGTTGGGTGGAATTCTATGTGAGGGAGGATTCATGGGAGATTTAATTGGGTTGGATTGATTTTTAGCTGATTTCAAATGGGTTTGGGTTGAGTTTGATCAGCCCCTAATGGGTCATGGCTTGGTTTTAAGGGATTTAGCTCAATTTGGGTCGTATGGGTCATATTGGGTCATATCGGGTTAGATTGATCAATTGGTCACATTGGGTTAAAGAAAGACTTATGTTAGGTTCAAATGATTAATTGAAGAGTTTTGGTATGATCAATTTGATTTAATTTGGCTTAGAATTGATTTTGACTCATTTGGAAATCAAATTGGTTAAATGGGTCAAATTGACCAATTAGACCAAAATTGGCCAAATTAGCTTGGGTTATGGGTTGATTCATGTTCAATTGGCCAATTAAAGATAAATGTGGTCTTTGGTTTAAATAAATTTGAATTTAATTTGAATTTATGCTAAATTGACCCTTTAGGTCAATTTATGTTAAATAGCTCAATTGGGCTCGATTGATCAAATTGAGTTTAATTATGGCTTTGGTCAAGTTCAATAATCAATTTGGAATAAACTTTAGCCATTGGTTGCAATCAATTTGGGTTAGATCATGATTTGACCTAATTTGATCCTTTAGATCAATTTGGGTCAACATGAATCGAATCGTTAATTGGGCTTAATTTAGGCCAATTAGTGGTCAAGTCATATTTAAATATTAATTTTAGGTTGATTCAAAGCATTGGTTTCAATCAATTTGATGTAGGATGAGTTTTGACTAGTTTTGATTCATTTGGGCTAAGAGTTGACTTGGTCAAATGATTAAGTTGACTTGGTTTGACCCAATTGATTGTAATTGATCATTTTAGGGTGATCAACAATCATGGTGGAAGGTTTTGGTAAGCTTGGTTCAATCCAATTTGGGTTGGATTGGAAGTTGGCTCAAATGGGTCCTTTAGGTCACTTTGGGTCAAGTGGACCTAAGTGGGTCAATTGATTTGGTTTTGATTTGATTCGAGTTTAGTTGAACTTATATATGAGCCCTGGATTGAAATATAAATTCAACGACAATCAATTTGGAGTCTAAGAGATTTTTTGGCTCATTTGAAATTTTCAAGTCAAAAGGGCTAGGTTGGCTTTGACTTGGGTTGGCTTCGATATGATTTGATGATTGTAGGTTTCATTTATATTTGGGTAGATAACTGAATGAATGATTAATTCGAGAGAAAATTCATTAATTTTGACTTGATTTGGATAGAATTTGGCTAAGTTCAAAGAATTGACTTAAAGGGTATAAATTAGATTTTGGTTTAATGTTGGATTTGATCTTGGCCATTTGAATTTATATTTCATTTATTTTATGAATATAAATGAAGATTTAAATGATTCATGAGAAAATCACTTGAGTTTGGAGTGATTTGGAAGCAAATTTGACCAAGTCCATGAATGTAGTTCAAAAAGGCTCAGAGGTGAATCAATTTAGTTTGATTCATTTTTGGTCTTGGAAGGTGGGTTTCATTTATATTTATGAATATGAATGAAGAAATAATTGATTTATAAAGAAATCAATTGAGTTTGATTTAATCTAAATGGAGTTTTGGCAAAGCTTATGAAGGTGGCTCATATGACTTAGGAAGGCGGATTTGAATTTGATTTTGGGTTTCAATCATTTGGAGTCAAATTTGGGATATGGATTTAAAATTTGGATCTGAAATTGTGATTTGATTTGAGATTTAAATCTTTTGATTTGAGAATGTGTATCTATATTGAGTTTAGGCTATAGATAGATAATCTTCTTAATCCCACATAGCCTAATCTTATGATTAACCCTTCTAAGTCTCTAGGCATAAGTTAAGTATTCACTAATCATTAGATGTGTCTTATGACTAAGAAAATCTTCTAGAAGATTCCTAAGTCTAAGAGGATGGGGTTGAGAGCTCACTCCAAAAGTATGATCAATAATATGCATGATAATAATATTTATCTTCTATTATTCTTAAGATTACATTAGTAAATTTTAACTGTCTAAACAAAATCATTAAATTAAAATATTCTTATTAATGTTAATAATGACTAGGCAAAGTAGGCCATTATAATTAATCAAATTTGAACAACTTATAAATTTAGCAATAAGACTTATTTTAATCACGTAACTCATAATTTAAGTTGTAAGCCTCATTCTTAAAATCTTATAATCCAATGGGCCATCTTTAAGCCAATTCAAGTCATTCAGAAATTTGAGCATTCAAATGGAAGCATCCTCCTTTATACAAATCATAAACTAGGCTCCATTTTTAAGTCAATTTGGGCATTCTAAAAAAATATAAGTTCCATTTTAAGTTAATTTGAGTAACTCACAAATAATGCCATAAGGCCACATCTATAATCAACCTGAACTCAAAAATTGAGCCTTAAACCCCATATTAACTAAATTTAGCATTTCGATGGATGCAAGCCCCATTTATAGTTCAAATCAAGCAACTCATATGTAGTGCCTTAAGCCTCATTCTAACCAAATTTGGAAAACTCATAAATTGAGTAAGACCCATCTTAACTAAATTCAAGTCGCCTAATAGATATGAGTTCAAAATTAAATACTAATTAGGCTACATGCTAATAAGCTCACAAAATAAATTAAATCTTAAGATTAAATAATATAATAAACTAAAATCTAAATACATACATATTACTTTGAGATCCCTAAGAGGAGGTAACTCATCGCTAATCAAGTTCTTAAATATTATGGCATATGATCTTCTAATGTTAATAGACTAGAGTGATTAAAGTTCAATCAAAGAATAGATTAGAGTGTTATTTCATATATTGTTGGCATAATGTGATATATCTCTAAAATTTATAAATCAAACATAATCTCAAATCAAGCCTAAATGAGCTCAAATCCTAAGCGTATATAAAACTTTGAAATACTAACTCAGATGATCAAATTACTTTCAAATTTGGTGCTTATATAATAAAGTGTCGATGAGATACAAATCCAATGAGCCTAAGATAACTCAAATCGAAGATCATTTGAATTATCAAATTACAAAAAAAATTATTTATGATCAAACGAATCGATATAAACCGCCTCATAGAGTGTTTTGAAATATTGGCTATAATGACTAAAATGCTATCAAATTCTATAAATAGGACCTCATTCTTGTCGCGAGGGAGGAAGGAGCAGGTGAACTTGGGAGAAAGCGGGAGAAAGGGTTCAAGTTTGTCATCACCATCATGTAGCAAATCATCATTATTATCGCCGACCGCCACCAATAACAGCATACCCAACTAATGATACTATTGTAATAATTCTAGAATTCTCATTATCGATTTCACACAATCTTGTAATCATGTTATCAAGATTTAAACTCGGTATTCCAAAGCGGATATATAGTGGAACATTTTACTTTTAATACTAGTTTTTTCTCCATATTTGTGGAGTTTTTTCACATAAAAATTATGGGTTTCCTTTTTCAACTATCTGGTGTAAGATTTACATAAACTAAGGCATAAAGTTTTATTCGCTACAAATTTTCTAGCATGCAATAATGTGCAAGTTTAGTCAATAGAAATACCTTCGAGACATAAAGGATCATTAGTTATAATGAATACAAAAATGATTTTTTTTAAGCAAACATAGCCTATTTTAAGTGCATATCTTTGAACCCAAACAAGCTTCTTTCACAGATTTTTGAGAGAATAACGAGTATACAATTTTATAAGAGAAATGTACTGTCCAGTAATAATAGTTTAAAGAATTATTGATATAAGTGTTTGATATCTAATGAATATATAAGGTATGCGATCAAAAGTATAAATAAAAGAGATTCCAATATTTTTTTATTAAATGATGAACCTTATACAAGGAATCAATATTAGATATTGAGGGAAAAGGTTCTTTAATTTGCTCAATAAGAGATTTTTTATGATCATGAAAGAGCCAGCTAACTTAATAGTGATATATATATATTATCAAGAGAGGGGAGACCAAAAATTTATGTGTATTTTATTGCAAGAACCATCATTATATAAATAAAAGAAAATTCTGAGCCAATGATAAATGTAATTCTACATGATTAACTTAACAAGTTGGAATCTGTCATAAATAAGTTAATATTAAACGACAATCTGAGGGCGAAGAGCGGGCTGACCCAGCAATTATATATGTATCATCATCCTTGCCAATTCAGATGCAGAGATTCTCCACCCGCGAAGACATGGCTTCGTAAAACAAGAAATTTGTCAATTTTCAAGCCCTCAGAACTCTATACAATCTCATCCATCCATGACCGCATTGAAAAAAGAAACGAGATTTTAAAATAGTCTTAATTTTTAAAATAGATCATTTTATAAATTTAATTAAATGATTAGATATTTTTAAAAAAAAATACAAATATTTATACCAGCTACACTCTGACAAATTTTTTTTTAAAAAAATTAAATAAGTTCACATTTTCCCATATCGCCATTAATTGTCGATACAAGATTTGATATCGTTAGAAAGATAATGAAAATTATAGCTTTTATCGATAACTTTCAACGAAGTCGTGGCTTGAAACGTGACGAAAAAAAAATAAAGATATTTACGATTCCTCATTTTTTCATATCGTACCATCGGTGATTTCAGTTTTGATCCTGAAAGATAATAAAAAATTCTATAACTTTCATATTAATAACTTTCGACGAATCTTGCCCAGTGAGCGACAATATTTGCAAATGTGTCTCCGTCCGTTCGAGGAGTTGATGTGTGAAGCTGCGAAACTGAAAGGAGCTGTGCTGAGGGCTGCGGACATTGCGGCGGCAGCTCTGTTTTTGGCTTCCGACGACTCGGCGTTTATCAGCGGACAGAATATCCTCGTCGACGGAGCCGTAACTGTGTTCAATAACTCAGTCATGAAATTAATCGGAAACTGAGGGCAACCTTTCAGTCCATAATTTCCAAGATTCCTGATTAAAAATGTGGTCTTTTTTGGATCGTTATTAGTTGCTTGTGGTGTTCTCTTCTGAGGTTTTATATCGTGTTGTGTTAAAATTTTAAAATAATAATAATAAATAAATAAATAAAAACTAGTACTTTCTAAACTATTTTCTAAATAGTTGAATAAGTCACCTCCATAATTTTTCGAGAGATTTACACACATATCACATAATTATTATATATTATATATCTAACATTTAAATTTTAATTTATATATATATAAAACACTTTACTCATCAATATCACATTAAAAAATGACTTTTAGACATAAAAATATTAAATATCTAAATATCTAAATTTTAATATTAAATATGTAAATGCATAAGAATTATGTGATATGTAAATAAATCTACCTTTTTATGGGGTTTACATACACACCGCAATATTATGTATTTATATATATAACAAGCTATAATTTTACATATATAATACTTTATTTTAGGTATCACAAAAAATATATCATCATCTTCTACTTTTAAAGTGAAATGTAGTTTTTCAAGCATAAAAAATATTAAATAAATAAATAAATAACTTTGAGTGTTAAATATATAAATGAATTAGAATTATGTGGTATGTATGTCAATATTCTTTTTTAAATCATATTATTACAATTTCATTAAAAAAAATTACATTTGTGTGCCTTATATATAAGAAAAAATTTTAAAAGGTGAATAAAGAATTTGGATCAAAAAGATTAATCTTCTAAAGTTACATAATACAACATAAAAATATAAGATGGCCAAACTATCCTCATGGTTGCATAATGTCATCCATATGAGGGGAACAAAAACTTATTTGAAAAAAAAAAAAAAATTGTATTGCAAATAAGATTTTGGTAAGCAAACAACTCATCAATATTTCACTTTGAGGACATAAAATAGTGAATCACCAGCCTCCTTATAGAACTTAACATGAATGAAAATCAGGAGACTTTGAAGTAGTGTTTGGCCACATTTAGTAGTAAATGAGCTTGAACTAATAATGCTTGTGTGTGACTCATTTTCATTCAAAATGCTTGAGAGAACTATTATTTCACTTTGAATTGATGTGTTCCAAACTATTCATTAATGTTCTTCACAATCGTATTGATCATCCGGATATGAGACACATATAGGTTGGAATTATTAAAACATAATAAATTCTAAATTCTATTTAGCAAACAATTCTTATAAGTTGTAACTTGATGAATTTTATTAAATTATCATCTCATTATGAAGGAATTAAATTATTCTAAAAATATAAAATTAATTTCACTCACACACACATATATCAATCCATTCAAAATGCATAGACCAAATAAATGATTGGCCTTCAAAATCAACCAAAATTTTCTTTTTCATTAGACAACTAAAAGACTGAAGGAATGTAGAACTCTACAAAGTAAGAGTTAAACTATAAGCATAATATGAAGGGAATTTACATACATTGCACATAATTCTTACTCATTTACATATCTAACATTTAAATTTTGATATTTATAAATCAGCACATTAGAAAAAGGTGAGTTTCACTTTAAGAAATTAATTAATATGTTATTTTTGTTATAATAATCAAGATTTGAGGGCTAAATATATAAATATCAAAGTTAGGTAGTAGATATATAAATATATATAAATTATGAGCTATGTATGTGAATGCACCTAATATAAATAAGAGATAAAGGGGAGGCATAATCCTATTTCATATTCTTTTGGTTAGTAAGTGTTGTCTCAAGAAATAAGATGTAATTTCTTTGCCTTAGTAATATGAGGAAATTAAAATCATAAATTTTAAAAATTATAATAGTAATAATGTATTATGATAGAAATATCAATCATTAATGAATTTAAGTGCAAATATAAATAGATTTATCTTATTATTCTATTTGAATATTACATAAAAATAAATGTTATTATGAAAAATAAAAATATCACTCTACTATGAATTCAAATATAATAACAAATAAATTTTTAAAAGTTATTTTGTGGATGTATTTTTGATCTGGCCAAAGTCTCACCTCCCTCCATGGGTGTGTTCAAAACACTCATTATCGTAAGTATAGTGGTGTGAGTCAAGCTGACTCGTGAGTTTGCTCGAGCTTGAGGTCAATAAATAACTCATGAGTCGAATTCGCTGACTTAACAAGCCAAGTTCAAGCTAGCCCTGAGTCTACTCGTTAGATCGCAAACCAACTCGATTAGTAAATATTAATAGAAAATTTATTTTAAATATATTAAAATTTAATATTTTAAGTATAAAATTATTGAAATTATTTAAAATTTACATCTCATTCTCTTATATCAAGTAATCTCTTGTTATTTTTCTCTAATTTTTTTATAATTTTTATCACAATAATTGCTCACATCATAATTATTTTATCATTTTCATACTAAGTGAGTTGGTGAGCCAACTCGATTAAGCTCGACTCCAACAAGATAGATCAATCAAGTTCTAGCTCAAGATCAGAATGGAGTGGCTCCACTCAACTCTTTTATACCCCTAATCTTATATGATATATCAGGGATGTAAGATGAGAGAGAGAGAGAACATCATTCTTACATTATTCAAATAATTATTGAATTGTGTACATGGGCAATATAAAATAAAACATAAGAGTACTCTCATCATTTCTCTCAAGCATTTCATCAAATAGTTTGTGTGCATCATTCAAACTGTCACATTTCTCACAACCAAAAAACAAAACTAATTTAGTGACGATTATTCAAACCAACCGTAAATTAGGGTTATGCTCTCTTCTTGCCATATCCAAAGCTCGAGCCCCAGTCCGACTTCTTCCCTTTGTTGTAGTGTGCTATTATTAGTAGGCTCTCTCCTCCTTCGTGACCTCGGCCATGTGAGGTCTCTCCTTCTTCTTTCTCCCCATTATTTATCCCAGGGGTTTTTTCCTCTTCTTCCCTCCCCATTCCTAGTTCGATTTTGGGTGCCCCTCCTTTATCATCAACCTTGCCTATGGGAACCCAAAGGCCGTTTGTTGCCTTGCAACTAGAAAGACTTGCTTATGTCCCAAAATGAGAAAAGTAGATCGCTTGTTTTATCATATGTTCCCCACATGAATGAAATTTTTGGAAAGTAAACTTAAAGAAGGTTTGGTCCCTCTCTTTCATGCGATTGGGAAACGCCCCTTCTATGGGTCTCTTCTTGCAGCAATCAAAAGGAAATGGGTATTCAAAGGGAGGCTGGATCTTTTGTCTTTGGAGGGGGACCTTTTTCTGTTCAAATTCACTTGCCATGAAGATTATGATATGGTCTGGGATCATGGCCCGTGCTTCTTAAATGGATGACCATTTATTTTCCAAAAATGGTCATGGGATTTCCGACCCTCTAAAGAACACATATACCTCTTTGAATCAAATTTCTTCCTTTGTTGTTGGAACGATGTTGGTTTCTCCAAAGTGTGCCAAATTGGTATTCCCTAGTTGATAATTTGACCGCTTCCAAATCTGGGATTACATTTGCTAGAGTGTGTGTTTAATCCTTTATCTCCCTTCCCGACTCAGATTCTCTTAATTTAAATGGATGCAAGTTTCAACAAGAGATTTTATGCGACTGGAAACTGAAGGCGTGCTCAAGATGCTCTTCCTTCTCGTATGAAAATGACTCTTGTCCACTTAACCCATAGAAAAGACCTGAATCTAGGGGTCACAGCCGATGCCGAATTCCCAACCTTCCCCTTAAGCACACTGCTACTAATAATTCAAAAGCTTATGCTCTTACCACGGCTCAAGAATCACTAATTCCCTCAATTCCCACTTTTCAAAATATCATCCCCTCAGTCCAGGACCCTTCGGACATTTCTCCAATAAATGATCTAATTCGCTTGTCCTTCTCCATCTCAAGAAGAAATTCCTGACATCACTCCTTTCATTCCCACAGAGAATTTTGATATCCCCCCTTAACCCGATAATCCTCTCCAATCTGATATCCTTAATCCTGCCACTATTAGAGTCATTACCTGATCCTCTGCTGCTTCCCCGGCATGCACTCAATCCCAAAAATCAATGGAATAGCAATCTAAAACTCCAAGTAAACGTTTACAAGATAATGATCATTCCAAGTCCACTTTGAATCACAAGGGGCATAGCCATAAAGCTACGTCCAAGAGGAAGGGAAAATAATGATATCTTCTCTGATGTCCATGAATCCAAAGATGGGGTGTTGGAATGTTCGTGGACTCCTTGCCGAGGGTAGACACTCGATTGCAAAATTATCAAGGAATTCAAGTTTGATCTTCTTTGTCTTCTTGAAATAAATTTTCTTCTTCATCTCGAATAAAGGTCTCTTTTCTAAGAAACTTGTTGTCTATCCTCAAGAAAGCTCGACAATTTTGATAGTTGCCTGGCGAATTTGCTTAAGTGGAATCGAGATATTATTTCATTCAAGACTATCTCAAAGGATGCTCAATTCATCCATGGTTCTGCTAGCTGTAATGGTATACCTAAGTTCTTTATTACCTTTGTCTATGATCATAATAATCCAATAAAAAAGCCCTTTACTGTGATATACTCTTCAATGAACTCTCCATGGATAATTCAAGGGGATTTCAATTGTATTATCTCTTGTAAAGAAAAATTAGGGGGTAATCCTACTCCCTCAAGCAAAATGATAGATTTTAGAGATTGTATTCAAGACTATGGTCTATTGGACCTCCCCAGCATATGTTTGTTCTATATTTGGTCCAATCTTCAATCTGATAAACCTATATTTACTAATATTTAAAGAGTTCTTTGTAATACCCTATGGATAAACTCTTTCCCTTGTTCTTTTTATAAAGCCTCTTCAGCCCTTTCTTCTGACCACTCTCCATTAACTACCTTTATAAATGAATTACATGCTGCCCATCAAGGTTTTGCTTTAGAAACTACGGGACTTCTCACAATGGTTTCTTAGAAGTAGTTAGTGCTGCCTGGAACACATTCACCAAGGTGATCCCCTCTTTGTTCTTCTAAAAAAGATTCAGATTACTAAATTACTTCTAAAGAAAAAGGAATGGACCTCCTCTTCCCACTAAACTCATATTTCCTCCACAAAATTGGATCAAGAAGACATTCTCCTTCACCTTGAAAAAGACCCCCTTAATGATTTCTTATTAAGGAAATCTATTGAAATTAAGAATAGATATTCCAATCTCATCAAGGATGAATGTATTTGGGCAGCCCAATGGGCCAAGGCACATTGGCTTACCTCTTTAGATGATGACATTAAATTTTTATACTGCCCTATTAAAGACTGGCAAAACTCCAATCGCATTAGAAGCCTTCAGACTGATAGGGGAATTATTACTGAGCCTAACTCTATTGCTAATGAGATCTATAAGTATTTTTTTGAGCTTTTCAATTGGATTCTTGTGTCTATCCTTCAACTAACTTGCCAACTGGTGAAAGTGTGTCTCATATGCAAGCTGCTGAATTGATAACTGAAATCTCTGACCAAAAAATCATTGAGGCTTTGTCTAGCTTTGATGATAATAAATCTCCTAGTCCTGATGGGTTTAATACCAAATTTTTCAAGGCTAGTTGGAATATTACAGGCAAATAGTTTCTATTGGCTGCACATCATTTCTTCAAAACTAGAAAAATTCCTCCTCCCTTTAAGCATACTCTTATTACTTTGATTCCTAAAATTAAGCATTCAAATGTTCTCTCATATTACAGGCCCATATCATTATGCAATACCTTTTATAAAGTGTGGCAAAAGTGCTTTCTAATAGATTAAAAAAGGTTCTTCCATCCAATACACACATGGCTCAATCTGCATTTATAAAAGGTAGAGATATCTCTGACAACATTGCTCTAGCTCATGAGATTAGTTATGATTTCTTGTCTAGTCACAACTGCAACTCTTTCAATGCAAAGCATGATCTTCACAAAGCCTTTGATCTAATTAACTGTCAAGCACTTCTCCATATATTGGCCCAAAAAGGTTTACCTCAAGGCTTTATAAAATGGATTGAAGCTTGCATATGTAATATTCCTTTCTCTGTGGTCCTAAATGGAGGGATTAAAGGTTATTTATGCACCTCCAATGGTCTTAGACAAGGGTGCCATCTCTCTCCTATTCTATTCTCCATTACAATGGATACTTTCTCTTGCTTGCTAGAAGAACAGGTCATTTTGAAGAAGTTTTCTCCTACAATTAGTGGGAGCTGTGCTATATCTCATTTACTGTTTGTGGATGATTTGTTGGTGTCAGGATTAGCCAGCAATCTAACCATCAACTCTCTTAAAAGCTTGTTAAATACTCTGCCTGATTACCTTGGATTGGAGATTAATAGGGATAAGTCTATAATTTGCTTTTTCAAGAACTTTAAACATGTTGATCCCCTCTGTAGAATTCTAAATATCAATGTTGTCGGCTTCCCATTCAAATATCTGGGTAATCCTATCACTGCTGAAACTTTGAAGTCTTATCATTTTTCTGCTCTTTTTGATAAGTTGTATCTTTGATTGGCGGGGTGGAAAAGCAAACTTATGTCCTATGGTGGTAGATTTCAGCTCCTTCGGGCAACTACCAATAGTTGCTTGTCTTATTGGCTTAGATCAATCTCTATTCCTAAGTGCATATTAAAGAAGATCTCTTCTATTATGGCCAATTTCTTTTATCACAACGGTGAAGCACGTAAACTACATCTCATCTCTTGGGCAAAAATTGCTCTTCCTAGGGACTGGGGTGATATTGGACTTTATTCTACTTCTACTCTCAACTCTTTAAGCAAAGTTAAATGCATGTGGAGAGTCCTAAATAATACATCTCAGTTTGTTGCTTGGTGTCAATGCAAATACATATCCCTATGCATAAAAATGGAACTCGTGTTTCTCCTTTATGGAGAGATCTAAAACTTTGTGCTTCTCAATTTCGTCAGATGATCTCTTTTAATGTTGAGGATAAATCGTCACTATCACTTTACTTTGATCCTTGGTGTAATGGTTCAATCTTGTATGAGATAATGGGGAATGACTGCTTTTCTATTTTTGACAAACCTCTTAACTCTAGACTCAAATCTATATTCCATAATGGCTTCGTATCAATTCCGAGTGAGCGGTTGTCTCGGTTCCCTATGGTGTTTAAAGTATTGCCTGAACTTCCCACTAATCAGACAAATAGCGGTGTTCTTTGGAACAAATCATCGAAACTCACTTCCAAGCTTATTCTTAAAGTCTTGTTTGAGAACACCCCTACGGTTAACTGGTATAGAGAAATATGGTTTAAAGGGCATGGCCTCAATTATGTGATCTTTTGATGGATTGCTCTTCTTAAAGGACTGAAAACTTCTGATCTTTTCCAAGCTAGAGGATTGGGCTCTACTCATCTATGCTATTTTTGCAAAGCTATGCTGGAATCTCATTCCCACCTTTTCTTTGAATGCCCTGAATCTATGACCCTTATGATAAAACTTTTACCTTATGGTAACTCCTTACATGCATGCCACTCTTCCACAGCTGTTAAGTGAAATGAGTAATATGGACAATGAGGTGTTGGCTAGATTATGTTACTTAATCATTGCAGTATCTGTGTATGTAATTTGGAAGGAAAGGAACTCCCGATTTTTTAATCAGGTGATGAAATCCTCCTCTTGGATGGAAAGTCAAATCAGAAATATAGTGGCGCACAAGCTGAGAAGGTGGATCTTCAATGATCATTGGCCTGAAAATGTCATTCAAATTCTTTTACGGTGGAAGTAGAATGTTAGCTTTTGAGTTTGCATTTTCTACTGGTCTTGTATTTTTCTCTACTATTCTCTATATTTTTCTGGTTTGGACGATGATGACACCTTGGGCAATTTTTTGTGGTTTCTGGAGGCTTTCAATTGGAATCGCTACGGAAGGCCATGTTGCAACCTGGACCTTCCTTCCTTTCTAAGGTTTTATTTACTCTGATGATTATGCCAATATTCTTTCAAAGGATCCCATGGATGACAACTTTGGCAACCGGCGATTGTTTTTTTAGCTGCCCTTCATCCTTAGCTTGGATGATTTTTGTGATCTAAGTCCAATAGTTAAACTATATTATTTAATATTTTGTTATATTTTATTCTTCGACTCTTAACTCATAATTTAGCTTTGCCTTTTAAGTTTTTTCAGTCCTTCTTGGATTATTGTGTGCTTTTTTCTTTGTAAAACCCATTTAAAATGAAATTGGGGTTCTCCCCTTACCTTTTCCAAAAAAAAAAATTTCGTGACAGTCATGGCATGAAAGGCTTAATATTTAAATTAGGTTTAATTAAAGCACTGAGTAGGCTGTCACATCAAACGGCGACCGGCTTAAATTTTAAAAAAAAAATTTAACACACAACAATCATTTTTTTTGCCATATAGGGCTCATGTGTTGTCAAATTTTAGCATACTTAATATCGTTGGAAAGGTAATGAAAAATTCTATAACTTTCATGTTGACAAATTTCAACGTTTCTCGCCCGGGTAGCCGCAATTTTTGCGAATGTACAAATATTCAATGTGCAAAATATATATATATATGGCAGCTTTTTAATAATCGAATCATCCGATTGGATTTTAGCGTTGATATATATATATATATATATATATATATATATATATATATATATATATATATATATATATATATATTGTGCCCCATTTTGACGTATCGGACTCATCTGGTGTCATATTTTAGCGTTCTTAGTATCGTTGGAAACGTATTAAAAAGGACTACAACTTTGATGTTGAAACTTGCGACGATTCTCGCATGAGTAGTCGCAGTTTTTGCGAATGTATTAATATTCAAGGTGGAAACTATATATATATATATATATATATATATATATATATATATATATATATATATATATATATATATATATATATATATATATATATATATATATATATATATATATATATATATATTGTGGCAGGCCTTATTTTTTGACCTTATCGAGCTCATCAAGTGTCAGATTTTAGCGTGGTGGGTATCGTTGAAAAAATAATAAAAAATTTTACAACTTTTATGTTAACAACTTTCTACGATTTTTGCCCGGGTAGCTATAGTTATTGCATTAATATTCTATGAAATAGTGAAATCAAAAAAATTTATCACTCTCAAAATCCACCAAATGAACCATTGCATGATTTCTTATAACTCACTTCAATAAAACACTCTTACTAAAGTGAAATTAACAAGCTCTTAAGAGACAAGACATATCATCAATAAAAAAGCATACATTAAGGTACAACCTCATCTCAATATATGGTAAGAAGAAATTGAACTTAAGCAAACTCATATGAACATAATGTTGATCTTTGATGTAATCCAACTAAAACAAGAAAATACTTGATCAATAAGTCATCATGCACAAATAATAACCAACATCAGAGATTGTACAATTAAGAGTTACACAACTGTGAAACTGAATGAGTAACCATAACAAATTAGAAACAGTCACAAGTAAATGTCATCCACTGCATAAAAAAGATAATAAGTATATCTTCATCGATGTCTGCATGTTGGAATCGCATCACTACCTGGAGTGTAATGGGCCGATGGTTGTCGTGGCTGGTCACGTAGATGATGCTCCTTCTCTTCAACCTGCTCGGTAGGTTCTTGCGAATATCCCAGGTGTGTAACACTAGGTATATCAAGCGAAGTAGGGAGCGAAAATGGTGGTACACTGCACGCCTGTCATATGGAATGACGGTGAACCATATGTGCGAGGGACTGGTGCCTTCCATGGGTGCATCTAAGTCCACATAGCTTCCTGATATGAATATTGGGGTGGCTGTGTGAATGTATATGTAGACTGTCCGACCACTCATGTAGATGATAGACCAACATCCATCGATGGCACATCTGGCTACAATGATGCTGAAGTACCTGGAATATCAATATCTCTGTATCTACTATCAGAGATATGTATGTTACGCCTCAGCTCCATGCACAACCTATCGTAATGGTTGATAGATTGTTGAAATTCTATATCATTATGTCTCCCGAAATAATATTGCAATATATCCTCAGTATTCAAGATGTGGTCATGCTGCATTGCAAGAAATTTAAATTAGGATTTAATCATTATAAAAATAAAATAAAATTGTAATACTTTTGATACAGACTTACCATCAATCTTTCTCGGCACTCGAGGATAATAGATATCAGGAGGAATTATTGGTGCCTTCAACATGTAGAGTGAAGCCCAAGGCAGATACCACCTCATATATCGGTTGATCGGTGGCTCCCTGTCTTGCTGAGATGGATCTACCACTATAACTAACTCAACGTCTGCACTCCCACTGTGCAACATTAGAGTGGTGGTAATCGATCCAATCAATGTAGGCTTTTTCTCGGCCATCCGCCCATATGAATGAAGGATCTACTGGTGTAACATCAATCATATGTGGCAACTGCGAGCACCATCGGCGATGTCGCTCTACTTTCCAACAAATTATCGATAGCTAGCCATATATTTTTTTCCTGCAAGCATATATCTGTGACACGTACATGGATCTGATGTTCATATGGCTCTCATAACACCTGTTAATGTTGCAAGAATTATTAATTCAATTGTAAGCACATAATGATTAAGTAAATAAATATTATATCAATGCAACATATCTGACTCTGCAATAGTCCATCTAACTCGTCTCTGTATACTCTTAGGTGGGATGCTATCATCTCTCATACAAATCCTTCATTCCACCGACATCCCACACTAAACCATCTATGTTTATCGGGTATGAGACACGTAATGTTAGTCTGCTCACATGAATGTGCTCCCAAGCTCATACCTATAGTAAATGAAGAAATCCAATCATATTCGTGAGCTTCGATTTTGTTGCTTCATGTAGCTCCCTATGTAAATGAGCAAGTACAGCTGAACTCAATGACAACTCCCTGGATGTATCAATATCCTCAAGTAATGGCAGATAATGTAGGTGAACCTCATAGTCCGATGTGTCTGGCATAAGGAAAGAGTCTATCGCAAAAAGTATGTTTGCTCTGACATGCATAGTGAACTGAAGCTCTAGGAGATCTATATAAGAATCTCTGCAGTATATTCATCGTAGCCATCATAGGGGCAAACAAGTATGTGCATGAGCCTGTCCCATTTAGAATTCTGATGTCACATGCCAATGGATTGGATCATGATACACGATGTGTGGCTCTAGATGTGTTCCAATAAACTCATCACAACAATCTGGCCAAGAAGCCCACCGCTTCCCTCCACCAACAACAATCCTACCAAGCATAGACAAGCCATCTGTCTGGACACCCAGAATCATCGCAACATCCTACAGTGTAATTATCATCTCTCCAGTGGCCAAGTGAAAGGTATTGGTCTGCGGAAACCAACGTTCCAGAAAGGCTATGAGCAAGTGATGATCTAGACAAATATACTGCATCTATGAGACACAACCTAGCCCAGCAGCTCGCAATATGATTTTCACTAAAACTTAAATTAAGCATACAATACTCAATAAACTTTAGGGGTTTTAGGTTTGTTGGATTTCTCTCAGAAAGACAAATCCAATGAGCCTTTGTTTGTAATTTTTGGTTAAGTATTTTATTTTTTATGAATTTTTGAAGTTTCAGTTGATTTAAATTATTTTTTAAAAAAAGAAAGAGATACGACAGCGATTTGGGTGGGAAGAGACAGTGACCCGCAGATCTCTCTAGGCCGTCCGATCACAAATCGAATAATCCAGATTAGATCATGAGATCCGAGGCCGTGCCGATCCAGGCCGTGGTCGCCGACCGACGATCAGCCGTCCGATCATGCTAACCAAGGACGCCCGTCGTCCGATCCGGCTCGTGTCACGCGATTCAAGCTCGGATCGTGGATCGAGCCGCCCGATCAGCGCAACTGATGATCGATGGTCAGATCACATCACATGACCAAGTCCGATCGCATCGACCAGCCGTCCGGCCGCGAACCGCGATCGGACGGTCCGCATCGCATCACTTATCGAAGCTCGACCGCGATCCACGCGCGATCCGAGCCGTCCGATCTCGTGAACCACGGGATTAGACGGTGGCTATGAGCTGCTGGTGATGAATAGTGTTTTCAAGGGTATTTTTAGAAAAAATGAGAGTTTCTAAGCCAAAACTTATCCAAATGGACTCATTTTCACATCGATTCACACCGAAAAATTTTTATTTTCTAATTGGGATGATTTAAAGTAAATATGTTGGATTATCTAAGGGAAATTCCTAAAATCATGAAAAATTTAGTACAAAATATGCGAAATCCTAAGGTCGGCTACGGTTTGACGAAATTTACCTCACCAGGGATGATTTCCGGCGGCGGTGAAGATCTAAGCGAGCTCCTATGTATGTGAGGAAGCTTTGGGGTGATCTTTAGCCTTTGCCTCTCTTTAGAACGTCATCTTCTCCAATGTCTACCGTCACCTCACCGGAAGAGCAATTACTTTAGGGAGCTTTTGGGAGCTGAATGGTGGTGGGAGGAAGAGATCTAAAGCCTCATCTCCCCCTCCTTTTATAATGACCGAAAATACAAGTTTTTTTTTGAATTATTTTAGCTCCAAATTGATTGCCATCTTGTTGGGGTGGTTGGGATGGATCTAGATTGATTGAGGACTTTAGATTTTTTTCTCCAAAGTCCTCTCTTGCTGTCACATGATCAGATTTATTCAATTGAAATATTGAGGACATGTGATGAGGGGTTAAGTGCATGTGATGGGGGAATTAAATGAGATCAGGCAGAATCTTATGTGGGGGAGGATCTATGAGGGATTTAGATGGGTTTGGTTTGCTTTGGGCTGACCCTAAATGAGTTTGGGTCAGGTTTGATCAGTCCCCAATGGATTTTGGCTTGAAGCAATTTGGGTTTAATGGGTCATTTGGGTCAATTGACCCATTTGACCAAAATGGCCAAATTAGCTTGGGATATGGATTGATTCGTTCAAAGCCAGTGAATTTGGAATTATTGGATAATTTTGATGAATTACTTGACCAATTCCAAAATGAACTTGAGCCATTGGTTCAATCAATTTGGGTTAGATCATGATTTGACCCGATTTGGTCCTTTAGGCCAATTTGGGTCAATTTGGATCAAATGGCCAATTGGGTTTGGTTTGGCCTAATTGATTGCAATTGATCATCCTAGAGTGATCAACAATCATGGTGGAAGATTTTAGTGAGCTTAGTTAATCTAATTTGGGTTGGATTAGAAGTTGGCTCAAATGGGTCCTTAGTCCTACTGGGTCAATTGGTTTGGTTTTGGTTTGACTTGATGATTGTAGGTTTCATTTATATTTGGGTAGATAATTGAATGAATGATTGATTCAAGAGAAAATTAATTAGTTTTTACTTGATCTGGATAGAATTTGGCTAAGTCCAAAGAATTGGCTTAAAGGGTTTAGATTGAGTTTAGATTTTATTTTTGATATAGTTTTGGTCATTTGAATTTGGATTTCATTTATATTTGTGAACATAGATGAAGGAATAATTGATTTATAAAGGGATAAATTGATTTTGATTTGATTTAAGGAAAGTTTTGGCTATGCTTATGAATATGGTTCATATGGCTTAGGAAGGGGTTTTAGGATTTGGATTTGATTTTGGGTTTCAATCATTTGGAAACAAATTTTGAAATTAGATTTAGAATTTGAATTTGAATTTGAGATTTGATTTGAGAATTGAGTCTGGGTTTGATTTGAGAAAGTGTATCTAGATTAGGTTTAGGCTATGAGATAGGTAATTTCCTTAAACCCTAAGGCATTGCTTAATCTTATGATTAACACTTCTAAGTCTCTAGGCTTAAGTTAGGTGTTCACCTAATCAATAGATGTGTCTTATGACTCAGGAAATATTAGTGTCTAGAAGAGTCCTAAGTCTAAGAAGAGGAGATTAAGAGCTCACTCCAAAAGTGAGGTCAACACACCTCGACGGTGGAAAATCAAAAGAATTTTAGGGATGGATCCTGTTCGTCTATCACACTCGATTGAGGGGTATACTCCCTCAATTAGAGCAACAATTATCAAAATTTGCACTGTGAGAGTTCCCTAAGCATTTTTGAAACTCCTCAGAGCCTCCTTGAAGCCTCTCCGAGCTCCCACGATCAGAATTCTCCATTCATATTCAGAACCAAAATAGGGCATCCTCCATTTGATTCAAACTCCTCCCACACTCAACCAAACCTCAATTAAACTTACACACACCATCACCACACCTCGCCGAAAGTAATACCAAATCATCTCTTGACTTCCAAGCCATCGAGGTCCAAGTTCGAAAGAAGCTCCAATGTGGGATTGGTCATCCAAGCAACACCTCAAATCAGGCACATCGTTAAGGCTTCATTTCTATCAAACGAAGTAACCTCATTTGATCCCACTGTAGGACATTAGCTCCGGTGAGGTAATTTCTCAAAATCATTAGTTTAGAAAAATTTTGTTTTTTTTTTTTGAAGGAAACATTTATGCCATGCATTTTTGACTGTTGGATGTGCTCGTCTCCACTTCTTGATGGGGTGGGATCAATTTGATCCCAATCCGAGCTCGAGTGAGCTCATATCGAATGGGGAAAGATGGAAGGTATCCATCTTCAGCATTCATGAAGGAGACAGATCATAGACCGTCCATTATGCGTGATCAAAATGAATGGTCCTGATCTGATCATGCGTAGATCCCTTTAATCCTTCAAAAATATGGGTTTGATCATGGCCGTCCAATCTTAGATCGGATGGTCCACAGGAAAGTGCATCCACCGCAATTTAGCATCCCAATTTGACAACTTAAATATCTTATCTCATCGCGCCACATGGAAAGTGTGCGTCGCGTCAGCAGCCACATGGCGCCGATGGGATTAAGGGTTAATTAAGATTGATTTAATTAATTTTTAAAGCTAAATTTTCCTAAAATCATAACAAATCCTAGAAAAATCCAAAAAAATACAACTGAGGCTCATTTTGAAGATATTTTAGAGTAGAATCAATTAAAATTATTATTAATTAAGTTTGAATAGTAATCTCTCCTTAATTAAGGTTTAATTAAAAATTTAATTATCCTAATTACTCTCTGATTAATTGTCCAATGAATTTCAAATTTTTCAAACATGTTTAGGGGGATGACCTCTACCTTTCTTATTTTTCTTGGACTTTATTGGATAGTTAATTAGGGAAATCAAAGGATTAAGCCTTAATTACTCTCCAACCTTAATTAGTGATAATTAAGCAAATCAATATTTGTTTAATTAATTGATTAAATATATTGTCCTCTATTAATACTGGGAAGCCTTAGGGAAGTGGTTTGGGTTGCTCCTTATAACCATTTCATTAAGCCTCCTCATTTGTTTCAAGTTAATTAAAGCTTAATTAATTGATTAACCACTTAATTAATCAATTAAAATAGAAAGGATATCTAATTATTTCAGAACCCCATTAGATGTTTGGAATGACTTAGGGATTGGGATTTGAGGCCACTTCCCTGATCTCTATCCCTAAGTTAATTTCATCATCGTAATTAAAAGATATAATTAAAAGATTTAATTAACCAATTAAAGGTTTCACTAAATTAATTTAAAATTCATTCATAACCTAACTTTGTTTAATCAATCTTAGGTAGCTCTTTTGGTGTTCAATAACCTAAAGAAAGAGCTAATAAAATTATGGTTAACTCACATGTGTGAGAAAATCATAAAAGTAATTAAGTGAGTCCCTTAAGCTTAATCAACTATTAATTATGAGCTAATTGCATTAGGCCCCTTTCATTTCTTAGTAGCATTGCTAATTTACTTTTATGTGGTTGCATCAAGTTAGCTCATCATTAATTAGTTAATTAGCTTAGGTGATGTAGGGTTAATTAATTGATTTAATTCATACCTCAATCTAATTAAAATACAAAAATCAACTTAATTGCTTTTCATTGAATCACATTAACTCATATATGGGGAATGGGATTAGATTAGCAAACCTTTTCACATTTCTTAAATCAATCAAACATAAAAATCAAAATGGCTTTAAGAAACTTTGGTTTATTTTAAATGAGTTTGTTTAATATGATTGTCAGTTGGATTGAATGATATTATATGCTTGTATTTCTTTATTTCCTTCCAATCATGTTAAAATGTTTTATGCCACGTGTACTCATGCATTCATATCTTTCAAATTAATCAAATAAAATGATTTTCTTTTATGGCAATTTGCAAGTGTTGACTTAATTAGAAATATGTGTGGCTATTATCACTATTAAATCTTAAATGTATTTTCAAAATCTTATTAATGAATGATAATATATATGGTGATTTTAGCTATGTATACATAGGAAATGCATGTGAATATAAGCTCAGTGCATGAAGTGATGTCTCTTTCTTACATTCATGTGTTAATTTGCATAAGTTTGAATATTAATGGGTATATTAGTTTGGATATTTTGGGGATACACTTTTTAAGTAGAGGTTCCTATCTCACTCCCAGTGCAAATAATGGCGACGTACTAGTTTGATTTCATTATTATGCATCTTAACATTAGAATTTAGATAGAGCTTTAATTTATTTAGACAAATAAATTAATTCAATTAAATGCTACTTTTGCATAGTTTTTTATTCTTATGGTTACTTATACATCCATATGTATTTAAGAATAGCAGGTATATTATTTTGGACATTCAGGGATGCATGACTTTAAGTAAGGAGGTTCCTACCTCACTCCCAGTGCAACAAACATGTACTTTCTTAAAACTTTTATACATAGGAATGTACATTTAGCGAATGAATGAAAACCCCATTTTTCTATTAAAAGGCATATATTTATACTTTGTTCAAAAGGTTGAATTAATTAATCATATGATTTAGGGCTCTTTTATTATACTTTTGTATAAGAATTTAGATGGAGCTTTAAATTAATATAACAAAAATGATTCAACCAAATGAAACATCAATCCCAAGTATATTTGCTTACATTCATCATTCAAGTGTACTAAGATACAAATTGCATGTACAAGTATGTTTAGGACATAACCATATGCATGACATATATATGATGGAAAGAAATGTACAAACATGTGTCATGTGATAGTAAGTCATTCCAATCAATCTTCAGGTACCTTTCTTATTGAATGAGTTTATTTAAAGTGAACCTAAACTTAAGATTAATTAGAACATGTAATAAGTCATTCACTAAACCATATGCATGAGTTTATGGTATGTTTAGGACTTAACCATATGCATGCCATATATATGATGGAATGAAATGAACAAACATGTGTCATGTGATAGTAATTCATTCTAATCAATCTTCAGGTGTCTTTCTTATTAAATGAGTTTATTTAAAGTGAACCTAAACTTAGGATTAGTTAGAACATGTAATAAGCCACTAAAGGGAATTGAATAATTAATTTGCTTTAGATGTGACTTAAAGTAGGGATAAAAGAGAGTGATCCTCTCTTTGTTTCTCTTTATAATAGTCAGTTATTTTGTGTAGGCCAAGATAAAATAAAAGAAAATATTAAGTAAAATCTTGCAAATCAACTAAATTACTTAAAGTGAAATCAACCCTTCATAATTAAATCTTTTTATACTTAAAGAATGATAATTCTAAAGCTTAGTTAGAACATACCACACAAGCTTTAATACACACACTTTAGATTAAGTCACACCTTCTAGCTTTATGTCAGGGTGGTGCATAGTTCGATGTATGTTTATTTCGTGATGTATTATTATAGACCGGATGTTATGGTGTATGTCTCATAAACTGGATGTTAGGCCATGATTAGCCTAATCATATTTTATGCATGATATTGTCTTTAAGCTATGCTTAAAATAAATATAAATGCTCTCTTTTGCAGGTTGCTTAACCCCTAAGCATGATTTACATTAGGACAGGTGGACTTGATTACCCATGTGCTGGGTGCTAAGTCCAAATTATTCATATAACTACTTAGGTTGTATGGTGTGTTTAGCTAACACTTATTTTGCAGGTGTAGTTAGGTTTACTTTTTCATTCTTTTAATGTAATTATGCATTAGAAAATTGCCTAAGTGTTATGGGGGTTAAGAATGAACATTGGCTAGAAGGTTTAATCCTCGGGTGTCATGTGATGCCTAGAAGCCTACCAAATCAAATGAAGTAAATCAAATAAAGAGATCAAGGGAGCATAAAAATATGAAGACCCCCATAACACTTATTATTTATAATTCATAATTATTCTTTTATATACTAGGTTATATAAGGGTAGAGCTCAGCTACCCATTTTTCTTTTCGGGTTGTACAGCAGTACCCAACCGCATCGGCTTATTATTCTTTCATATTGAGTTTATAAATTATCTAATAATTTATTTATATTATGTAATAGAAATGGCATGTATTCTCATAGTTTCTTCATGTATGATGATTTAATGTGTGGCATGGATCCGTTTAGGCTCTTAGAAAAAAAATAAATTTTTTACCCCAATCATAACTCATAATTAAATTTTCTAAAATAACTCATAACCTCATTTAAAACCTAGGTATTAAATCAAGATAATTAAAAGATTTAGCAACCCTTTAGCTAAATATTGTATGCTTAACCTCATGCATATCATATTATTTCATTCTTGCTAAGAGAGAGTTTCCATCCATACATGATAAGGGAAGACTTGACCTTTGAGGGTCTCCCTCGTGGTAGAAAACATCTGTTCCTCTTTGATTTAGCCAATAATCCAATTTCATCATACATTTTGGCATATAAAATTCTATTGCCTTTGTCAAAATGAAGAGTCTAAATAAAATAAAATTTGATAAAATTTGCTTTAGACTAAGTCATTATTTCATACCACTCATGCTTTAGTCTCTTAGGGAGCTCATTTATGGACTTTAGTTTCTTTCTAAATAACAATAGCCTAACAAAACATATGACTTGACTACATGATTTTAAAATGTCGGAGAAGTTAGTTTGTCACCTGTGCTATTATAAGTCAGGGGTGGTTTACCTTCTCTTATGGAGGTAAATAATATACCCATTTTCGCTTAGATTTAGGACGTGCATTGGCCATCGCTGAAGCTCCCTAGATTTAGGATCTAAGGTTATTATTTTCCTTTGAGATACAAGCATAAATCATCACCTCTTATGAAATTCCACAATCTTGTGTTGTGAGATTATAACCCCTAGTTTTCTAATAAAATTCCAACTCAAATACATAACTTCCCTCAATATGATAGTTTAGGATGCTCACTAGGGTTCATTGTATCATGAGCATCCCCTACTCATCTTCTTTTGGCTTCAATAATAAGTTTCTCCTTTTGATCTATCTCACTTGATTTTCTAAACCTAACCAATTTATTAATAGTCTTATCTTCAAATTTTTTGGTGACAACAATTGCTACTTTAATTGAGAGTATTCCTAAGAAACTCACCTTCCTTAAGATGTAATTACCTATGGGGCTTGACCCCATAGGAAACTTTAGAACAAGTTTTAAATAAATCATATTTTATTCACCCATGTAAAGTAAAGGAAAAATCTCTAATATATTCGAAGATCCATCATGCCTCAGGAGTCCTTATAAGGTGATTAGGTCCATCGTAGGGTAGTGATTTCTATCTTTTGAGATACTACACTATTTCTTGATGTCGTACCCGATCACCTCAATAAGCACACCCACAAATTTGCTTGATGTCCCTCTCTTATATACACACACATCACATTCAAAATAAATGACCTCTAACCAGTCTTGGAAACCGTGATTGAGGAGAATTCGAGTCTGCGAGGGAGGGTGGCACCGTTATATAGGTTAGTGCAGGCTACCTGAGAGAAGAAAGTGAAAATACATTGGAGCTTGAATTCGGGATGTACAGCCAACGGTTGGAAATCTGAGATCGAGAGAACTGGAGCTGAGGGTGTCGCCATTATAGTGTAGTAGGCTACCAAAGAAAGAAAGAGCACAGAGCATGAATTTGAGATGTGCACACTAAGTAGGTTAGTTGGAAACCGAGATGGGAGAACTAGAGCTCTGAGTTGACCATTATCTGATCGAGGCTACCAAAGAAAAAAAAAATTAAATAAAATAAGGAGTGAGTTTTTCATTACCCCTTGGGGGGTATTTATACTTGAAAAATAGACTCTTCAAATTCTTTAAATAATTTTAAAAGTAAAATAAAAAACCCTTCATCTTCTTTAAAAAAAAAGAAGAAGAAAACTCTTCATATATATATATATATATATATATAATAATATATATATATATATATATATATATATATATATATATATATATATATATTTTTCATCTTCCTAGAACAAAGAGGAGAAAATTTTAAAAAACTCTTCATATTTCTCATTAAAAAAAACACTTTTCACATTTCTCATTAAAAAAAAAGGTCTTTCCGTTCTTCCTAGAACAAAGAGGAGAAAATAAAACATATTTCATTCACTCTTTCTTCTCTCCGTCTCCTCTATCCTCTTCTCTCTCTCACTCATGGCAAAGAAAAAAAAGTGAAAATTAGGGGGTCATGGGCCCCCTCTCTTTCTAACCAAATGCCACCCATAAAAAAATAAAAAAGAGAGAATTTATCAAAATAAGTTTTATGTATTTATATAAATTATCACTTTATATATATATATATATATATATTAATAACTAATTAATTAATAAATAAATAAATTGATACATATGACAATTACAAATCCTAATAAATTTTTGCTAAAGTAATTTTATTTAATAGACTTTTGGATAAAATAAGTTTTATAATCTAAAAATAGGAGGGAAAATGATATATCTCTCTAAAATTTATAAATTAAGCACGGATCTGAAGTTAAAGCATAAATACAATCAAAATAAATGACTTAGTGAGATAAGTTTAACAATACTAGAATCGGGTTAAATCGAGCCCATATGAGCTCAAACCAAGCTCAAAAGCTACATATAAAAATTTCAAAATACTAACTAAATTATTATATGACTTTCAAATTTGACATGCTTATAGTCGAATCGAGAGGCTTGACGAGACGAATCCAACGAGCTAAGATCACTCAAATCGAAGATCATTTGTATAGTCAAATCACCAAAAAACTATCTATGATCAAATGAATTGATATATACCGTCCAATTGAGTGTTTTGATATTTTAGCTACAATGACCAAAATGTCCCTCTCAAAATTTTATAAATAAGACCCCATTTTTATCATGAAAAGAGGAGGAGCTAGAAACAGACTTGGAAGATAGCTTGGAGAGAGTTAGAAGTTCAAAGTTCGTCATCAACACCGTTGTCATCGATCGCCGCCTATTATTGTCACTGATTGCCACCAACAACTGATATAGCCCAACTACCACCGCATAACTATTGTAACATGATTCTGAAATTTCAATTATCATAATTTTTCACATACAATCTTGTAATCTCATTGTCATGAAGACTTAAACAATGTACTCCAAAACATATATATTGGAGAGCATTTTTATTACGCTAGGCCAAGTAATTTTTTTCCCTCTTTCGGAGGTTTTTTCACGTAAAATTTTTGGAGTTTCTTATTATATTTTCAAATATCTAAGTGTGCGTTGGATTCTCAATAAAGCTAAGGCGTGACGTTTTATTCTACCGCAACTAGTTTTCTAGCACGCAATAGTTCTAAAATAATAAATAATGAAGTGAAAATAAAAGAAATGATATCCTAGCTTTTGATATATCAAATCACCTAATGAGGTCAAGTTAAATTACATGATTAATTAGTATTATTTACATTAATTTAGATTCAATTTAACTTTGACCTTAGATACCTATAGTATATTAATTTTTTAGTTGAATTAAAATTGAATAATTCAATCTATAGCCAAGTTTCATTATATTTTTTATTTTAAATTATTATATAAAAAATATAATACATATTCATAAAAGATGCACCCATACAAACCTTATTTGCAAAAAAATATATATATATATTTTAAATGTGCTAATTTTAATCCGACACATTTGCACACTTTTTTAGAAAATATTGGCTAAATTTACTTTACTAATGGAAGAAAATATATTTGAATAAAATAAAAATAAGAAAATCGAATATACACGCACGCACACACACACACACACACACACACACACACACACACACACACACACACACACACACACACACACACACACACACACACACACACACACAAACAAACACACACACACATACATATATACATACGTACATACATACAAATAAAAAGAGACATTAACAAAACTTTAATTACTCGTCATCTCCTAATTGATTAAATAATCATAAGAAATCAAGATCGAACCCCTTATAATGCAAAGTTGTAAGAACTATATTTAAATTTATCACATATGTGTGGTGTTTATTTTTGGAATGTGGGACACCACGCAGATCCTAGGGAGTACTTATTGAAGTGATCGGATACAAAATTAAGGAATGATGTACTATCTCGAAAGATAGAAATCACCACCCTATAATGGACATAATCACCTAATAAGGACTCCTAAGGCATGATGGGTCTTCGAATATACCAGAGGTCTTTCCCCTACTTTACATGGAAAAGTAAAGTAGGGTTTATTTTAAATCGGGTTCATTAAGTTCCCTATGAAGGCAAGCCCCCATAGTTAATTACATCCTAGGGAATGAAATTTCTTAAGAATACTCTCGATTAAAGTAGACAATCATGATCTCTAAAGATTTCAAGGTGAGACTATCAAGGGATTGGTTATGTTGAAAAATCAAATGGGATAAATCAAAAGGAGAGACTTATTTTGGAAGTCAAAGGAGATGAGTAGGGAATGCTTATGATACTAGGAAGCCTAGTGAGCAATCCAATCTCTCCTATGGTTGGGCTTTATATTTTTGAAATTGAAGAGAGCTAATTATTTGAGTTGACATTTTATTATAATACTAGGACTTATAATCCTACAATATAAGATTATGAAAATGCCTAAGAGGTGAGAATTTATGCTCGTATCTTGAAGGAAATAGCTACCTAGGATCCTGAATCTAGAGAGAATTAGCATGGGCCAAAGCACGACCTAAATCTAAGGCTAAAATGAGTATATGGTTTACCTCCATAAGAGAGAATAAACCCATCACATACTTATTTTAGATTGGCATAACACCTATCCTTTAAATCCATGTGTCCAAGTCTTATATTTTGCAAGATGGCTAGGTTATTTATTTAGATAGAAAGTCCTTAAACTCACTCACTAGAGCATGAGTGGTATGAATTCATGACTTAATCTAATGCAAATTTTATCAAATTTATTTGATTCTTTTGGACTCTTTATTTTGACAGTTATGAGATTTTGTATGTCTAAATGCATGAGAACTTGATTATTGGCCAAATCAAGAGAGAAATGGTGTTCTTCCATCAAAAGCTCTCACAAGTTAAGCCTTTATTCTTTGGCACAAATGGAAGCCCCTCTTAAAGAGTGGAAGAATATGACATGCATGAAGTTATACATACAATCATCCAAGGGTTGCTAAAAATTTATTATCTTAATTTGATTCTAGGCTTTTATGTGAGGTTATGAATTATTTTAAAATTTTAATTATAAGTTGTCAATTGGGGTAGAAAATTTAATTTCATAAGAGCCTCAGTATCAGGCCACATTCAAACATCAAACATGAAGAAGTAAAAGCATGCAATTCTAGTGCAATCTAAACACAATATCAAATAATTTTATAGACTACCTAAAAGAATAAAAGGCGGTCTTGGTCAGCTGCCGTACCCAAAAAAAAAATGGTAGCCGAACTCTTATACAACAGATTACAAAAATATATATTATGGGGTCTTCTTTTCTTCATTTTTTCTTCTCTTCTTTTGATTTGATTTGCTCCAAAGGCATCTGGCACCCAAGGGTAAGCCTTACGGTCATGCTCATCCTAATCTCATAACACTAATTCTAATTAATGCAAAATTATATGAAAAATAGGAAAAAATAAATCTATACTACAAAATAAATGTTAGCTAAACATACCATACAACAAGCAGTTATATGAATAATTTGGACTTAGCACCACATTACCAAACCCACATGTCTTAATGTGAGTTATGCTTAGGGGCTAAGAAATTTACGCAACAAATGCATTTATATTTTTATTACAATGGCCCCTTAAGCACAACCCCCTATTAAAAATGTGATTAGGCTAATTTAATCCGCGGCCTTCAGTCTATACATACACCTAACATTGTCTAAAATATTACATCACAAATAAAACACAACAACATGCAACTAACTTAGCACTAGAAGTGGTGACTTAGTATTCTAATGTGTGCTTAAGGCTTGTGTGGCAAGACTTTAGGCTTCTTTAAGTTTCAATTTGGAGTTTGAATTTGTTTAAATTTTACCTTTAGGTGATTTTAATTTAAAAGATTTAATGATTTATTTTTTATTTTATTTCACTTTTATTTGGTTAAAATGATGTTTAGGTTTTCAATAATGAAGAGTAGAATGAATTTTATTTGTACCTGAGAACTCACCTACTACATCTAACTCCTAAGAGTTAAGGTCCTTAAGTATCTTAATTAGCCCAGTTGAATTTGTGCAATTCATTTGATTTGATTTATTTTATTTTATTTTATTTAGAATTTAGAATTTGAGTTTGTTTAAGCTTCATGCATTTGATTGATTAATTTTAGATTAAATGTGTTGATTTAATTAAATCTTGATAATTTAATATCTTTTATCCCTAATGAAGTTTAAGTTTGTTTAAATCCATGTGTTTTTGATTGATTAATTTTAGATTAGATGTTTTGGTTTAATTAAATCTTGATAATTCAATATCCTTTTAAATTAATATCTAATTATTTTCTTTGATTATGGTTATGTGACTTAATTTTATGTTTATTTGATTTGATTATGGTTCATTTATTTGTAGTTTGATTGGATTAGATTAATTGAGATTTTATTTTGATTTTTAATTGAGTTTGATTCTTTGTAATTAGAATTTTATTTTTAATCTCATCCATTTGCCATGTTTATCAAAGTTTGGTTTGAATTTTGATTTCATACATTGGATAGTTAATTAATTTATCTTATTTAAGTAGATTGAACGAAATTTGATTTGATTATATATTAAATTAATGAGAGTCTTTCTTTATTTTATTTAATTTGATTTGATTAGCTTTATTGATCTATAGGTTTGCTTAGGTTCAATGTGATTATTAGTTTAATTAAGAAGTGTGTTTAGGTATATTATTAAATTAAATAAGGATTTGTTTAATTTTTAATTTTTTTTCATATTTGTTTGGATTAATGATGTAATTAATGATTTAATATTTTAGGTTTAATTTAAGTTTTGATTAGTATTTAATTATATTTATGTTTGATTAAGTTTAAGTTTAATATGATTGATTGACTTAATTAGCTTATTTAAGATGTGTATCAAATTAATTAGTAGATTAATTAAGTGTTTGATTTGAATTTGATCTAAAAGTTAATTTGGTTCATTAAGATGATGGATTAATTTATTAAGTTTGCATTAATTAGGTGTTTATTCAATTGGATTAGCTTAAAGATAATTAGTTTAATTAATAAGTGTGTTTAAGTTAATTATTAAAATAAATAAAGATTTATTTAATTTTTAATTTATTTTCTATTTATTTAGATTAATGATATGATTAATGACTTGATGATTTAAGTTTAATTTTAGATTTAATTGGTATTTAATTGCATTTATGTTTGATTAAGCATAGGTTTAATATGATTAATTTGATTAACTTAATTAGTTTACTTGAGGTGTGATTAATATTAAAATTAATTGGGGTTTGACTTAAGCTTAATTTAAGAGTAATGTAATTTATTCAAATTAATTTAATTCATTAAGATGATGGATTAATTCATTAAGTTTGCATTAATTAGATGTTTGACTAATTTAGTTTGATTAAAAATAATTAAATTTTGAATTATTGGATCAATCAAAGATTTATTTAATTATTGACTTAATTTCCCACATGTGAGTGATTTGATTTAGTTAAGTGTTTCACTTAAGTTTGATTTGATTAAAGGAGTATTATTATTACCATCATTATTATTAAGTGAATTAACTGTTTATTTTATTTCAATTAAGTTTGATTATTTATGATTAGAATTTTATTTGATTTGATTCATTTATTATGTTTGGTTAATTTCATTAACATATTTGATTTAGTTAGGTTGAAATATTTAATGGTTGAGTAACTCTCTTATTCCAAATGGATTGATTTAGATATTAAATTAATTAAGTTCACTTTAGCTTCATTTGGTTTGGTTTGGTTTGATTAATATTAAGCGATTATGATGTATTGGATTTATAATTAATTTAACTTTTTTAGTTTACTTAATGATTAATTAGTTTCAGTTTATTTATATTCATTAAGGAGTTTCATATGATTAAGATTCCATGCTTAGTGTAGGTTTAGTTATACAAGTTTGACCCATGTTAAAGTTTCCTAGATTTATTTAATTTTAAGTTTGATTTAAGATTTAATCATTTAATTGAGTTTTATTAACTTAAATAGGTTTAATCATATTTAAACTAATTTCTCTAAGGATTATATAATATTTTCTGATTGGAGGTTTGATTAATGATTGCTTAAGTGTTATTTCATTTGATTTAATTTATTATTTTTTGAATTTCAATTTAATTAATTCTTTAATTGATAAAACTTTAATCTTAAGTGTTTGTTGGGGTTCATTGATTGAAAAAATCACATTATTTTCTTAGAGTCCTAGATGTCAATTAAAGTGATTTAAGCCATTTTGAAGATTTTTAAAAAAATTTGGATTTTTATTTGATTTATTTTATTAAAATAGATAAATTGAACTTCAAAATTTAATTTCTCACAATCAAAGTCCATTTTACTTGATTTTATCATATGTGATTTGACTTTGATTTCAATCTCAAAATTTCAACTCAATCGACTTATATTTTTTGAGTAATTAATGAAACTTTATTTTCACTAAAACTAAATTAAGCTTAAAACATTCATTGAATTTAGGCATTTTGCTTCCTTGGATTCTCGGAAAGAAGAATCAAGAGCCTTATTGTAATTTTTCATTAAGTATTTTTTATTTTTATGAATTTTCAAACTTTCAAGATAGTTAAATAATTTTAAAATCGAAAATATGTGATTTTCCCATTAACGGCGCGGATGCGACGCAACGTGCCGTTCACTGGACTGCGTTACTATCCCCTTATGGCATGTGGCACGATTGGCGCGTGGTGCGCGTGACGCGAAAAAAAAGTGGATCCGGAAAATGACACATGGTTGTCCGGCCATCCGTGATCGGACGGTCAAATCGATGTAGATCAAAGAGAGCGATCGTGTGTTCTGGGTGTCGAAGGATGTGGATCTGACGCGATCTGAGCCGTTCGATCCACTGAATGTGGGATCAGATAGTTGTTGCTCATCGACAAGAGAAATCGACTAGAAAAATGCAAAAAAAATACAAAATGAGGTCCAATTGAGCTCGTTTTCACGTCGATTTTCTCCAAAAAAATTCTACTTCTTATTGGGATCAAATAAAATAAAAAAATGCGGGGTTTATCTAAGAGAAATTTCTAAAATCGTATGAAAATCGTCATAAAAAGAAAGAAATCCTAGCTACGGTTTTAGAAGATTGCAGGGATGATTTGATGGCGGTGAAGATCGAGCAAAACTCTAGATGCAAGGAAGCTTTGGAATGATTGTACCTTCACTTCAAAATGATGTATCTTCTGATGCTTGCCATTTTCTCACCGAAATCAACCCGATTTTGGTGTTTCTACCCTAAGAGAGAAAGGAAAATGGTTGTTGGTTGTTTTGAGGAGCTCTTGGGGGTTGAATAGTTGTAGGAGGAAGAGAAATGAAGACTCATTTCCCCCTTCTTTAATAGTGGCTGAAAATTCTCCTTTTTTGAATTTTTGGCTCCAAAGTGTTGTCATTTTGCTTGGGGTGGTTGGAATAAATGATTGATGACTTTGGATTTTTTGCTCAAATCTCTTTGCTATTATATGATCGCTCCATTGAATGCAAATATTGGGAAGTTTAATGCATGTGATGGGGAGAATTAAATGAGGTTGGGTGGAATTCTATGTGAGGGAGGATTCATGAGAGATTTAATTCGGTTGGATTGATTTTGAACTGATTTCAAATAGGTTTGGGTCGAGTTTGATCAGCCCCTACTGGGTCATGGCTTAGTTTTAAGGGATTTAGCTCAATTTGGGTCATATGAGTCATATTGGGTCATATCGAGTTAGGTTGACCAATTAGTCACATTGGGTTAAAGCAAGACTTATGTTAGGTTCAAATGATTAATTGAAGAGTTTTGGTATGATCAATTTGATTTAATTTGGCTTAGAATTGATTTTGGCTCATTTGGAATCAAATGGGTTAAATGGGTCAAATTGACCAATTTGACCAAAATTGGCAAAATTAGCTTGGGTTATGGGTTGATTGATGTTAAATTGGCTAATTGAAGATAAATGTGGTCTTTGGTTTAAATCAATTTGAATTTAATTTGAATTTATGCCAAACTGACCATTTAGGTCAATTTAGGCTAAATGGCTCAATTGGGCTCAATTGACCAAATTGAGTTTAATTATGGCTTTGGTCAAGTTCAATAATCAATTTGGAATAAACTTTAGCCATTGGTTGCAATCAATTTGGGTTAGATCATGATTTGACCCAATTTGATCATTTAGGCCAATTTGGGTCAACATGAATTGAATGGTCAATTGGGCTTAATTTAGGCCAATTAGTGATCAAGTCATATTTAAATATTAATTTTAGGTTGATTCAAAGCATTGGTTTCAATCAATTTGATGTAGGATGAGTTTTGGCTAGTTTTGATTAATTTGGGCTAAGAGTTGACTTGGTCAAATGATTAAGTTGACTTGGTTTGACCCAATTGATTGTAATTGATCATCCTAGGGTGATCAACAATCATGGTGGAAGGTTTTGGTAAGCTTGGTTCAATCCAATTTGGGTTGGATTGGAAATTGGCTCAAATGGGTCCTTTAGGTCACTTTGGGTCAAGTGGACCTAAGTGGGTCAATTGATTTGGTGTTGATTTGATTCGAGTTTAGTTGAACTTTTATATGAGCCCTAGATTGAAATATAAATTCAACGACAATCAATTTGGAGTCTAAGGGATTTTTTGGATCATTTGAAATTTTCAAGTCAAAAGGGCTAGGTTGGCTTTGACTTGGGTTGGCTTCGATATGATTTGATGATTGTAGGTTTCATTTATATTTGGGTAGATAATTGAATGAATGATTAATTCGAGAGAAAATTCATTAGTTTTGACTTGATTTGGATAGAATTTGGCTAAGTCCAAAGAATTGACTTAAAGGGTATAAATTAGATTTTGGTTTAATGTTGGATTTGATCTTGGCCATTTGAATTTATATTTCATTTATCTTATGAATATAAATGAAGATCTAAATGATTCATGAGAAAATCACTTGAGTTTGGAGTGATTTGGAAGCAAATTTGACCAAGTCCATGAATGTAGTTCAAAAAGGCTCAGAGGTGAATCAATTTAGTTTGATTCATTTTTGGTCTTGAAAGGTGGGTTTCATTTATATTTGTGAATATGAATGAAGAAATAATTGATTTATAAAGAAATCAATTGAGTTTGATTTAATCTAAATGGAGTTTTGGCAAAGCTTATGAAGGTGGCTCATATGACTTAGGAAGGGTTGAATTTGATTTTGGGTTTCAATCATTTGGAGTCAAATTTGGGATATGGATTTGAAATTTGGATCTGAATTGTGATTTGATTTGAGATTTAATCGGTTTGATTTGAGAATGTGTATCTATATTGAGTTTATGCTATAGATAGATAATCTTTTCTTAATCCCTAAGGCATAGCCTAATCTTATGATTAACCCTTCTAAGTCTCTAGGCATAAGTTAAGTATTCACCTAATCATTAGATGTGTCTTATGACTAAGAAAATCTTAGTGTCTAGAAGATTCCTAAGTCTAAGAGGATGGGGTTGAGAGCTCACTCCAAAAGTATGATCAATAATATGCATGATAATAATATTTATCTTCTATTATTCTTAAGATTACATTAGTAAATTTTAAATTGTGTCTAAACAAAATCATTATATTAAAATATTCTTATTAATGTTAATAATGACTAGGCAAAGTAGGCCATTATAATTAATCAAATTTGAACAACTTATAAATTTAGCAATAAGACTTATTTTAATCACGTAACTCATAATTTAAGTTGTAAGCCTCATTCTTAAAATCTTATAATCCAATGGGCCATCTTTAAGCCAATTCAAGTCATTCACAAATTTGAGCATTCAAATGGAAGCAATCCTCCTTTATACAACTCATAAACTAAGGCTCCATTTTTAAGTCAATTTGGGCATTCTAAAAAAATATAAGTTCCATTTTTAAGTTAATTTGAGTAACTCACAAATAATGACATAAGGCCACATCTATAAGTCAACCCAGGAACTCAAAAATTGAGCCTTAAACCCCATATTAACTAAATTTAGGCATTTCGATGGATGCAAACCCTGTTTATAGTTCAAATCAAGAAAGTCATACGTAGTGCCATAAGCCTCATCCTAACCAAATTTGGACAACTTATAAATTGAGTTGTAAGACCCATCTTAACTAAATTCCACGTTGCCTAATAAATATGAGCTCAAACTTAAATACTACTTAGGCTAACAGTCATGCTAATAAGCTCACAAAATCAATTAAATCCTAAGATTAAATAATATAATAAACTAAAATCTAAATACATACATATTGGTCTACTTGAGATCCCTAAGAGGAGGTAACTCCTGACTGCTAATCAAGTTCTTTAAATATTATGGCTTATGATCTTCTAATGTTAATAGACCTAGAGTGATTAAAGTTCAATCAAAGAATAGATTAGAGTGTGATTTCATATATTGTTGGCATAATGTGTGATATATCTCTCTAAAATTTATAAATCAAACATGAATCTCAAATCAAGCCTAAATGAGCTCAAATCAAGCCTAAATGTTACATATGAAAACTTTGAAATACTAACTGGATGATCAAATTACTTCCAAATTTGAGGTGCTTATAGTCGAATTAAGCGGTTCGATGAGACAAATCCAATGAGCCTAAGATAACTCAAATCGATCATTTGAATTATCAAATCACAAAAAAATTATTTGTGATCAAATGAATCGATATAAACTGTCTGATAGAGTGTTTTGAGATATTGGCTACAATGACTAAAATGCCCTTATTAGAATTCTATAAATAGGACCTCATTCTTGTCATGAGGGGAGGAAGGAGCTAGAGGTGAACTTGAGAGAAAGGTTAGGAGAGAGCTTGATGTTTGAAGTTCGTCATCACCATCGTTGTAGCAAATCATCATTATTATTGCCGCCGACTGCCACCAATAACCGTTACAATCCAACTAACGCCACATAGCTATTGTAACCTAATTCTAGAATTCACATTATCAGGATTTCCTACATACAATCTTGTAATCATGTTATCATGAAGATTTAAACTCGGTATTCTAAAGCGGATATATAGTGAAATATTTTTACTTGGCTAGGCCCCTGTAGTTTTTTCTCCATATTTTTGGAGTTTTTTTCACATAAAAATTATGGGGTTTCTAATTTTTTTCAACTATTTGATGTGTGTGCTAGATTTTCATACAAACTAAGACATGAAGTTTCATTCTGACGCTACAAATTTTCTAGCATGCAATAATGTGCAAGTTTAGTCAATAGAAATACCTTCGAGACATAAAGCATCATTAGTTATAATGAATACAAAAAAGATTTTTTTAAGCAAACATAGCCTATTTTAAGTGCATATCTTTGAACCCAAACAAGCTTCTTTCACCAGAGTTTAGGCACTTGAGAGAATAACGAGAGTATACAATTTTATAAGAGAAATGTCGCTTACTCGTTGAGTAATAATAGTTTAAAGAATTATTAATATAAGTGTTTGATATCTAATGAATATAAGTTATGCGATCAAAAGTATAAATAAAAGAGATATTTCAATCACCATTTTTATTAAATGATGAACCTTATACAAGGAATCAATAATAGATATTTATGGAAAAGGTTCTTTAATTTGCTCAATAAGAGATTTTTATCAATCTAAGGATCATCAAAAATAAAGAAAAAAATTTATAATTACTGCAAACTTTAAGTGAAATTATGATCATGAAAGAGCCAGCTAACTTAATAGTTATATATATCTTATCAAGAGAGGGGAGACCAAAAATTTATGTGTATTTTATTGCAAGAACCATCATTATATAAATAAAAGAAAAATCTGAGCCAATGATAAATGTAATTCCACATGATTAACTTAACAAGTTGGAATGTCATAAATAAGTTAATATTAGCGACAATCCGAAAAGCGGTGACCCATCAATTATATATGTATCATCATCCTTGCCAATTTAGATGCTGAGATTCTCCACGCGAAGACATGGCTTTGTAAAACAAGAAATTTGTCAATTTTCAAGCGATATGACTCCATATCCTCAAATAGACAACAGAGGCAAAAGGGATAGAAGAATTCCAAATTGGCTAAAGGATTTGACAAGATAACATAAGTAATTACTCAAGACAATAAAGAGGACAAATACAGCCATAATTTATAGAGAACAAATAGACAGAGGAAAGTTATGATAACAATAGAGAAGAAAGACTACAATTATACTAATTTAGAGCAGAAAATAAACTACAAATATTACAGATTACAAATAAACAAGTCCAGAATAGCATTCTAACAACAACAGAGACCAGCTAGGATGATAACATTTACAACAACAACAATAATCCCAAATTAACATCACAGAAGGACATGACGAACATGAGCGGTTCAGAACAATTCTACTGAGTAATCCATAATAGAAACTATAGCAGAACTCAAACTCAAGAAATAACTAACAAGATAACAGTTTGCCATAACAGATGTAACAGAAATAACTGCCAGAAGAATAGAATACAGAAATCAAGAAGACAAAAAGAGTTCTTGATAGCTAAGATAACAGATGTAACTACCTACACGTCTAGAAAGCAAGAAAACATAAAGAAATCCTCCAAATATAACATAAATTAGTTACCAATGTAAAGAAAGCATAGATCTAGGCTAGGCAGAGACTATAAATAGAGTAAAGAAAACAAATAGAGAAGGTAATGAATATTTCTGAAACAAACTTCTCTTCTCTCTGCATCCTCTTCTTCTCCTTCTTCCTTTTGCAATTTCTTCTAGTTAACTCATTGAAAAACTCCCTTATCCGGCAAGATGAAACCCTAGCCGCTCTCCTCTCAGCTTTCTTCCTCTCTCTCTCTCTCTCTAGAGTGTTTGATGACTCGAACTATCAAAGAGAAAACCAAATAAGTTTAAAACAAAGCTTCTCACAGAAGATTCATCAGACGGCCAGCAACCAGCCACATCAACAGCCATCAACGGCTCAAATCCATTCCAAGGGAGCAGTTATCCAGACAACCAGATCAATAGCTCAGGAAGAAGTTGCGTGGATTCCACTATCAGAAGAAAGATTAGACGGTGCAAATCAAGGTTAATAAGGTAAATCCAAGTGCTAGATCCAACGGTAAGGAGGAATACATTGCGATCCTACGGCTCAGGAGGCAGCCGTTGAACCAAATCCCTATTCCTTGTTCAAGCCGGGTTCATTCCACTAAGATCGGTCCATTTAACCCCGAATTGGACCCTATCACTGGTGCTCTCGTTGATTTCCTGCAATATCAATGACAGAAGGAACAAGACATGCAACAAAAACCTAGAAGAATGTGTTGGAAGACTGAACAAAAATGATGAACAAATGACATCTATTACTCTAGTATTGAATGAAGTATCAAGAAACTGTCAGCTATAGAGGATAAACTAGATAAATCTTCTCAAGAATAGCGACAATCCCAGGTATGTAATTCATACCCTACTGAATGTAATCACCCTAACAGAACACAAACACAAAATACTAGACTAGTTAAAGTAGACATGCCAAGATTTAATTGTGAAAATCTAAGAGGCTGGTTATTCAAGGCAGACCAGTTTTTTCAATACTACAATCTGTCTCAAGATTAGAAATTTATAATAGCTTCAGTTTATACGGATAGCCCAGCACTAAGTTGGTATCAATGGATGCATTTAAATAAACAATTGCATTCATCAATTCAAAGATCGGTCATTCGTGGTTTGGACCTTCCTCTAGAGATCTAAGAGAGAATTAGCCAAACTACACAACGTACAAGAATTCTATAATGAATTTGAAGAATTAGCTAATCGATTTCAGAATTCCTCACGAATTACTACAAAGTTGTTTTGAATGATTGAGACATGACATAAAAGAGAAGTCGGATTGCAAATTCTTTGCAACAAGCCTTCTAATTAGCAAAATTAATGGAGGATAGATTAACAGATGGGGTTTATGCAGCAAGAACCTCAAGATTTACTCCACCTGTAATAATAAAATAATAACCACCACTACACTATCATGTCAAATAACAACAATAATAACAAACCATAGATTCCTATTCAAAGATTAACAACAACATAATTAGAAGACAGAAAAAGAAAAGGCTTATGATTTAATTGTAATGAGAAGTTTTATAGAGGCCATGTTTGTAAATCAAAACTTTTGCTCTTATGGTAGTCAATGATGAACAAGGCTACAATCTGAAGCAAGATACCTGGCAAGACAATGAGTTAGTCCAGGACAATATTCCAGAAATTAGCCTCAATGCTTTCACAGGTCAGTCCAATCCTAGGACATTAAGGTTACAAGGAATGATTGGAAATAAAAAGGTACAATTACTTATTGATAGTGGTTCAACCCACAATTTTATTCAGTCCAAACTAGCCAAGTTTATAGACCATACAGTAACACCTGCATCAGTTTTTAAATTGTTAGTAGGAAATGGAGAAACCTTAAAATATTCAGGAATCTGCTCTAATATTCTTATCCAACTACAAGGATACACTTTCATCACTGATTGCCATCTGCTGCCAATGCAAGGAGCAGATGTTGTTTTAGGTGTTCAATAGCTAGAACAATTGGGTGAGTGTATAACTGATTATAAAAAGCTCACTATGAAATTCTATTATAATGATTAGATTAGTAATTATAAGGGGATACATCTTCTAGGGTACGGATTACCTTCCATCGGTTCACCAAATTGCAGCACAAGAAAGAAATAGTCTCATACTTACAGATTAGAAAAATAGCAAAGGAAAGCATTTCCCACAAAAGAATTCAACTATCTACACGAAGGGATACAACAGGTAATATCCAAATACCAAGAGTTATTTCAAGTTCCAGCAAGCTTACCTCCAAAGAGAGATATAGACCATCAGATTCACCTATCACCTGGAACTTAACCAGTCAAAGTTAAAAATTATAGATATCCACACTTTTAGAAAATAGAAATAGAAAAATTAGTTAAAGAAATGATGGATACAGGAATCATAAGGGAAAGTAATAGCCCTTTTTCATCTCCAGCCTTGCTAATAAAAAAAAAAGATGGCACTTGGAGATTCTATGTTGACTACAGGGCTTTAAACAAAGTGACTATACCTGATAGGTTCCCCATCCCATCTCCAGATGAGTTAATGGATGAATTATATGGAGCCACTGTATTTTTTAAACTGGATTTGCGTTCTGGATATCATCAAATAAGAATGGCAGAGGAAGACATCTACAAAACAACCTTCAGAACACATGAAGGACACTATGAATTTATAGCAATGCCATTTGGATTAACAAATGCACCATCAATATTCCAAGCACTACTGAATTCAGTGCTTAAGCCATTCTTAAGAAAATTCATCTTAGTATTTTTTGATGATATACTTATATATAGCCAAACCTTAGAACTATACCAAAATCATCTACAAGCTATTTTGGAACAACTAAAGCAACATACCCTGTTTATCAAACCATCCAAATGTTCATTCATTCAAGACAAATAGAGTATTGAGGCCATATCTTATCTGCACAAGGGATAGAAGTGGATCCCAAGAAAATTCAAGCAGTGCAATCCTGGACTATGCCAAAGTCAGTCAAACAATTAAGGGTTTTTTGGGCTTAACAGGCTGTTACAGAAGGTTTGTTAAAAACTACACAGCAATTTCCTCCCCATTAACATCAATGCTAGCTAAACAACAATTTTAGTGGACTGAAGAATCAAATTAAGCATTCACACAATTGAAACAGGCTATGGTATCTTTACTAGTTTTAGCATTTCAAATTTTTTATACCTTTTATTCTGGAAACAGATGCCTCAGGTACTACAATAGGAGTAGTATTAGCTCAAAACAATCATCCTCTTGCTTATTTCAGCAAGAAGTTATCTCCCACATTACAAAAAACATCAACATATGCTAGAGAACTTTATGCTATAGCAGAAGCGGTAGGAAGATGGAGGCAATATCTGTTAGGAAATAAGTTCACTATAAGAACAGATCAAAAGGGCATTAGAGAACTTATGCAACAAACAGTTTAGACTTCTGAATAGCAAAGATTTTTAATCAAACTCCTTGGATTTGACTGTGTTATTGAATATAAACTAGGGGTTTTAAATAAAGCAGTTGATGCTTTGTCCAGAAAATTATTTACTATAGAAGAGAGTTCTACAATAGACCAGTCAGAACTACTTATGACCCGAAGCTTATATGCTTATACTCAACAATTCAATTCTGTAATACAACAAATCAAAAAGGAAACACTCTTTAGCGCTGAACTACAACAAATGCATAAGCAAATATCAGACAATCCAGGTTTGTTTCCTAAACATAGATGTACTAATGGCCTGCTATATTACAAGGATAGAATAGTCATTTCTAAAGACTCTGAAATAAGAAATATGCTTATAAGAGAACTACATTCAACACCAGTAGGAGGCCATTGGGGAATTAAGAAGACATTGGCCAGAATTACTCAACAATTCTATTGGAAAAAAATGAAATAGGATATAAAACACTTCATAGCCACATGTCCTGTATGTCAACAGGTCAAACATGATACTCAAAAACCTGTAGGGTTATTACAGCCCCTACCTATTCCAGTAGCCATTTGGGAGGAAGTATCAATGGATTTTATCATAGTTCTACCCAAATCTCATAACAAAACTGTTTTACTAGTAATGGTAGATAGACTTTCAAAGTATGCTCATTTCTCAGCCCTTCCAACTAGTTTTCTAGCTACCTATATAGCTCAAATTTTCATCTCAGACATAGCTAAACTGCATGGAATTCCACAAGCAATAGTTTACAGAGACCCTATCTTCATGAGCAATTTTTGGCAAAAATTATTCAAATTAAGTGGAACAACATTAAGCCATAGCAGTGCTTATCACCCTCAATCTGATGGCCAAATATAAGTCACAAATAGAACACTAGAATAATACATAAGGAGTTTTGTATTAGAGACACCCAGAAATTGGTTACAATTTCTTCCATGGGCAGAATTTTCCTACAATACATCCATTAACACTTCCACAAAAATGACTCCTTTCCAAATAGTGTATGGAAGACTACCACCTACAGTGATACCTTATAATGGTACTACAGCTACCAACACAGAAGTAAAAATACTACTACAGCAGAGGGACAAGGTCTTACAACAATTGAAGAATAATCTACAAGAAGCTCGAATAGAATGCGACAAATGACAAACAAACCAGAGAGAGCTGCGGTTCAACATAAATGATCTAGTGTTAAAGACCATGCAGGCAGACCAGTCTCAAAGAACCCTTATACAAAGCTACAAAGATAGTATTATGGTCCCTTTAAAGTTCTACAAAAAATAGGGATAGTGGCTTATAAAGTGGACCTTCCAGACATAGCAAGGATCCATAATGTTTTTCATGTCTAGACTCAGGCAATTTAGACAAGATTTTAAAATTCATCCAGCAACATTGCCTACTCAATTCTTAGAAGGGCACCCCGTGAGACCCATCAAAATTTTAGACCAGAGGATAATATTACAAGCAGATAAATCAATTATAGAAGTATTAGTGCAATGGGATGGTATGCTATCAGAGGCTTCTTGGGTATCAATGGAGGAGATCCAGAATATTTCGACTTTGACATTGAGGACAAGGTCAATGTGTGGGGGGGAGTAATGATATGACTCCATATCCTCAAATAGATAGTAGAGGCAAAAGGGACAGAAGAATTCCAAATTGGCTAAAGGATTTCACAAGATAATAGAAGTAATTACTCAGGACAGTAAGGAGGGACAAATACAACCATAATTTACAGAGAACAAACAAACAGAGGCAAGCTATGATAATAACAGAGAAGAAAGACTATAATTATACTAATTTAGAGCAGAAAATAAACTACAAATATTACAGATTATAAATAAATACATCTAGAATAGCATTCTAACAATAACAGAGATCAGCTAGGATGATAACATTTTCAACATCAACAATAATCCCAAATTAACATCACAGAAGGACAGAGACATGATAGATGGTTCCAGAATAATTCTACAGTAAATGCAGAAACTATAGCAGAACTCAAACTCAAGAAATAACTAACAAGATAATAGTTTTCCATGACACCTGTAACAGAAATAACTACCAGAAGAATAGAATATAGAAATCAAGAAGACAAGAAGAGTTCTTGACAGCTAAGATAACAGATGTAACTACCTACACATCCAGAAAGTAAGAAAACATAAAGAAATCCTCCAAATGTAACAGAAATTAGTTACCAATGTAAAGAAAGCATAGATCTAGGCTAGACAGAGACTATAAATAGAGTAAAGAAAACAAACAGAGAAGATAATGAATATTTCTAAAATAAACTTCTCTTCTCTCTGCATCCTCTTCTTCTCCTTCTTCCTTTTGCAATTTCTTCTGGTTAACTCGCCGAAAAACTCCTTTATCCGGCAAGATAAAACTGTAGTCACTCTCCTCTCAGCTTTCTTCCTCATCCACTCTCTCTCTCTAGTGTTGATGACTCGTCAAGAAAACCAAATAAGTTTAAAATAAAGCTTCTCACGTGAAGATTCATCGGGACGACAACGACCATCGGCTCAAATCTATTCCAAGGGAGAAATTATCCAGACAACGGATCAATAGCTCAAGAAAAAGCCATGTGGATTCCACTATTGGCAGAAAGATCAGACGGTGCAATTCAAGGCTAATAAGGTAAATCCAAGTGCTAGATCCAATGGCAAGGAGGAATACGGCGATCCTACGGCTCAGGAGGCAGTCATTGAACCAAGTCCCTATTCCTTGCTCAAGCCAGGTTCATTCCACTCAGATTGATCCATTTAACCCTGAACCAAACCCTATCACAAGTCCTCAGATCTCTATATAAGCTAACAATCTCCTCCATCCATGGCCGCATTGAAAAAAGATATGAGCTTTTAATATAAGCTTAATTTTTAAAATATGTCATTTTATAAACTTAATTAGGTGATTAATCATTTTAAAAAAATTAAAAATAGTCCTAGTCACCCGGTCGTAGCGGCGGTGATTGAGTATCGGTCAACGGCATCTCCGGCCCGGGCTCGAAATTCTTTTAGAAAAAAATTAAATAAGCAGTCCAAATTTTCTAGCCATATCAGGCTCATTAGGTGTTGGATTTTGGCATACTTGGCATCATTGGAAAGATAATAAAAAATTATACAACTTTTATGTTGACAACTTTTGACGAATCTCGCCCGGTGAGTCGCAGTTTTTGCAAATATGTGACTTCTGAAGTTGTAAAAAATAAAGATATTGATGTAGCTCATTTTTTTAGCCATATCAGCCTAATAGTGTCAGATTTTAGCATTCTTAGTATCTTTGGAAAGATAATGAAAAATTCTACAACTTTCATGTTGACAATATTCAACGAATCTTGCTGGGTGAGCCACAGTTTTAGCAAATGAGAGGTCACGGAGACCACCAGTACATTACACTCCAGGTAGCGATGCGATTCCACCATGCAGGCATCGATGAAGATAGATGTGCTATCTTTTTTATACAGTAGACAACATGTACTCTTGGCTATTTTTTATTTGTTATCTTAGTCATTCATGTACTTCTCATTCTATAATCTCAATGTAGTTTATTATTTGTTTGTTTTGATTAATTCAAATACAAGGAGAAAAGATTCAACTGAAAATTACATAAAGATTCAAACTCAATTTATATATAGAATATAATGAGAGTGTTTGATATTATCAAAAAATCATATATAATCAATAATCCTTGTATTATGGCAAAAAAAAAAAAAGGGGCTGTCACAATATATTTAATTTTTGTAACTTCAAAAGTCACACATTTATAAATATTGCTGCTCACCGGGAGAGATTCATTGAAAGATGTCAACATGAAAGTTGTAGAATTTTTTATTATCTTTCCAAAGATACTAAGCGCGCTAAAATTTGACACTAGATGAGCCTAATATGGCTAAAAAATGAGGGCTGCATCAATATATATTTTTTGCAATTTCAGAAGTCACACATTTGCAAACTGCGGCTCCCGGGCGAGATTCGTCGAAAGTTGTCAACATGCAAGTTGTATAATTTTTTATTATCTTTTCAATGATACTAAGTATGCTAAAATCTGACACCTAATGAGCCTGATATGGCCAAAAAATTTGGACTGCTTATTTAGTTTTTTCTAAAAAAAATTTGAGTCAGCCGGTCATAATCCACTGGCGGGAATCGATCATTTAACTATTTTAATTTTTTTAAAATGGTTAATCACCTAATTAAGTTTATAAAATGGCCTATTTTAAAAATTAAGCCTTTCAAATATGGCTTCGAATCTAAGACTAGAGGGGAAGGTAGCCATAGTCACCGGCGGAGCCAGCGGCATCGGCGAGGCGACGATCCGCCTCTTCGCCTCCCAAGGCACAACAGTCATGATCACTGACATCCAAGACTCCTTCGGCCTCTCCGTCACAAGCTCCATCTCCCTTCCCGGCCGATGCACCTCGTCCCGCTGCGGCGTCGCGGCTCAAGTCCGCCGTGCCAACCATGCCGTCGAAACCCACAACCACCTCGACATCATGTTCAGCAACACCGAGGTCCTCGGTCAGATGATTAGCATCCTCGACCTCGATATGTTCACGTGCGGGGAATGGCGGCATCGATCAAGCACGCGGGGCGGGCGATGGTCACCGCGGGGATCAAGGGGTCGATTATTTGCATGGTGGCGGCGTGCGGGCGGTTTAGGTCCGGTGCATTATCGCGGACTGCAGTTTTGGGATTAAATGAGGCGGTGGGGATCTCGGGAGAAGGGGTGAGTGAAGAAATTTTTAAAATAAGTATAATTTAAAATAATTAGTAATTTAAGTATCTTAAAAATAAAATTTAAATATAAAATATAGCGTTTATGGGCGACTTATGGAATTCTTGGGTTAAGCGGTGACTTATATGTAACTATTATTTTAAATTATTTTATATCTAAGTTGCACATAAATACATGTAAGTTGCTCGTTTAACGGACGACTTCTATATAACTGACAGATAAGTTGCTCATTAAATGGATGACTATACCTATATTTAAATTTTATTTTTAAGATACATAAATTACTGATTATATTTTAAACTATACTTATTTTAAAAATTTCTTGGTGAGAGTCAACTGCGTGTCTCCGTCCGGTGTGGCGACACCGCTGGCTTGTGAGAGTGCGAAGAAAGCAGCGATACTGAAAGGAGCTATCCTGAGGGCAGCGGACATTGCGGCGGCAGCTCTATTTTTGGCTTCCAACGACTGGGCGTTTATCAGCGGACATAATATCATCGTCGACGGAGCCGTAACTGTGTTCAATAACTCAGTCATGAAATTAATCGGAAACTGAGGGCAACCTTTCTTAGTCCATAATTTCCAAGATTCCTGATTAAAAATGTGGTCTTTTTTGGATCGTTATTAGTTGCTTGTGATGTTTTCTTCTTTGAGGTTTTATATCGTGTTGTGTTAAAATTTTAGAATTATGTGGTATGTATGTCAATATTCTTTTTTTAATCATATTAGTACAATTTCATTAAAAAAATTACATTTGTGTGCCTTATAAATAAGAAAAATTTTAAAAGGTGAATAAAGAATTTGGATCAAAAAGATTAATCTTCAAAAGTTACATAATTCAACATAAAAATATAAGATGGCCAAACCATCCTCATGGTTGCATAATGTCATCCATATGAGGGGAATAAAAACTTATTTGAAAAAAAAAATTGTATTGCAAATAAGAGTTTGGTAAGCTAAGACAGCCACAAATAACTCATCAATATTTCACTTTGAGGACATAAAATAGTGAATCACCAGCCTACTTATAGAACTTAGCATGAATGAAAATCAGGAGACTTTGAAGTAGTGTTGGCTTTAGCGATAGCTGAGGAAGCGAACTAATAATTTGTTTGTGTGTGACTCATTCAAAATTCCACTGATTTGAATTCGATTCGTGTTCCAAATTATTCATTAATATGTTCTTCACAATCAGCTCGTATTGATCATCTTGATATTGGTCGACACATATAGGTTGGAATTATTAAAACATAATAAATTCTAAATTCTATTTAGCAAAGAATTCTTATAAGTTGTAACTTGATGAATTTTATTAAATTATCATCTCATTATTAAGTAATTAAATTATTCAAAAAATATAAAATTAATTTCACATATATCAATCCATTCAAAATGCATAGCCCAAATAAATGATTGGCCTTCAAAATCAACCAAAATTTTCTTTTTCATTAGACAACTAAAAGACTGAAGGAATGTAGAACTCTACGAAGTAAGAGTTAAACTATAAGCATAATATGAAGGGGAATTTACATACATTGCACATAATTCTTACTCATTTACATATCTAACATTTAAATTTTGAGATTTATAAATCAGCACATTAGAAAAAGGTGAGTTTCACTTTAAGAAATTAATTAATATGTTATTTTTGTTGTAATAATCAAGATTTGAGGGCTAAATATATAAATATCAAAGTTAGGTAGTAGATATATAAATATATATAAATTATGAGCTATGTATGTGAATGCACCTAATATAAATAAGAGATAAAGGGGAGGCATAATCCTATTTCATATTCTTTTGGTTAGCAAGTGTTGTCTCAAGAAATAAGATGTAATTTCTTTGCCTTAGTAATATGAAATTAAAATCATAAAATTTAAAATTATAATAAAGCATACGGGTCATCTAAACCGAATCGCAAATATCCTAGTATAATTTTCATCTCTCCAGTGGACAAGTTAAAGGTATTGGTCTGCGAAGACCAACGTTCCAGAAAGGCTGTGAGCAAGTGATGATCTAGACAAATATCGCATCACGAGAACTAGTCCGGCGAATATGATTTTCACTAAAACTTAAATTAAGCTTATAATACTCAGTAAACTTTGGGGGTTTTAGGTTTGTTGGATTCCTCTCAAAAAGACAACTCCAACGAGCCCTTGTTTATAATTTTTGGTTAAGTATTTTATTTTTTTTTATGAATTTTTGAAGTTTCAGATGATTTAAATTATTTTTTTTAAAAAAAGAGATACGACAATGATTTGGGCAGGAAGAGACAGTGACCCGCAGATCTCTCATCCAATCCGATCGAGATGATCGGTCGATCGCGCGATCCATAGGCGGGTCATCCGTCGGCGCCGCGATTTGAGCCATCCGTCGCCGAACCATGAAATGGTGTCCATATCGCGGTGATCGGCTTCAGTCAGCGATTTGAACCTCGGATCACATGTCGAGCCATCATCATCAAACGTGATCGACGGTCCAAATTGTATCACGTGATCGAAGGCACGGATCGCGATCGAGATGTCGATCTTCGCACTATCGGATGGTCGAATCACATCACATGATCGAAGGCACGGATTACGATCCACATCGCGATCCAAGCGTCGATCCAATGCGGGATTGGTGGGCAGGGTGGTGAATAGTGTTTTCAGAGGGATTTTGGGAAAAAATGAGAGTTTTTAAGCCAAAACTTGTCCAAATGGATCCATTTTTGCATCGATTCACACCAAAAAATTTTTATTTTCTAATTGGATGTTTTAAAGTAAAAATAATGGATTATCTAAGGAAATTCTAAAATCAGAAATTTAGTACAAAATATGAAATCTAAGGTGGCTCGGTTTGAAATTTACCTCACGAGGATGATTTCTAGCGGCGATGAAGATCCGAGTGAGCTCCTATGTATGTGAGTAAACTTTGGAGTGATCTTTAGCCTTTGCCTCTCTTTGGTCATCTTCTCCAATGTCTACCGTCACTCACGAAGAGTAATTACTTTGGGAGCTTTTGAGTGAATGGTGGTGGGAGGAAGAGATCTCAAGCCTCATCTCCCTCCTTTATAATGGTCAAAATACAAGTTTTTTTTTGAATTATTTTGGCTCCAAATTGATTTCCATCTTGTTGGGGTGGTTGGGATGGATCTAGATTGATTGAGGACTTTGGATTTTTGCTCCAAAGTCCTCTTTTTTTATTCAATATGTGAGATATTATTGAAATATTGGGGACATGTGATGGGAGAATTAAATTGACCCTTTAGGCTAATTTGGGCTAGGTTGGGTCAAGTTGACCAATTGGGCTCGATTGATCAAATTGAGTTTAGTATAGTTTGGCAGAATAATCAATTCTAAATGGGAGCCATTGGTTTCAATCAATTTGGTTAGATCATGATTTGACCGATTTGATCCTTTAGGCCAATTTGGGTCAATTTGGATCAAATGACCAATTGGGTTTAGTTTGGCCAATTGATTACAATTGATCATCCAGAATGATGCAATCATGGTGGAAGATTTTGGTGAGCTTAGAATCCAATTTGGGTTCAATTAAGTTGGCTTAAATGGGCCTTTAGGTCACTTTGGGTCAATTGGACTAAATTGGTCATTGGTTTTGGTTTGGTTTGACTGATTATAGGTTTCATTTATATTTGGGTAGATAATTGAATGAATGATTGATTTAAGAAAATTCATTGATTTTGACTTGATGATAAAATTGAGTTCAAGAAGCAAGGGTTTAGATTGAGTTTAGATTTGATTTTGATATAGTTTTGGTCATTTAAATTTATTTTATATTTATAAATATAAATGAAGGAATAATTGATTTATAAAGAGATCAATTGAGTTTGATTTTATTTAAGGAAAAGGCTAAGCTTATGAATATGGTTCATATGGCTTAGGGTTTTAGATTTGGATTTGATTTTGGGTTTCAATCATTTGGATTAAAATTTTGAAATTAGATTTGGGAATTTGAATTTGAGATTTGATTTGAGAATTGAGTCTGGGTTTGATTTGAGAAAGTGTATCTAGATTGGGTTTAGGCTATGAGATAGTAATTTCCTTAAACCCAAGGCATAGCCTAATCTTATGATTAACACTTCTAAGTCTCTGGCTTAGGTTAGGTGTTCACCTAATCCCTAGATGTGTCTTATGACTAAGAAAATCTTAGTGTATAGAAGAGTCCTAAGTCTAAGAAGAGGAGGTTAAGAGCTCACTCCAAAAGTGAGGTGAACACACCTCGACAGTGGAAAATCGAAAGAATTTTAGGGATGGATCCTATTCATCTATCACACTTGATTGAGGGGTATACTCCCTCAATTCAAGCAAAAATTATCACAATTTGCACTGTGAGAGTTCCCTAAGCATTTTCAAAACTCCTCAGAGCCTCCTTGAAGCCTCTCCGAGCTCCCACGATCAGAATTCTCCATTCATATTTAGAACCAAAATAGGGCATCCTCCCTTTGATTCAAACTCCTCCCACACTCAACCAAACCTCAATTAAACTTACACACACCATCACTGCACCTCGTTGAGCAATACCAAATCATCCTTTGACCTTCCAAGCCATCAGAGGTCCAAGTTTGATCGAAGCTGAAGCTCCAATGTGCATGGATTGGTCGTCCAAGCAGCTCACCTCAAATCAAGGTACATGCAGCTCAATAGGGCTTCATTTCTATCAAACGAAGTAACCTGATTCTATCACACTACAGGACATTAGCTCTAGTGAGGAAATTCCTCAAAATTATTAGTTTAGGAAAAATTGTTTGGTCCTTTTTGAAGGAAACTTTTATGCCATGCATTTTTGACTATTGGATGTGCTCGTCTCCACTTCTTGATGGTGTGGGATCAATTTGATCCCAATCCGAGCTCGAGTGAGCTCATATTGAATGGGGAAAGATGGAAGGTATCCATCTTTAGCATTCACGAAGGAGCATCATAGATGTCCATTTTTCATGATCAAATGAATGGTCCGATCGATCATCGTAGATCCCTGTCAATCCTTCAAAATGTGGGTTTGATCATGGTCAATCTTAGATCGGATGGTCCACAAGAAAGTGCATCCACCATAATTTAGCATCCCAATTTAACAACATATACCTTATCTCATTAGCCACGCGGAAAGTATGCGTCACATGAGGATAATTAAGGCGATTTAATTAATTTTAAAGCTGAATTTTCCTAAAATCATAACTAATCCTAGAAAATCCAAAAAAAATACAAATGAGGCTCATTTTGAAGATATTTTAGAGTAGAATCCATTAAAATGATTATTAATTAAGTTTGAACATTAATCTCTTCTTAATTAAGGTTTAATTAAAATTTAATTAGCCTAATTATTCTCTGATTAATTATCCAATGAATTTCAAATTTTCCAAAGACGTTTAGGGGGATGACCTCTACCTCTCTTATTTTTCTTGGAATTTATTGGATAGTTAATTAGTAAAATCAATGGATTAAGCCTTATTACTCTCCAACCTTAATTAGTGATAATTAAGCAAATCAATAGTTGTTTAATTAATTGATTAAGCTTATTGTCCTCTAATAGTGGGAAGCCTTAGGGAAGTGGTTTGGGTTTGGTCCTTATAACCATTTCATTAAGCCTCCTCATTTGTTTCAAGTTAATTAATTAATTGATTAACCACTTAATTAATCAATTAAAATAGAAAGGATATCTAATTATTTTAGAACCCCATTAGATGTTTGGAATGACTTAGGGATTGGGATTTGAGGCCTCTTCCCTGATCTCTTTCCCTAAGTTAATTTCATCATCATAATTAAAAGATATAATCAAAAGATTTAATTAACTAATTAAAGGTTTCATTAAATTAATTTAAAATTCATTCACAACCTAACTTTGTTTAATCAATCTTAGGTAGCTCTTTTGGTGTTCAATAACCCAAAGAGAGAGCTAATGAAATTATGGTTAACTCACATGTGTGAGAAAATCATAAAAGTAATTAAATGAGTCCCTTAAGCTTAATCAACTATTAATTATGAGCTAATTGCATTAGGTCCCTTTTGTTTCTTAGGAGCATTGCTAATTTACTTTTTATGTGGTTGCATTTCAAGTTATCTCATCATTAATTAGTTAATTAGCTTAAGGTGATGTAGGTAGGTTAATTAATTTTTAATTCATACCTCAATCTAATTATTAAAATACAAAATCAACTTAATTGCTTTTCATTGAATCACATTAACTCATATATGGGGAATGGGATTAGGATTAGCAAACCTCTTTCACATTTCTTAAATCAATCAAACATAAAAATCAAAATGGCTTTAAGAAACTTTGGTTTATTTTAAATGAGTTTGTTTAATATGATTGTCGGTTATTGAATGAAATTATATGCTTGTATTTCTTTATTTCCTTCCAATCATGTTAAAATGTTGTATGTCACGTGTACTCATGCATTCATGTCTTTCAAATTAATCAAATAAAATGATTTCCTTTATGACAATTTGCATGTGTTGGCTTAATTAGAAATATGTGTGGCTATTATCACTATTAAATCTTAAATGTATTTTCAAAAGCTTATTAATGAATGATAATATATATATTGTGACTTTAGCTATGTATACATAGGAAATGCATGTGAATATAAGCTCAGTGTATGAAGTGATGTCTCTTTCTTACATTCATGTGTTAATTTGCATAAGTTTGAATACTAATGGGTATATTAGTTTGGATATTTGGGGATACACTTTAAGTAGCCAGGAGGTTCTATCTCACTCCCTGTGCAAACAATGGTGACGTGCTAGTTTGATTTCATTCTTATGCATCTTAACATTAGAATTTAGATAGAGCTTTACTTTATTTAGATAAATAAATTAATTCAATTAAATGCTACTTTGCATAGTTTTTTATTCTTATGGTTACTTATACATCCATATGTATTTAAGAATAGCAGGTATATTAGTTTGGACATTCCGGGGATGCATGGCTTTAAGTAGCCCCAAGGAGGTTCCTACCTCACTCCCGCGGTGCAGAACAATGGCGTCATACTTTCTTGAAACTTTTATACATATGAATGTGTATTTAGCGAATGAATGAAAACCCCATTTTTCTATTAGAAAGGCATATATTTATACTCTGTTCAAATGGTTGAATTAATTAATCATATGATTTAGGGCTCTTTTATTATACTTTTGTATAAGAATTTAGATAGAGCTTTAAATTAATATGACAAAAATGATTCAACCAAATGAAACATCAATCCCAAGTATATTTGCTTACATTCATCATTCAAGTGTGCTAAGATACAAATTGCATGTATGGAGTATGTTTAGACATAACCATATGCATGCCATATATATGATGGAAAGAAATGAACAAACATGTGTCATGTGATAGTAATTCATTCCAATCAATCTTCAGGTACCTTTCTTATTGAATGAGTTTTTTTAAAGTGAACCTAAACTTAATTAATTAGAACATGTAATAAGTCATTCACTAAACCATATGCATGAGTTTATGGTATGTTTAGGACTTAACCATATGCATGTATATATGATGGAATGAAATGAACAAACATGTGTCATGTGATAGTAATTCATTCTAATCAATCTTCGTGTCTTTCTTATTAAATGAGTTTATTTAAAGTGAACTTAAACTTAGGATTAGTTAGAACATGTAATAAGCCATTAACTAAAGGGAATTGAATAATCAATTTGCTTTAGATGCGACTTAAAGTAGGGATAAAAGAAAGTGATCCTCTCTTTGTTTATCTTTATTGTAGTCAGTTATTTTGTGTAGGCCAAGATAAAATAAAAGAAAATATTAAGTAAAATCTTGCAAATCAACTAAATTACTTAAAGTGAAATCAACCCTTCATAATTAAATCTTTTTATACTTAGAGAATGATAATTCTAAAGCTTAGTTAGGACATACCACATAAGCTTTAATACACACACTTTAGATTAAGTCACAACTTCTAGCTTTATGTCAGGGTGGTGCATGGTTTGATGTATGTTTATTTTGTGATGTATTATTATAGACTGGATGTTAGGCCATGATTAGCCTAATCATATTTTTTGCACCAGATTGTGTTTAAGGGATGCTTAAAATAAATATAAATGCTCTCTTTTGCAGGTTGCTTAACCCCTAAGCATGATTTACATTAGGACAGGTGGACTTGATTACCCATGTGCTGGGTGCTAAGTCCAAATTATTCATATAACTACTTAGGTTGTATGGTGTGTTTAGCTAACACTTGTTTTGCAGGTGTAGCTAGGTTTACTTTTTCATTCTTTTAATGTAATTGTGCATTAGAAATTTTTCTAAGTGTTATGGGGGTTAAGAATGAACATTGGCTAGAAGGTTTAATCCTCGGTGTCATGTGATGCCTAGAAGCCTACCAAATCAAATGAAGTAAATCAAATAAAGAGATAGAGGGAGCATAAAAACATGAAGACCCCCATAACACTTATCATTTATAATTTATAATTATTCTTTTATATACTGGGTTATATAAGGGTATAGCTCAGCTACCCATTTTTCTTTTTTTGGGTTATAGATAATCTAACCGCATCGACTTATTATACTTTCATGTTGATTTTATAAATTATCTGATGATTTATTTATATTGTATAATAGAAATGGCATGTATTCTCATATTTTCTTCATGAATGATGATTTAATGTGTGGCATGGATCCGTTTAGGCTCTTGAAAAATAAAGTTTTTACCCCAATCATAACTCATAATTAAATTTTCTAAAATAACTCATAACCTCATTTAAAGCCTAGGTATTAAATCAAGATAATTAAAAGATTTAGCAACCCTTTAGCTAAATATTGTATGCTTAACCTCATGCATATCATATTATTTCTTTCTTGCTAAGAGAGAGTTTCATCCTTGCATGATAAGGAAGACTTGACCTTTGAGGGTCTCCCTTGTGGTAGAAAACATCTTTTTCTCTTTGTTTTAGCCAATAATCCAATTTCATCATACATTTTGGCATATAAAATTCTATAGCCTTTGTCAAAATGAAGAGTCTAAAATAAAATAAAATTTGATAAAATTTGCATTAGACTAAGTCATTATTCCATAGCACTCATGCTCTAGTCTCTTAGGTAGCTTGTTTATGGACTTTAGTTTCTTTCTAAATAACAACAGCCTAATAAAATATATGACTTCACTACATGATTTTAAAGCGTGGGAGTTAGGTGTACTCAGCTATTATAAGTCCAGTGTGGTTTACCTTCTTATGGAGGTAAATAATATACCCATTTTTTGCTTAGATTTAGGATGTGCATTGGCCATCTAAAGCTCCCTATATTTAGGATTTGTTATTTCCTTTGGGCTACAAGCATAAATCATCACCTCTTAGAATTTCACAATCTTGTGTTGTGAGATTATAACCCCTAGTTTTCTAATAAAATTTCCAACTCAAATACATAACTTCCCTCAATATGATAGTTTGGGATGCTCACTAGGTTTTCATCATGAGCATCCCTACTCATCTTTTCTCTTCAATAATAAGTTTCTCCTTTTGATCTATCTCACTTGATTTTCTAAACATAACCAATTTATTAATAGTCTTTATCTTTGGTGACAACAATTACTACATTAATTGAGAGTATTCCTAAGAAACTCATATTCCTTAAGATGTAATTAACTATGGGGGCTTAACCCCATAGAAAACTTTAGAACATGTTTTAAATAAATCATATTTTATTCACCCATGTAAAGGAAAAATCTCTAATATATTCGAAGATCCATCATGCCTCAGGAGTCCTTATAAGGTGATTAGGTCCATCGTAGGGTAGTGATTTCTATCTTTTGAGATACTACACTATTTCTTGATGTCGTACCTGATCACCTCAATAAGTACACCCAAATTTGCTTGTGTCCCTCTCACACACATCACATTCAAAATAAACACCCCTCCGGTCATTGGAAACCCCGTGATCGAGGAGAATTCAGTCATGAGGGAGGGTGGCACTTATATAGGTTAGCTGACTACCTAGAGAAGAAAGTGAAAATACAAGATTGAATTGGGATGTACCGCCTACAGTCTTGAAATCTCGAGATCGGGGCTGGAGGTTGAGGGGTCAGTGCCATTATACAGTTAATGTAGGCTACCAAAGAAAGAAATAGCACTGAGCATGAATTTGAGATGTGCAGACTAAATAGGTTAGTTGGAAACCCGAGATGGGAGAACTAGAGCTTGCGAGGGGAGTCGGCACCATTATATAGATCAGTGGAGGCTACCAAAGAAAAAAATAAATAAAATAAGGTGTGAGTTTTTCATTACCCCTTGGGAGTATTTATACTTGAAAAGAGACTCTTCAAATTCTTTAAACAATTTTAAAAATAAAATATAAAATCCTTCATCTTCTTTAAAAAAAGAAGAAGAAGAAAACTCTTCATATATATATATATATATATATATATATATATAGATATATATAAAATATATACAATAAATTAAATATATATAGATATTTAACAATATAGAATCTTTCACTCATATACTCAAATTAAAAAAAGACATATAAAATTTCAAAATCTAACTAAATATCAATACTTTAAATTTCTGCTTATATATTATAAATACAATTTTAATATATAAAGATATTTGTATATAAATCATAAAAATATATGATCAAATGAATTATATATTTATAATTAATTTTTTTATTATTTTCTACAATGAAAATGTCCCTCTAAATTTTATAAATAAGACCCCATTTTTATCATGAAAAGAGGAGGATAAAATGGACTTAAGAAGATATTTAGAGAGTTAAGTTCAAAGTTATCATCACCATATTGTTTAATTAGTATTATTGTCAATACCCACAAATTAAATATTTTCATAACTATTGTCGATTAAAATTTCAATTATCATATTTCTACATTGATCTTGTAATCTCGTTGTCATGAAGACTTAACTATGTCTGCATATATTAGCATTTTTTTATTACCTAGGAGTGATTTTTTTCCTCTTTAGATTTTTTTCACATAAAATTTTTTAGTTTCTTATTATATTTTCAAAATATCTAGGTGTCTTTATTCATAAAATTTAGGTGTGAAGTTTTATTCTGTATTTAGTTTTCCACGCAATAATTCAAAATAATAAATAATGTGAAAAATAAAAGAAATGATATCTAGCTTTTGATATATCAAATCTCCTCATGAGGTCAAGTTAAATTACTGATTAATTAGTATTATTTCATTAATTTAGATTCAATTTAACTCATTTAGATACAAAAGTATATTAATTTTAGTTGAATTAAAATTGAATAATTCAATCTATAGCCAAGTTTCATTAAATTTTTTATTTTAAATTATTTATATAAAAAATATAATACATATTCATAAAAGATGCACCCATATAAACCTTATTTGCAAACAAAAATAAGATTATTATAAATATGCTAATTTTAAGCCAACACATTTGCACATTTTTTTAGAAACTATTGGCTAAATTTACTTTACTAATGGAAGAAAATATATTTGAATAAAATAAAACATATCTCTTGAACAATAAGAAAATCAAATACACACACACACACACACACACACACACACACACACACACATATATATACATACATACATACATACATACAATAAAAGAGACATTAACAAAACTTTAATTACTGTCATCTAATTGATTAAATAATCATAAGAAATTAAGATCAAACCCCTTATAATGCAAATTGTAAGAACTATATTTAAATTTATCACATATGTGTGGTGTTTATTTTGGAATGTGGGACACCTGAATCCTAGAAACTTATTGAAGTGATCAACATTAAGGAATGATGTATGATCTTGAAAGACAGAAATCATCACCCTATACTTTATTTTTGGCCGGGTTCATTAAGTTCTCTATGGAGGCAAACCCCCATAGTTAATTACATCCTAGGAACGATATTTCTTAAGAATACTCTCGATTAAAGTAGACAATCATGATCTCCAAAGATTTCAAGGTGAGACTATCAAGGGATTGTTATGTTGAAAATCAAATGGGATAAATCAAAAGGAGAGACTTATTTTGGAAGTCAAAGGAGATGAGTAGGGAATGCTTGATACTAGGAAGCCTAGTGAGCAATCCAATCTCTCCTTTGGTTGGGCTTTATATTTTGAAATTAAAGAGAGTTAATTATTTGAGTTGACATTTTATTATAATACTAGGACTTATAATCCAACAACATAAGATTATAAAAATGCCAAAGAGGTAAAAATTTATGCTTGTAGCTTGAAGGAAATAGCTACCTAAAATCCTGAATCTAGAGAGCATTGGCATGGGCCAAAGCACAACCTAAATCTAAGGCTAAAATGAGTATATGGTTTACCTCCACAAGAGAGAATAAACTACCCGACTGCTGTACTTTTAACTACCTAAATTAGTAGCCAACTAACACCTCCTATCCTTTAAATCCATGTGGCCAAGTCTTATATTTTGCAAGATGGCTAGGTTATTATTTAGATAGAGATTAAGTCCTTAAACTCACTCCAGAGCATGAGTGGTATGAATTCATGACTTAATCTAATGCAAATTTTATCAAATTTATTTGATTCTTTTGGACTCTTTATTTTGACACAGGCTATGAGATTTTGTATGCCTAAATGCATGAGAACTTGATTATTGGCCAAATCAAGAGAGAAATGGTTGTTCTTCCATCAAAAGCTCTCACAAGTTAAGCCTTTATTCTTTGAAAAATGGAAGCCCCTCTTAACAGAGTGGAAGAATATGACATGCAAGTTATACATACAATCATCAAGCTAAGGGGTTGCTAAAAATTTATTATCTTAATTTGATTCTAGGCTTTTATGAGGTTATGAATTGTTTTAAAATTTTAATTATAAGTTGTCAATTGGGGTAAAGAATTTAATTTCATCCTAAGAGCCTATCGTATCTAGGCCACACATTCAAACATCAAACATGAAGAAGTAAAGCATGCAATTCTAGTGCAATCTAAAACACAATATCAACAATTTTGTAGACTACCTTAAAAGAATAAAAGGCCGGTGATCGGTCACATACACCAAAAAAAATGGTGGTAAGCTCTACCCTTATACAACTCAGATTACAAAAAATAATACATGCTATGGGGTCTTCTTTTCTTCATTTTTTTTTCTCTTCTTTTTGATTTAATTTTCTCCAAAGGCATCAGGGCAAGGACTAAGCCTTACGGTCATCTCATCTAATCTCCCATAACACTAATTCTAATTCGTAATGCAAAATTATATGAAAAATAGAAAAATAAATCTACTCTACAAAATAAATGTTAGCTAAACATACCATACAACAAGCGTTATATGAATAATTTGGACTTAGCACCCATACATGGCTAACCAACCCACTGTCTTAATGTGAGTTATGCTTTAGCAATTTACGAAATATTTATATTTTATTACAATCCCCTTAAGAACAACCCCAAAAAATGTGATTAAATCACACCTACCATCAGTCTCTGAGGCATACACCCTAACATCCGTCTAAAATATTATCATAAAAACAAAACACAACAACATACATACAACCCAACTAGAAGTGGTGACTTAGTATTCTAATGTGTGCTTAAGGCTTGTGTCAAGACTTTTCTAGCTTCTTCTTTAAGTTTCAATTTGGAGTTTAAATTTGTTTAAATTTTACCTTTAGGTGATTTTAATTTAAAAGATTTAATGATTTATTTTTTTTTTATTTCACTTTTATTTGGTTAAAATGATGTTTAGGTTTTCAATAATGAAGAGTAGAATGAATTTTATTTGAACTCATACATTCTACATCCTAACTCTAAGAGTAACTAAGGTCCTTAAGTATCTTAATTAGCCCATTTGAATTTGTGCAATTTATTTGATTTGATTTATTTTATTTGATTTAGAATTTATAATTTTAGTTTGTTTAAGCTTCATGCATTTGATTGATTAATTTTAGATTAAATATGTTGATTTAATTAAATCTTGATAATTTAATATCTTTATCCCAATGAAGTTTAAGTTTGTTTAAATCCATGTGTTTTGATTGATTAATTTTAGATTAGATGTTTTTTGGTTTAATTAAATCTTGATAATTCAATATCCTTTTAAATTAATATCTAATTATTTTCTTTGATTATGGTTATGTGACTTAATTTTATGTTTATTTGATTTGATTATGGTTCATTTATTTATAGTTTGATCGGATTAGATTAATTGAGATTTTATTTTGATTTTTAATTGAGTTTGATTCTTTGCAATTAGAATTTTTATTTTTAACCTCATCCATTTTCCATGTTTATCAAAGTTTGGTTTGTATTTTAATTTCATACATTGGATAGTTAATTAATTTATCTTATTTTAGTAGGTTGAGAAATTTGATTTGATTACATATTAAGTTGATGAGAGTCTTTCTTTATTTTATTTAATTTGATTTGATTAGCTTTATTGATCTATAGGTTTGCTTAGGTTCAATGTGATTATTAGTTTAATTAAAAGTGTGTTTAGGTTTATTATTAAATTAAATAAAGATTTGTTTAATTTTTAATTTGGTTTCATATTTGTTTGGATTAATGATGTAATTAATGATTTAATAATTTAGGTTTAATTTAGGTTTTGATTAGTATTTAATTATATTTATGTTTGATTAAGTTTAAGTTTAATATGATTAATTTGATTGACTTAGCTTATTTAAGATGTATCAAATTAATTAGTAGATTAATTAAGTGTTTGATTTGAATTTGATTTAAAAAGTTAATTAGGTTTATTAAAATGATGGATTAATTCACTAAGTTTGCATTAATTAGGTGTTTATTCAATTGGATTAGCTTAAAGATAATTAGTTTAATTAACAAGTGTGTTTAAGTTAATTATTAAAATAAAGATTTATTTAATTTTTAATTTTATATTTATTTAGATTAATGATATGATTAATGACTTTGATTTATTTAATTTTAGATTTAATTGGTATTTAATTGCATTTATGTTTGATTAAGCTTAGGTTTAATATGATTAATTTTATTAACTTAATTAGTTTACTTGAGGGTGTGATTAATTATTAAAATTAATTGGTTTGATTAAGCTTAATTTAAGAGTTAATGTAATTTATTCAAATTAATTTAATTCATTAAGATGATGGATTAATTCACTAAGTTTGCATTAATTAGAAGTTTGACTAATTTAGTTTGATTAAAAATAATTAAATTTTGAATTATTGGATTAATCAAAGATTTATTTAATTAATGACTTAATTTCCCATGTGAGTGATTTGATTTAGTTAAGTGTTTCCAAGTTTGATTTGATTAAAGTATTATTATTACCATCATTATTATTAAGTGAATTAACTGTTTATTTTATTTCAATTAAGTTTGATTATTTATGATTAGAATTTGATTTGATTTGATTCATTTATTATGTTTGTTTAATTTCATTAACATGTTTGATTTAGGTATTAGGTTGAAATATTTAATGGTTGAGTAACTCTTATTCCAAATGGATTGATTTAGATATATTAAATTAATTAAGTTCACTTTAGCTTCATTTGGTTTGGTTTGGTTTGATTAATATTAAGCTATTATGATGTATTGGATTTATAATTAATTTAACTTTTTAATTTACTTAATGATTAATTAGTTTCAATTTATTTATATTCATTAAGGAGTTTCATATGATTAAGATTCCATGCTTAGTGTAGGCTTAGTTATACAAGTTTGACCCATGTTAAAGTTTCTTAGATTTATTTAATTTTATATTTGATTTAAGATTTAATCATTTAATTGAGTTTTATTAACTTAAATAGGCTTAACCATATTTAAACTAATTTTCTGTAAGGATTATATAATATTTTCTTGATTGGAGGTTTGATTAATGGTTGCTTAAATATTTCATTTTATTTTATTATTTATATTTATGAATTTCAATTTAATTAATTCTTTAATTGATAAAACTTTAATCTTAAGTGTTTTTGTCAGGTTCATTAGGATTCAAAAATCACATTATTTTCTTAAGAGTCCTAGATGTCAATTAGAGTGATTTAAGCCATTTTGAAGATTTATAAAAAAAAAGTTGGATTTTTATTTGATTTATTTTATTAAAATAGATAAATTGAACTTCAAAATTTAATTTCTCACAATCAAAAAGTCCATTTTACTTGATTTTTTATTATTTGTGATTTGACTTTGATTTCAATCTCTAATATTTCTCAATCAATATATTTTGAGTAATTAATGAAACTTTATTTTCACTAAACTAAATTAAGCTTAAAACATTCATTAGAATTTAGGATTTTGCTTCCTTGGATTCCTCTGAAAGAAGAATCCAAGAGCCTTATAATTTTTCATTAAGTATTTTATTTTTATGAATTTTCAAACTTTCAAGATAGTTAAATAATTTTTAAAATCAGAAAATATGTGATTTTCCCACTTAACCCGGTCGGTAGCGTGCGCGATCGATTACCGCGTGGCACGCGGCAAGCGTCGCTATCCCTTATGGCATGTGGCGCCGCACGATTGGCCCGTGTGCGCGTCGACAAAGCGAGAAAAGTGGGATCGGGAAAATGACACCGGTTCAATCGGACCATCCGATCGTGTTGGATGGTCCAAATCGATCCAGATCAAAGCGGATCACGCGTGTTCGGGTGTGGAAGGACGTGGATCCGACGTGATTTGAGCCATTCGATCCACTGAACGTGGGATCTGATGGTTGTTGCTCACCGACAGGAGAAATCGATGAGAAAAATGCAAAAAAAAACGAAATGAGGTCCAATTGAGCTCATTTTCACATTGATTTTCTCCAAAAAAATTCTACTTCGTATTGGGATCAAACAAAATAAAAAAATGCGGGCTTTATCTTGGCAAAATTTCTAAAATTGAAAATCATCATAAAGAAAGAAATCCTAGGTTACAGTTTTAGAAGATTACCGCACCGGGGATGATTTCCGATGGCAGTGAAGATCAGAGCAAGCTACTAGATGTAAGAGGAAGCTTTGAAATGATTGTTGTAGCCTTCACTTCAAAATGATGTATCTTCGATGCTTGCCATTTTCTCACGAAATCAACCCGATTTTGGTGTTTCTACTAGAGAGATGGAAAATGGGTTGGTTGTTTTGAGGAGCTCTTGGGGATGAATAGTTGTAGGAGGAAGAGAAATGAACCTCATTTCCTTCTTTAATAGTGGTGAAAATCCTCCTTTTTTTGAATTTTGGCTCCAAAGTGTTGTCATTTTGCTTGGGGTGGTTGGAATAAATGATTGATGACTTTGGATTTTTGCTTCAAAATTCTCTTTTGTTATTATATGATCAGCTCCATTGGAAGCAAATATTGGCGAGAAGTTTAATGCATGTGATGGGGAGAATTAAATGAGGTTGGGTGGAGTTCTATGTGAGGGAGGATTCATGGGAGATTTAATTGGGTTGGATTGATTTTGAGCTAATCTCAAATGGGTTTGGGTTGAGTTTGATTAGCCCCCAATGGGTCATGGCTTGGTTTTAAGGGATTTAGCTCAATTTGGGTCATATGGGTCATATTGGGTCATATCGAGTTAGGTTGACCAATTGGTCACATTGGGTCAAAGCAAGACTTATGTTAGGTTCAAATGATTATTTTAAGAGTTTTGGTATGATCAATTTGATTTAATTTGGCTTAGAATTGATTTTGGCTCATTTGGAATCAAATGGGTTAAATGGGTCAAATTGACCAATTTCATCAAAATTGGCCAAATTAGCTTGGGTTATGGGTTGATTCATGTTCAATTGGCTAACTGAAGATAAATGTGGTCTTTGGTTTAAATCAATTTCAATTTAGGCCAAATTGACCCTTTAGGTCAATTTAGGCTAAATGGCTCAATTGAGCTCGATTGATCAAATTGAGTTTAATTATGGCTTTGGTGAAGTTCAAAAATCAATTTGGAATAAACTTTAGCCATTAGTTCCAATCAATTTGGGTTAGATCATGATTTGACCCAATTTGATCCTTTAGGCCAATTTGGGTCAACATTAATCGAATGGTCAATTGGGCTTTAATTTGTAGTCAAGTCATATTTAAATATTAATTTTAGGTTGATTCAAAGCATTGGTTTCAATCAATTTGATGTAGGATGAGTTTTGCTAGTTTTGATTCATTTGGGCTAAGAGTTGACTTGGTCAAATGATTAAGTTGACTTGGTTTGACCCAATTGATTGCAATTGATCATCCTAAGGTGACCAACAATCATGTTGGAAGGTTTTGGTAAGCTTGGTTCAATCCAATTTGGGTTGGATTGGAAGTTGGCTCAAATGGGTCCTTTAGGTCACTTTGGGTCAAGTGGACCTAAGTGGGTCAATTGATTTGGTTTTGATTTGATTCGAGTTTAGTTGAACATATATATGAGCCCTAGATTGAAATATAAATTCAACGACAATCAATTTGGAGTCTAAGGGATTTTTTTGGCTCATTTGAAATTTTCAAGTCAAAAGGGCTAGGTTGGCTTTGACATGGGTTGGCTTCGATATGTTTTGATGATTGTATGTTTCATTTATATTTGGGTAGATAACTAAATGAATGATTAATTAGAGAGAAAATTCATTAGTTTTGACTTGATTTGGATAGAATTTGGCTAAGTCCAAAGAATTGACTTAAAGGGTATAAATTAGATTTTGGTTTAATGTTGGATTTGATCTTGGCCATTTGAATTTATATTTTGTTTATTTATGAATATAAATGAAGATTTAAATGATTCATGAGAAAATCACTTGAGTTTGGAGTGATTTGGAAGAAAATTTGACCAAGTCCTTGAATGTAATTCAAAAAGACTCAGAGGTGAATCAATTTAGTTTGATTTATTTTTGATCTTGGAAGGTGGGTTTCATTTATATTTGTGAATATGAATGAAGAAATAATTGATTTATAACGAAATCAATTGAGTTTGATTTGATCTAAAGGGAGTTTTGGCAAAGCTTATGAAGGTGGCTCATATGACTTAGGAAGGGTCTTAGGATTTGAATTTGATTTTGGGTTTCAATCATTTGGAGTCAAATTTGGGATATGGATTTGAAATTTGGATCTGAATTTGTGATTTGATTTGAGATTTGAATCTGGGTTTGATTTGAGAATGTGTATCTGTATTGAGTTTAGGCTATATAATAGATAATTTTCTTAATCCCTAAGGCATAGTCTAATCTTATGATTAACCCTTCTAAGTCTCTAGGCATAAGTTAAGTATTCACCTAATCACTAGATGTGTCTTATGACTAAGAAAATCTTAGTGTCTAGAAGATTCCTAAGTCTAAGAGGATGGGGTTGAGAGCTCACTCCAAAAGTATGATCAATAATATGCATGATAATAATATTTATCTTCTATTATTCTTAAGATTACATTAGTAAATTTTAACTTGTGTCTAAACAAAATCATTAAATTAAAATATTCTTATTAATGTTAATAATGACTAGGCAAAGTAGGCCATTATAATTAATCAAATTTGAACAACTTATCAATTTAGCAATATGACTTATTTTAATCAGGTAACTCATAATTTAAGTTGTAAGCCTAATTCTTAAAAACTTATAATCCAATGGGCCATCTTTAAGCCAATTCAAGTCATTCATAAATTTGAGCATTCAAATGGAAGCAATCCTCTTTTATACAACTCATAAACTAAGGCTCAATTTTTAAGTCAATTTGGGCATTCTAAAAAAATATAGGTTCCATTTTTAAGTTAATTTGAGTAACTCACAAATAATGCCATAAGGCCACATCTATAAGTCAATAGAACTCAAAAATTGAGCCTTAAACCCCATATTAACTAAATTCAGGCATTTCGATGGATGCAAGCCCCATTTATAGTTCAAATCAAGCAACTCATACGTAGTGCCTTAAGCCTCATCCTAACCAAATTTGGACAACTCATAAATTGAGTTGTAAGACCCATCTTAACTAAATTCAAGCCGTCTAATAGATATGAGCTCAAACTTAAATACTACTTAGGCTAACAGTCATGCTAATAAGCTCACAAAATCAATTAAATCCTAAGATTAAATAATATAATAAACTAAAATCTAAATACATACATATTGGTTTACTTGAGATCCCTAAGAGGAGGTAACTCCTGACTGCTAATCAAGTTCTTCAAATATTATGGCTTATGATCTTCTAATGTTAATAGACTTAGAGTGATTAAAGTTCCATCAAAGAATAGATTAGAGTGTTATTTCATATATTGTTGGCATAATATGTGATATATCTCTCTAAAATTTATAAATCAAACATAAATCTTAAATCAAGCCTAAATGAGCTCAAAAAGCCTAAACGTACATAAAAACTTTGAAATACTAACTGATGATCAAATTACTTTCCAAATTTGAGGTGCTTATAGTCAATAAAGTGATCGATGATACAAATCCAATGAGCCTAAGATAACTCAAATCGAAGATCATTTGAATGATAAAATCACAAAAAAAATATTTGTGATCAAATGAATCGATATAAACCGTCTGATAGAGTGTTTTGAGATATTGGCTACTATGACTAAAATGCTTCTATCAAAATTCTATAAATAGGACCTCATTCTTGTCAGAGGGAGGAAGGAGCAGAGGTGAACTTGGGAGAAATAGAGATCTAAGTTTGTTTGTCATCACCATTGTAGCAAATCATCATTATTATCGCCGACCGTCAACAATAACCGCTATAAAATTCCAGATACTATCAGAATATAATTCTAATTCTCAATATCGATTTCACATACAATTGTAATCATATCATGAAGATTTAAACTCGATTCCAAAGCTATATAGTGGAACATTTTACTGGCTAAATGAAGTTTTTTTCTCCATATTTTGAGTTTTTCACATAAAATTATGTTTCTATTTTTCAACTATCTGTATTTAGATTTTCATATAAACTAAGATGAAGTTTATTTTCTAAATTTTCTAGCATGCAATAATGTGCAAGTTTAGTCAATAGAAATACCTTGAGACATAAAGGATCATTAGTTATAATGAATACAAAAATGATTTTTTTAAGCAAACATAGCATATTTTAAGTGCATATCTTTGAACCTAAACAAGCTTCTTTCACCAGAGTTTAGGCACTTGAGAGAATAACGAGAGTATACAATTTTATAAGAGAAATGTCGCTTACTCGTCCAGTAATAATAGTTTAAAGAATTATTGATATAAGTGTTTGATATCTAATGAATATAAGTTATGCGATCAAAAGTATAAATAAAAGAGAGATTCCAATCACCGTTTTTATTAAATGATGAACCTTATACAAGGAATCAATATTAGATATTGAGGGAAAAGGTTCTTTAATTTGCTCAATAAGAGATTTTTTATGATCATGAAAGAGCCAGCTAACTTAATAGTGATATATATATTATCAAGAGAGGAGACCAAAAATTGCAAGAACCATCATTATATAAATAAAAGAAAATTCTGAGCCAATGATAAATGTGATTCTACATGATTAACTTAACAAGTTGGAATATGTCATAAATAAGTTAATATTAAACGACAATCTGAGGGCGAAGAGCGGACTGACCCAGCAATTATATATGTATCATCATCCTTGCCAATTCAGATGCAGAGATTCTCCACCCTCGAAGACATGGCTTCGTAAAGCAAGAAATTTGTCGATTTTCAAGCCCGCAGAACTCTATATAAGCCGACAATCTCATCCATCCATGACCGCATTGAAAAAAGAAACGAGATTTTAAAATAGTCTTAATTTTTAAAATAGATCATTTTATAAATTTAATTAAATGATTAGATATTTTAAAAATACAATAGTATACCCAGTCAGACAATTCCGGAAGCATTAAAATTTTTTTAGAAAAATTAAATAAGACATTTTGGCATATTTTAAATTGCGATATTGGCGTCTTGATATCGTTAGAAAGATAATGAAAATTATACAACTTTAAATAACTTTCAACGAGTCTCGTAACGATTTTGAAATCGTGACTCAAGTTGTAAAAAATAAAGATATTTATGATTCCTCATTTTATATCGTCATCTATGTCATTGTTTTTATCTAAAGATAATAAAAATTTATAACTTATATTAATAATACGAATCTTCCCAGTGAGCTATTTGCAAATGTGTCTCCGTCCGTTCGAGGAGTTGATGTGAAGCTGCGAAACTGAAAGGAGCTGTGCTGAGGGCTGCGGACATTGCGGCGGCAGCTCTGTTTTTGGCTTCCGACGACTCGGCGTTTATCAGCGGACAGAATATCCTCGTCGACGGAGCCGTAACTGTGTTCAATAACTCAGTCATGAAATTAATCGGAAACTGAGGGCAACCTTTCTCAGTCCATAATTTCCAAGATTCCTGATTAAAAATGTGGTCTTTTTTGGATCGTTATTAGTTGCTTGTGGTGTTCTCTTCTGAGGTTTTATATCGTGTTGTGTTAAAATTTTAAAATAATAATAATAAATAAATAAATAAAAACTAGTACTTTCTAAACTATTTTCTAAATAGTTGAATAAGTCACCTCCATAATTTTCGAGAGATTTACACACATATCACATAATTATTATATATTATATATCTAACATTTAAATTTTAATTTATATATATATAAAACACTTTACTCATCAATATCACATTAAAAAATGACTTTTTAGACATAAAAAATATTAAATATCTAAATATCTAAATTTTTAATATTAAATATGTAAATGCATAAGAATTATGTGATATGTAAATAACCCTCTTTTTGGGGTTTACATACACGTAATTATTATGTATTTATATATATAACACCCAAGCTATAATTTTTACATATATAATACTTTATTTTTAGGTATCACAAAAAATATATCATCATCTTCTACTTTTTTAAAGTGAAATGTAGTTTTTCAAGCATAAAAAAATATTAAATAAATAAATAAATAACTTTGAGTGTTAAATATATAAATGAATTAGAATTATGTGGTATGTATGTCAATATTCTTTTAAATCATATTATTACAATTTCATTAAAAAAATTACATTTGTGTGCCTTATATATAAGAAAAAATTTTAAAAGGTGAATAAAGAATTTGGATCAAAAGATTAATCTTCTAAAGTTACATACAACATAAAAATATAAGATGGCCAAACTATCCTCATGGTTGCATAATGTCATCCATATGAGGGGAACAAAACTTATTTGAAAAAAAAAAAAATTGTATTGCAAATAAGATTTTGGTAAGCCACAACAACTCATCAATATTTCACTTTGAGGACATAAAATAGTGAATCACCAGCCTCCTTATAGAACTTAACATGAATGAAAATCAGGAGACTTTGAAGTAGTGTTTGGCCACATTTAGTAGTGTAAAGGAGCTGAGCTTGAGCGAACTAATAATTCGTTTGTGTGTGACTCATTCAAAATTCATTCAAAATGCTTGAGAGAACTATTATTTCACTTTGAATTCGATTCGTGTTCCAAACTATTCATTAATCTGTTCTTCACAATCAGCTCGTATTGATCATCTGGACATTGGTCGACACATATAGGTTGGAATTATTAAAACATAATAAATTCTAAATTCTATTTAGCAAACAATTCTTATAAGTTGTAACTTGATGAATTTTATTAAATTATCATCTCATTATGAAGGAATTAAATTATTCTAAAAATATAAAATTAATTTCACACACACACATATATCAATCCATTCAAAATGCATAGACCAAATAAATGATTGGCCTTCAAAATCAACCAAAATTTTCTTTTTCATTAGACAACTAAAAGACTGAAGGAATGTAGAACTCTACAAAGTAAGAGTTAAACTATAAGCATAATATGAAAGGGAATTTACATACATTGCACATAATTCTTACTCATTTACATATCTAACATTTAAATTTTGATATTTATAAATCAGCACATTAGAAAAAGGTGAGTTTCACTTTAAGAAATTAATTAATATGTTATTTTTGTTATAATAATCAAGATTTGAGGGCTAAATATATAAATATCAAAGTTAGGTAGTAGATATATAAATATATATAAATTATGAGCTATGTATGTGAATGCACCTAATATAAATAAGAGATAAAGGGGAGGCATAATCCTATTTCATATTCTTTTGGTTAGTAAGTGTTGTCTCAAGAAATAAGATGTAATTTCTTTGCCTTAGTAATATGAGGAAATTAAAATCATAAATTTTAAAAATTATAATAGTAATAATGTATTATGATAGAAATATCAATCATTAATGAATTTAAGTGCAAATATAAATAGATTTATCTTATTATTCTATTTGAATATTACATAAAAAATAAATGTTATTATGAAAAATAAAAATATCACTCTACTATGAATTCAAATATAATAACAAATAAATTTTTAAAAGTTATTTTGTGGATGTTGTATTTTTGATCTGGCCAAAGTCTCACCTCCCTCTATGGGTGTGTTCAAAACACTCATTATCGTCAGTATAGTGGTGTGAGTCAAGTCATTCGTGAGTTTGCTCGAGCTTGAGGTCAATAAATAACTCATGAGTCAATTCGACTTAACAAGCCAAGTTCAAGCTACCCCGAAGTCTACTTAGATCGCAAACCAACTCGATTAGTAAATATTAATAGAAAATTTATTTTAAATATATTAAAATTTAATATTTTAAGTATAAAATTATTAAAATTATTTAAAATTTACATCTCATTCTCTTATATCAAGTAGTCTCTTGTTATTTTTTCTCTAATTTTTTTATAATTTTTATCACAATAATTGCTCACATCATAATTATTTTATCATTTTCATACTAAGTGAGTTGGTGAGCCAACTCGATTAAGCTCGACTCCAACAAGATAGATCAATCAAGTTCTAGCTCAAGATCAGAATGGAGTGGCTCCACTCAACTCTTTTATACCCCTAATCTTATATGATATATCACGAGCAGCTGTGATGTAAGAGAGAGAGAGAGAGAGAACATCATTCTTACATTATTCAAATAATTATTGAATTGTGTACATGGGCAATATAAAATAAAACATAAGAGTACTCTCATCATTTCTCTCAAGCATTTCATCAAATAGTTTGTGTGCATCATTCAAACTGTCACATTTCTCACAACCAAAAACAAAAACTAATTTAGTGACAGTCGATTATTCAAACCAACCAGAAATTAGGGTTATGCTCTCTTCTTGCCATATCCAAAGCTCGACGGCGCCTCCAGGTCCGACTTCTTCCCTTTGTTGTAGGTCGCTATTATTAGTAGGCTCTACTCTCCTCCCTTCGTGACCTCCGGCCATGTGTCGGAGGTCTCTCCTTCTTCTTTCTCCCCATTATTTATCCCGAGGGGGTTTTTCTGCTAGCTTTCCTCTTCTTCCCTCCCCCATTCCTAGTTCTATTTGGGTGCCCCTCCTTTATCATCAACCACCTTGCCTATGGGAACCCAAAGGCCAGTTGCTCTCAATTCTTGCAACTAGAAAGACTTGCTTATGTCCCAAAATGAGAAAAGTAGATCAGTTGCTTTATCATATGTTCCCCCTACATCGAATGAAATTTTTTTTTGGAAAGTAAACTTAAAGAAGGTCAGAAGGATTGGTCCCTCTCTTTAGTCCGTCATGCGATTGGGAAACACCCCTTCTATGGGTCTCTTCTTACGGCAATCAAAAGGAAATGGGTATTCAAAGGGAGGCTGGATCTTTTGTCTTTGGAGGGGGACCTTTTTCTGTTCAAATTCACTTGCCATGAAGATTATGATATGGTCTGGGATCATGGCCCGTGCTTCTTAAATGGATGACCATTTATTTTCCAAAAATGGTCATGGGATTTCCGACCCTCTAAAGAACACATTTCCGATATACCTCTTTGAATCAAATTTCAGAAATTCCCCCTTTGTTGTTGGAACGATGTTGGTTTCTCCAAAGTGGCCAGTTCAGCTGGTATTCCCCTAGCTGTTGATAATTTGACTGCTTCCAAATCTGGGATTACATTTGCTAGAGTGTGTGTGCAAGTTAATCCTTTATCTCCCCTTCTTGACTTCGTATCTCTTAATTTAAATGGATGCAAGTTTCAACAAGAGATTTTATACGACTAGAAATTGAAGGCGTGCTCAAGATGCTCTTCCTTCTCGCATGAAAATGACTCTTGTCCACTTAACCCAGAGAAAAGACCTGAATCTAGGGGTCGCAGCCGAAGCCGAATTCCCCGCCTTCCCCTCAAGCACACTGCTACTAATAATTCAAAAGCTTCTGCTCTTACCACGGCTCAAGAATCACTAATTCCCTCAATTCCCACTATTCAAAATATCATCCCCTCAGTCCAGGACCCTTCGGACATTTCTCCAATAAATGATCTAATTCAGTTGTCGGCTCCTTCTCCATCTCAAGAAGAAATTCCTGACATCACTCCTTTCATTCCCACAGAGAATTTTGATATCCCCTCAACGATAATCCTCCAATGATATCCTTAATCCCACTATTAGAGTCATTACCCGATCCTCGCTTCGCTTCGACACACTCAATCCCAAAATCAATGGAATAGCAATCTAAAACTCCAAGTAAACGTTTACAAGATAATGATCATTCTAAGTCCACTTCGAATCACAACGGGCATAGCCATAAAGCTACGTCCAAGAGGAAGGGAAAATAATGATATCTTCTCTGATGTCCATGAATCCTAAGATGGGGTGTTGGAATGTTCGTGGACTCTTTGCCGAGGGTAGACACTCTGATTGCAAAATAATTATCAAGGAATTCAAGTTTGATCTTCTTTGTCTTCTTGAAATAAAATTTTCTTCTTCATCTCTGAATAAAGGTCTCTTTTCTAAGAAACTTCAGTTGTTCTATCCTGAAGAAAGCTCTGACAATTTTGATAGTTGCCCTAGTGGCAGAATTTTGCTTAAGTGGAATCGAGATATTATTTCATTCAAGACTATCTCAAAGGATGCTCAATTCATCCATGGTTCTGCTAGCTGTAATGGTATACCTAAGTTCTTTATTACCTTTGTCTATGATCATAATAATCCAGCTGACAAAAAGCCCCTTTGGAATTCTGCTCGTGATATAGCTGCTTCAATGAACTCTCCATGGATAATTTAAGGGGATTTCAATTGTATTATCTCTTGTAAAGAAAAATTAGGGGGTAATCCTACTCCCTCAAGCAAAATGATAGATTTCAGAGATTATATTCAAGACTGTGGTCTATTGGACCTCCCCAGCATAGGTTTGTTCTATACTTGGTCCAATCTTCAATCTGATAAACCTATATTTACTAAGATTGATAGAGTTCTTTGTAATACCCCATGGATAAACTCTTTCCCTTGTTCTTTTTATAAAGCATCTTCATCCCTTTCTTCCGATCACTCTCCATTAACTACATTTATAAATGAATTACCTGCTGCCCATCAAGGTTCTGCTTTAGAAACTACGGGACTTCTCACAATGGTTTCTTAGAAGTAGTGCTCGGAACACATTCACCAAGGTGATCCCCTTTGTTCTTCTAAAAAAGATTCAGATTACTAAATTACTTCTAAAGAAAAAGGAATGGACCTCCTCTTCCCTCTAAACTCAGATTTCCTCCACAAAATTGGATCAAGAAGACATTCTCCTTCACCTTGAAAAAGACCCCCTTAATGATTTCTTATTAAGGGAATCTATTGAAATTAAGAATAGATATTCCAATCTCATCAAGGATGAATGTATTTGGGCAACCCAACGGGCCAAGGCACTTTGGCTTACCTCTTCAGATGATGACATTAAATTTTTATACTGCTCTATTAAAGACCGGTAAAACTCCAATCGCATTAGAAGCCTTCAGACTGATAGGGGAATTATTACTGAGCCTAACTCTATTGCTAATGAGATATGTAAGTATTTTTCTGAGCTTTTCAATTGCAGGGAGTCTTGTGTCTATCCTTCAACTAACTTGCCAACTGGTGAAAGTGTGTCTCATATGCAAGTCATGAATTGATAATCAAATCTCGACCAAAAAAATCATTGAGGCTTTGTCTTTGATGATAATAAATCTCCTAGTCCGATGGGTTTAATACCAAATTTTTAAGGCTAGTTGAATATTACAAAAAATAGTTTCTATTGGCTGCACATCATTTCTTCAAAACTAGAAAAATTCCTCCTCCCTTTAAGCATACTCTTATTACTTTGATTCCTAAAATTAAGCATTCAAATGTTCTCTCATATGTGCCCATATCATTATGCAATACCTTTTATAAAGTGTGGCAAAAATGCTTTCTAATAGATTAAAAAAGGTTCTTCCATCCAATACACACATGGCTCAATCTGCATTTATAAAAGGTAGAGATATCTCTGACAACATTGCTCTAGCTCATGAGATTAGTTATGATTTCTTGTGGTCACAACGAACTCTTTCAATGCAAAGCATGATCTTCACAAAGCCTTTGATCTAATTAACCGTCAAGCACTTCTCCATATATTGGCCCAAAAAGGTTTACCTCAAGGCTTTATAAAATGGATTGAAGCTTGCATATGTAATATTCCTTTCTCTGTGGTCCTAAATGGAGGGATTAAAGGTTATTTCTACACCTCCAATGGTCTTAGACAAGGGTGCCCTCTCTCTCCTTTTCTATTCTCCATTGCAATGGATACTTTCTCTTGCTTGCTAGAAGAACAGGTCATTTTGAAGAAGTTTTCTCCTACAATTAGTGGGAGCTATGCTATATCTCATTTACTATTTGTGG